>JAGDQO010000653.1:600000-990148 GCA_018342035.1 Solanum appendiculatum
ATAAAGGGCATTAGAAAAATATCTTTCTCGGTCCATGCATTTAATTTCCTATAATCCATACATAGACGCCAACACCCGATCACAATGGCGCAAGTTCACCTTCTTCATTTGAGACCATGGTCATACCACCTTTCTTTGGGACGCATTGAACGGGACTCACCCACTTGCTAACTGCAATAGGGTAAACTACTCCCTCATCAAGCCACTTGATGATCTCTTTTTTGACATCTTCTTCCATTGGAGGATTCAACATTCTTTGATGTTGAATACTTGGCTTGCAATCACTATCAAACATAATTTTTTGGGTACAAATACCGGGAGGAATTCACACAATGTCAGAATCGTCCATCCAATAGCCTTGATGAACTATTTCAACACACTAACAAGTGCAAGTATTTGATATTCAAGAAAATCCGCAGCAATAATAACAGGTAGAGTGTTATTAGCTCCCAAAAATCATAACGAAGGTGCGGTGGAAGTACCTTTAACTCAAGCTTTGGTGGTTCTTCAACGGATGGCTTCACGGTAGGACTTTCCCTAATCTTCAAATCACTATCAATCTTCACGGAGTTCTTGGGATAAGACCCTAAACCCGATAGAGCAGCCACTACCTCATCATAATCTTGAATATCTTTCCAATCATAATTCAAGAGGACGACAACCAAAGATTGACCAACACAAAAACTTTCATCCACACTAGCAACTGCCTCATCAATCACATCAAATACCGATATCACATGAAGGTCACTTGGTTGCTTTATAGAGTTAAAAACATTGAAAGTTACTTCCTTCTCATTTACGTGAAATTTCAAATAACCACTTTCCACATCAACAAGAGCTCTCCCGGTAGCTAAGAATGGCATACCTAGAATAACAGGTACTAGGGTATCAATCTCATAATCGAGGATCACAAAATCCACCAGAAATATAAACTTGTCTACCTTCACCAAAATATCATAGAGAATGCCAATAGGACGATTGATAGAACGGTCGGCCATGAGAAGACGCATAGTTGTTGACTTAGGCTCACCTAGCCCAAGTTGTTTGTAAATAGCATAGCGCATCAAATTTAAACTTGCCCTAAAATAACACAATGCTTTAGCAAATTGAAACATCCCTATATTGTAAGGAATAGTAAATGCCCCTGGGTCATCTTTCTTAACAACCACGTTTGACATAATGGCACTAAAACTATGAGATACTTCAACCATCTCGAAATCCATACTTCTCTTCTTCGCGACCAACTCTTTCATAAACTTTGCATAACCCGGAATCTCTAGCAACGCTTCCACCAATGGAGTATTAAGAGATAGAGTTTTGAAGACAGAGAGAATTTTTTGGAACTTCGCCTTCTCATCCCTCTTCTTCAATCTTTGATATAATGGTGGAATTATTTTAGGCAAAGAGTTTGGATGTATCGAGGGAGGAACAACAACTACCTTGGAATCCTTAGCTTCACCGAAAACAATGTTTTTCGATGAATCATCAACCTCATCTAAAGTTTCCTTGTTAAATTCTTTGGCAAGTCCATCACCCTCAAAAGCAACAACTTTTCCTTTACTTGGACTAGCTTTATCATTATTTAAAACATCGCTCCCTACAACCTTACCACTCTGGGTCAAGAATGCCATTCAATGGCCATTGTCATTCTTTGGATTTGCCAAAGTGTCACTAGGAAGACCTTCTTTTTGTCTTGGGTTTAAATGAGATGAGATTTGACCCATTTGAGTCTCAAGTTGCTTTATCGAAACTGAATGAGAGGTCACTGTTTGATTCAAAGAAGAGAAGTCGGCTTTCATCTCCTTAAGCACTTTATTCGATCCTTCCACCTTATTTAGGATGCAGGCAAGCATATCCTCGATCCGAAAGCTCTCAAGGTCGGCATTAGATTCATTTGGTTTTTGAAGGTCATGGGAGGCACATAACTATCTGTATCAAGATCTCTATCTCACAAATTTGCACCCCTGTCATGCAAATCTCAATCTCTATCTCTCTAGCCACCATCCTGATCTTTATTCCAACCTTGATTCCCGCCCAGCCTTGGATATCTCGGACGAGAACCCTCACTTGGTTTGACAAAAATTGTACCTCTTCATTATACATGGCTTCGAATTGTGCATCATCAAGACTGATTCTCCCACTAGCGCCAACCGTATTTACCGCCTTATAACAACCTCCCATGACATGTTTCACAACATATCTATTTGGGTCATCATCTTGGCCATGTTTTCATCGCGCTCTTAGTTCTTCTCCATTTGTTCTTTGGTTAGCCCAATATTTAGAGGAGACACTTGATCCTTTCTCATGTTCCATGCTAGATTAATCTTGGTCATCTCATCAAGCAAAGTCAATGCCACGGCAAATGGCTGTCTCATGATTCCACACCGGATAAGATGATCACTGACAACTTTGTTGACGGAATCAAGACTCTGATAGAAATATTGCAAGAGCGCAATTTTTTGTAACCCATGAGTAGGACATTAGAGGAGTAGCTTTTGAAACCTCAACCAAGTTTCATGAATTGGTACACCATCAATCCGTTTGAAATTTTGAATGCCATCTCTCAGCTTCACCAACTTCGAAGGGGGAAAGAATCTTTCATAGAACACCTCTGTGAGCCCATCCCAAGAAGTAATAGAGTCTCATTGTAATTCAGCAAGCCACTTCATTGCCTCCCCCATTAGAGAGAAGGGAATCAAAGGATAGACTATTGAGGGATATTCCTGAAGGTGAATGGTCCACACACATCCATAAAATTTTGAATGTGATCATGAGAGTCCTCATGAGCAAGTCCCCGAAAGAACCCTTTTATTTGCAGCAGCTGGAGCATAGGTCCAGTCACATGAAAAATAGTGTTACCCGCAGCAGGGGATAAATGAAAAGCTCCAGCAATTCCCATTTGATCCGCATTGACATCATTCAAGTTTTTGATGTCTTAATCATGCCCAAGTTGACTGCCAGCATTACTCCAATTAACACTCAGTTCTTCGCCTATTGAGAGCAACAACAAACTAATAAGAATGTTCCACTACAACCATATTATTTCACAAAAACACTTCAATAAAAGAATTTGAAACGCCACTCGCCGGCAGCGGTGCCATTTTTGATAACGCTCAACTGCACCTCTTATAATTAAAAGTGTAGGCGGTTGCTAACAATTATAAACCCAACGGTGAGTTGGGGTCTATCCCACAAGGAGTGGTGCGGAAAAGAATTCAACTATGAAGTATGAGCGTGTTCTAATCTTTTGTAGAATCTAAATATGCAAAACACAACAAAATGTAAATAATCAAGTTTTAATTATCAATACTAAGAGAGTTAAGTAACCGATTTCCTAAAGAATATTATTAACACGGGGTTTTGATCAATAGAGAGTAGGACCTTAGGAGTGTGTGAGCAATCAGATACTAATTTCATTTAATGGGTGATCACTAATAATTTTAAGTTGTTGAATCTCAATGGGTAGGATGGATTATATCTATAACAAGCATTTATCAATCAACTATCATGTATCAAGTGAGTTCTATCAAACCTCAACAAGCATTCCATAAAAAACAACCCAATTCCTTAATTTAACCCACTTTATCAAGCTGGGTTGTATCGACAAGAATCAATACCACTATCAATCATAAATCTCACTCTAATGCATTTATCACAAGCAAGCATAGAGATATAGATCTAGAACTAAATTTGCAACTTCAATTCATAAATGAAAACATGGGTAAACAACTGAACTCATTTCAAAATAGCATTAAATATAGCAATTAGAAATACCCATAAGTGAATTTATGTATCCATATACATATTTACACCCCTAAGGACAAGGGTTTTAACCAACCATAGCAAAAAGTAAGAGATAGTTACCAAAAATGTTTTCCATCCAAAATGACAAGGTCTTCAACACTCAAATGCTAAAAATTCAAAGTCTACAATCAAAACCCTCTCGAAAGACTTTAACAGCTCAAAAGTATCAAAAGTATGAATGTTTCCATCGGTTCAGCCTAATGTCTTTCTCTCTCTTGAAAATTCAATTTATACGTTCCAAAAAATTTCCACACGTTTCCGCATGTGGAACCATTCGGTGAAAAAAGTCAAGCTCACCGAATGACTTGGTGATCCGCCAAACTACTCCTGCTCGCCCTTTTTGCACTTGATTTTTGCGTCAAAAGGTTCAGGTCATTTAGGCATGCTAGGTCGAGCTCACCATTCCATTTAGCGTGTAATCGAATTCCCCTTTTGTTCGTCAACTAGGTCTCATTTATGAGCCATCTTGCTTGATCATTAGGCATGCTTTAGGCTCACTCGGCGAGTCGTCGAGTGGTTTTTGCGAGCTCCAACCTCCTTTTTCTTCAGTTTTTTTCCAACGTTTTCGCTCCCTTTCGCAATGTAAAGTTCTTGCCTTGTTCTTAAGCCTCCATGGCTGCACATAAATAGTTTAACATCAATTTTGAACACAAAGAAGACATTGAGGAGAATATTTCACTAAATAAGAAGCTCTAAATGAGTCAAAATTTTCAACTCATCAGGCACCAATGTCATTGTACTCACTGATCATACAACATTGAGGTACCTTATGGAAAAGAAGGATGCTAAACCAAGACTGATAGAATTTGACTTTGAAGTTAAAGACAAAAAGAAATAAAAATCAAGTTGTTGATCACTTGTCCAGGAAGAACCAATGTTGAAGTTGGCTGATAAGATTGAGATAGATGGTACTTTTTTGGATGAGCAAGTCTTGGTTGCTTCATTCGATCTGATTCCATGGTTCACAAATTTTGCTAACGATTTAGTTAGAGGTGTGGTGCCTTCAAATTTGTCTTTTCACCAATGCAAAAAATTTATGTCTGATGTGATGAAGTTCTTTTTGCAAGAGCCATACTTGATCCGCATTTATGCTGATGGGATTACTTGTAATACCCCGGATTTGAAAAGGTGGAAAAGTTTTAATTTCTGGGTTGGTGCTAGTAAACTACGGAGGCCACCTACGTACCGTAGTTTTACTTACGGCCCGTAGATGGGAACTGTGGGTGGCAGACAAATGATCTCAAAATGTCAAGTTGCAGAACCTCATCGACGGCTTGCTAGGACGGCCCGTCAATCCTGGTACGAGACGTAGGTGGGAACCCAATGTTGCAGAGTCCAAGTTAACAGTCTCTGAACCCAACGACACTTGAACAGGACCGTCCGTGGTTGGACCTACAGACCATAGGTCAAGCCATAAATGGAGTTCGATAATTAATTTTAAAGGGGTCTGTCGGTCTTTTCACCTAATGATTTATTTATCAGCCAAGGTCGGTTCCTTACTATTCCTAACACTATATAAGTCTTTCTAATTCTAAAATCTACCCTCCCAAATAACTTTACAAGTTTCCCCAAACTCTTCTCCCTCAAATATTTCTCTCTCTAGAAGATAGAAGAAGAAGAAGAAGAAGAAGAAGAAGATGAAGAAGAAGAAGAGGGCAAACTAGGGTTCAAGAAATCAAGTTTTCTTCATCAATTGCTTAAGGAATTGGGATTCTAAGGTATGATAGTGTTCAATCATGGAGCCCTTTCCTCCATGAGGTCCTTAAATCTTCAATTTTAAAGTTAGAATTCCTCCATTGATGCAAGGGTTTTCTTCCATGTCATGGGTTCCTTGCAACGCTGATTTAATTGATTGTTTTTATGAAGTTTGAAGTATGAATTGAGTTGAATTTCATTAATTTAGATGAATCCCCATGAACCCATGCCAATTTCCCCAATTTCGAAATCTATGCTTTGTTGGTGGGTTAAATTATAAAGTGATGAATTTTATGAAATCTCTATGAATCCATGCATGAATTATGATTTCTAAACCAAGGTTTCCATGATGATATTATGAATGACCTAAGGATGGTTTTATGAAAGTAAGCATGATCAACCAAAAACTATGATTTTCCTCTATCCTGTGGGCTCCTTCAATTATGACCAAATTGCCTTGTTTATGGTTTTCTAAGCGTGAGTTTGCAAGATTTAAGATGAATTCTTATGAACTCATGTGAAATCTATGATTTGTAAGTTATGAGCATGATGAACTATGTATAGATGAAGTTTATGAAATCATGCATGTCTCTTATTAAGATAATGATAAATTAAGGGTGCTTTGAGATTGAAGCATCAAAGTTCAGGATATGTTGATGTTGTTGTTGAGTTGTGAATGGAATTCTCATATATTACTCAACCCATGAATGTGAAAGGTTTTCTCACATTTAATGATTCATAACTTGTTCAAAGGCTTGCTCAACTAAATTTGAATCGATGATTAAGGAGCTATTCTAATGAAGGGAAAAGAGGCGATCACCCATGTTCCCTAATGTAGACAAGAGACGATCACCCATGTCTACTAATAATGAACTTGTGACTAATGATAGACAAGAGGCAATTACCCATGTCTACCTACGATAATTGAACTATGTCTACTCTGTGGGAATTATGCTTAGCAGCAGTGGACAAGTGGTCATTACCCATATCCCATAAACTATGTGCCACCATACGAAGTTGGTCTATGATAGACACTAGCTAGTGGATCCGCGTAAGCTATATGTTAAGTAAAGAATCCTACCTTGGCAAGTGGGATTTCCCTATCGGTGTGGGGTTAGACACTGGATTCCATGTTGTTAGCTCACATAGTCTTACATGTCGGTTAAGGCTACTCCCCACAATAAAGAACTAAAGTGACTTTAAGGGCTTTCCTCAAGTAAAGTAAAGATGTTTAGCTTGCATTGACCCTAAATGATGACTCGTGCTTTTCTACTCCTTTTATCATGTTTTAGTTTTGTCATTGCATGTTTATGAATATGTTGCCTTTTTAGCATGTTTAATGGTGTTGTGCATTGCTATCATACTTAGTACATTCTTCGTACCAACGCATACTTTTACCTACATTGTCTCATAATGTAGGGCTTGGCGATTCTCCATCTATTCATGGCTAGAGCTTTGTAGAAAGTTTTTGGAAGACTTGGTGAGTCCTCATACATTCGAGGACATAGCCTTGTTGTTTTTACTTTTATGTTCCGTTGCTTTGACATTGTATTGGGTTACGTCCCAGATGTTATTTCTCATTCTTATGTTAGATTGGCTTTGAGATATTTTATGTAGACTTCCGCTACTTTCTTAAAATCTTTGATATGACATTGTCTTTTGAACTCTTAAATATCTATGATCTTGTATGTATGTATACTAAGGGACTTGTATGAGGCCTTTCGGGGTCTTGTACGCCATGTCACGTCTAGGGGGTACCTTGGATCGTGACATTATTCGTCACTGTATTCCCAAGGTTCAGATGATGAGTATATTAGATGCTTGCCATTCGTTTCTAGTTGGCGGTCATCATAGTGGTGTCTGAACTGCCTACAAAATCTTGCGGTGTGGGTATTACTGGCCTACCATGCATCAAGACGCTCATGATTTTGCCAAGTCTTGTGATCGCTGTCAAAGAGAATGAGGTATTTCAAGGAAACATGTACTCCCACATACTCCAATTTTGTTCATTGAATTGTTTGATGTATAGGGCCTTGACTTTATGGGCCATTTATGACTTCGAATGGGATGAAGTACATACTCTTAACAGTCAACTATGTGTCTAAATGGGTTGAAGCTGTTGCACTTTCAAATAATGAAGGAAAGAGTGTCACCACACTCCTTAAAATAAATATCTTCTCCAGATTGGTACACAAAGGGCAATTATCAATGATGGAGATTCTCACTTTTGTAATAAGGTGTTCAAGGCATTGCTTGAGAAGTATGGTGTTCGACATAGCATAGCAACTCCTTGTCATCTTCAGTCTAGTGGGCAGGTTGAAGTTTCAAATAGAGAAATAAAGTAGATCCTAGCGATGACTGTGAATGCGAATAGAATGGATTGGTCAAGTAAACTTGATGATGCTCTATTGGCATATCGAACTGCATTCAAGACTCCCATAGATATATCTCCTTACCAACTTGTGTTTGGAAAGTCTAGTCATTTGCCTGTGGAGCTAGATCACAAAGCCATGTGGGCACTCAACAAGCAGAATCTAAATTGAAGAAGTACCAAGACCGAAAGATTGAGAAGCGGGAATTTGCACCCAGAGACTTGGTCCTTCTCTTCTATTATAGGTAGCGCTTGTTTCTTGTCAAACTCAAATAAAAATGGATGGGATCGTTCCGAGTGGTTCAAGTATTTTCATGTGAAGTGGTTGAACTAGAGAATGAACAGGGAATGAGGTTCAAAGTGAATGGGCAAATGGTAAGGTACTACATGGGAAATGCGGAACAATTCAAGATTATTGAAGGTTGGGTTCTTTATGAAGTGTGAGTAATTAAGGAGCTTGCATTGTGCAGCAACAATAAATCAAGCACTTCTTGGGAGGTAACCCAAGATGCTTAGTTTAGTTTCTTTTTGCATTTTTCTCTTTTTAGTTTTTATTTTTAGGCTAGTGTAGGCTAACTTAGGGTCCGTGTAAAGAAACTGTCAAGAAAAAAGTAAAAGGAAGGCCTAATGTTTGTTACATGTGAAAGAACTAAGAAAAAATCTGGAAAAAGTTAAATGTAGTGGAGTCCTGCGGATAATTTCTACGGGCCAAAGAAAAGTCTACAAACTGTAGGCCTTTTCGTAGAACTCTGGATGACTGAGAATCATTAATGACTTATTCAACAGGTAATGAGTGGTGAATTTAAATTCATTTGAGGCTCTTTTATTTTGGTTTTATGGAACTTAAGTATAGAAAGACGCTAATTATTGGTTTTTTTGTGTTGATTTCATGTATTTGCTACTAGGAAGGAAAATGATGGACAAAAGTGGAAAAAGAGCTGAACCTGGCAGGAAGTGAGCCTCAGGTGTCACACTGTAACACCTCGAATTCAAAAAGAAGGAAAGTTTCTAATTTTCCAGAACTTGTGCCAGTAATAACGGAAGTCACCTACGGACTGTAGGTTGACTTACGAGTCGTAGGTGAGAACCGTAAATGGCTAGGTAAACTTTTTTGAAAATGTCAAGTTTCAGAATCCTTTCTATGACTCAACAAAGTGGTCCGTCATTATTTATAAGGACCGTAGATAGGTCTCAAAGGTCATCCCAGACTTACTGAAATTTTGAGGGTCAAAGTTGAGATCAACGGTTGGTATGCACGGCCCATAAGTGGACAAATAGACCATACATGGCGATTGTCGTCTGAAGGTCCAAAATGTAGGTTTCTGAATCTTTCTACAATTTGAAAGGACGGTCTGTAGTTGGACCTACGGACCGTAGGTCGGAATGTGGCAGTTATTTTTAAGGGCTTGTTGATCTTTTCCCTAATTGTTCTATTCCTAATCTAATTCGGTTTAGTCCTAAACCTAGGCCCTATATAAGTCTTCTAAGTTTAATTCTACTCATTCTAGTCACGTTCAAACTCCCTCCAAATCTTTTCCCACATATTTCTCTCTCTAAAAGCTTGAAGAAGAATAAGAAAATCTCGGGTTTCAAGTCTAGTCTCCTAAATTCACCATTGATTGTGAGCTTTTGACATCAAGGTATGATAGCTTTCACCTATGGAGTCTTTTCCTGCATAGGGCTCCTAAACTCTCCAATTTTGTAAAGTTAGATAATTCAATTGGAATTAGGGTTTTCTTCTATGTTATGGGTTCTTTCAAATTATGATCTAATTGATTGAATTATGTCTTTATATGCATGAATTGAGTTAATTGCATGTTTCTAAGTTGAATTTCCATAAACTTATGTGAAATCCATGATTTCTAGACTTGGATCTTATGATGAGGATTTGAACTATGAAAAAATGAATTTATGAAGATACGCATGTTCTTTATGAAATTGGGATAAATGATTTATGGTTGCTTTGAGAGTGAAGCATCAATGTTGTTGTTGTTTTGTGAAAGGATTTCTCATTTACTACTCAAAATATGATTTATGAAATGATTTTCTCACATGAAGGATTCGTAGAATTGAAAATTTTTCTCAACTAAATTTGAATCATGATTAAGTAGCTATTCTAAAGAACTCTAGCTTGGATTGGCTATTTCATGTGTGTTTCATGAATAAAAGGGGGCAATAAGAGATTACCCATGTCCCCTAATGACATGAAAAGAGACGATTACCCATGTCTATTAACGATAAGATAATCTATGATTTATGACTATTCCGTGGGATTTATGCTTAGCACCGAGTGGAGAAGTGGTGATCACCCATGTCCCATAAAATATGTGCCACCATAGGTTGTCTTAGAGAGACTTTAGCTAGTGGATCCACTTAAGCTAGAAACTATGGTTCTTACCTTGGCAAGTAAGGACACCTCATTTTGGTTTGGGGTAGACACCCGATTCCATGTTATAGCTCACATGGCCAATGTCAGTTAAGGCAAGTTTCCCACATAATGAACGAAGGTTACTTTCTTAAAAGGTATTTCAAGTATGTGTTAGTTTAAGATTATTTCCTTGCATTCACTATGGTTTTGACTCATGTTTTCCATCATGTCATCATATGATTTAACTTGGTCATTGTATCTTATGTATAGCCCCTATTTAGAATGATTTTATAACCTCTATGGATAGTTGTCATACTTGGTACATTCTTTATACTAACACATACTCTTGCCTACATGTTTTCACAAATGTAGGATTCGGCTCTTCTCCATTCTTTCGTGGCTAGATCATGGTATCGTGATTAAGAAGACTTGATGAGTCCTTATACATTTGACAACACGGCCACATAGACATTTTTATTTCATTTCATTTTAGAACTAGTATGGGCTACGTCCCACTTTTATTCGATTGATGTATTAGATGGCTTTGAGACTATGTTTAAACTTTCGCTACTTTTGTCAACTCTTTTATATATAGATTGTGTTTCAAACTCTTATCTACTATTATCTTGTATGATGTATGCTAAGTGGCTTGTATGGGGCCTTTCGGGGTCTTGTATGCCATGTCACGTCTAGGGGTACTTTAGGTTGTGACAAACTTTGTATTCAGAGCACAAAGTTTTAGAATGGTCCTAGGATGTTTCTTAAGCCACGTCGAGTAGAGTCTTGTTCATATGTGTGAAACACGCCACACGTATGAATTAGAGGTTATAATATTTTTAGGAAACTCCACTTCTTTCATCACTTTAAAGTTGTGTGATAGAGTTTAACTCTATATGTCTCTCTCCTAATCCATATCCGATGCTTTTAAGGATATGGCAACTCGAAGGACATATGCTAGGAGGAATGTGAGAGAGAATATGGAACAAGAAGTTGCTCAAGAAGCTCCTCTAGTTCCAGTCGACCCTTTTGCCGAATGAGTAACTAATGTGGAGTTTAGGGCTCCTTTTAAAGTGTTTGCCCAAGCCATGACGGCTCAAGCCAATAGGGGGGTTGTGGTCCCTGTGAACCCAAATGTGGGTACGGTGGAAACTAAGGTGAGGGACTTCACTAGGATGAACCCTCCGGAGTTTCATGTTTCCAAGGGTGAGGAAGATCCTCAAGAGTTCATTGATGAGGTGTATAAGGTGTTGATAATCATGGGTGTGACACCGGTGGAAAAGGCGGAATTTGCCACTTATTAACTTAAGGGTGTGGTTCAAGTGTGGTTTGAGCAAAGGAAGAGTGAGAGGGTAGTTGATGCGGGTCCTCTTGATTGGGAGAAGTTTGAGGTTTCTTTCCTTATGAGGTTCTTTCCCCTTGAGACGAGGGAGACAAGGGAGCTTGAGTTCATTAACCTTCGTCAAAGAAACATGAGTGTGAAGGAGTATACTTTGAAATTCACATAATTGCCTAGGTATGCTCATACTAGGGTTGCCGATCCTAGGGCAAGAATGAGTAAGTTTGTGTCGGGAGTGTCCAAAATGGTGATCAAGAAATATCGTACCGCTATGCTTATCTATGATATGGATATTTCTCATCTAATTTTACATGCTCTAAAAATAGAGGAGGAGCCACTTAAGGAAAATTCTAGAGAGGAAAAGAGGGCTAAGACTAGTGATGATGACTTTTCACGGTCTTCTTAAGTTTTGACAAAGATTCTCCGGTCAAGGTTCCTCCAACGCTCCGGTTCCTAAGTTAAACAAGGAAAGGGTATCTAACCCTAAGCCTCAAGGAGGAAATGGTAGTGGGTCTTCATTGTCTACTTGTGCTAAGTGTGGAAAGAAGCATGAGGGTAAATGCCTAGCTGGTTCCAATGCATGCTTTGGTTGTGGAAAGATGGATTATAAGATTAGGGACTTTTCCTCTTTTGCTAACAAAGGAGGAGATGACCCTTGATGTGCTCAACTTTATCCTCCATCAGGTTCTAGTAGAAATCAGAAGTAAAACAGATTCTATGCACTCAAAACTCGTCCTGAGCAAGAGGGTTCACCCGATGTGGTTACCGGTATGTTGAAAGTCTTTCAACTGGATGTTTATGCTTTGCTTGTTCCCGGTGCTACCTAGTTTTTTTTGATGCCATATCTTGCTATGAGGTTTAATATTCTTCCGAAAGAGTTGCTAGATCCTTTTTCCATCTCTACTCCCATTGGTGAATCTATCGTAGCTAAGAGAGCCTATAGAAATTGTCCCGTCTCCTTATCCCATAGAGTCACTCATGTTGATCTTCTAGAGCTTGATATGTTAGATTTTGATGTTATTCTTTGGATGGATTGGTTGGATTCATGTTATGCTTCTATTGATTGTAGAACCCAAGTTGTCAAGTTCTAGTTTCCCAATGAACTCGTCCTAGAGTGAAAAGGGGGAAATTTTATGCTTAAGAGTCGATTTGTTTCTTGTCTTAAAGCTTTGAAGATGATTTTTAAGAGTTGCATATACCATCTTATTCGGGTTAGGGATATGGAATCTGAAACCCCTATATTTTAGTCGGTCCCCATTGTAAATAAGTTTCCGAAAGTGTTTCCCGATGATTTACCTAGTGTTCCTCCCGAAAGGGAAATATACTTTGATATTGACCTTCTCCCAAATACGCAACCTGTCTCTATTCCTCCTCATTGAATGGCTCCGGCAAAACTTAAGGAATTGAAGGAGCAATTGAATGATTTTTAGGATAAGGGCTTCATTCGACCAAGTATCTCTCCATGGAGTGCCCCAGTTTGGTTTGTTCGTAAGAAAGATAGTTCACTCCGTATGTGTATTGATTATCAACAGTTGACTAAAGCTACCATTAAGAATAAGTATCCTCTTCCAAGGATAGATGACTTGTTTGACCAACTTCAAGGAGCAAACTACTTTTCTAAGATTGACCTTCGGTCGGGCTATCACCAATTTAAGGTGAAGGAAGATGACATTCCGAAGATAGCTTTTCAAACTAGTATGGTTACTACGAATTCTTAGTAATGTTGTTTGGTTTGACAAATGTTCCGACTGCATTTATGGATTTGGTGAATAGGGTGTTCAGACAATACCTAGATATGTTGGTGATTGTGTTCATCGATGATATCGTGATTTACTCAAGGAGTGAGGATGAGCATACAAATCATTTGAGGATTGTGTTCCAAGTTCTCAAGGACTAACAACTCTTTGCAAAGTTTAGTAAATGCGTGTTTAGGTTGAGGTCCGTGGCTTTTCTTAGTCACATTATTTCAGGTGAAGGCATTAAGGTAGATCCTAAGAAGAGGGATGTGGTTAATAGTTGGCCTAGACCTCTATCCCCTTCGAATATTCAAAGTTTCTTGGGTTTGGCTGGTTACTATAGAAAGTTTGTTGAGGGGTTCTCTTCGATTGCCTCTCAATTGACGTCATTGACCCAAGAGAAGGTTAAGTTCGTATGGTCTGAAGCATACGAAAAGAGTTTCCAAGAATTGAATGATAGGCTTACCTCCTATCCGGTATTAACTTTGCCGAAAGGATCCGATGGATTTTTGGTTTATTGTGATGCTTCAAGGGTTGGACTAGGATGTGTTCTTATGAAAAATGGGAAAGTGATTGCTTAGGCTTCAAGGCAACTTCAGATTCATGAAAAGAACTATCCTACCCATGACTTAGAACTAGCAGCGGTTGTGTTTGCTCTAAAGATTTGGAGGCATTACTTGTATGGTGTTCAAGTTGACGTCTTCACCAACCGTAAGAGCTTGCAATATATGTTCAAGCAAAAGGATCTGAATCTTCACCAAAGGAGGTGGCTTGAGTTCCTAAAGGACTATGCCATGAGTGTCCTCTATCACCCCGACAAGGCGAACGTGGTGGCAGATGCCCTTTGTTAGTTATCCATGGGTAGTGTTGCTCATGTTGAGGATAGGAAGAAACAATTAGTTTGAGATGTTCATAGATTGGCCCGATTGAGTGTTCGGTTGAGTGATTCCAGTGAAGGTGGCGTTGTTGTTCATAATGGTTCAGAATCGTCCTTTGTGTGAGATGTAAAAGCAAAGCAAGGTCTTGATCTAATTTTGACGGAATTGAATTAAGCGATGCTTAAAATGTCCGTTGAGGCCTTCTCCCAAGAGGGAGATAGTGTACTCCGATATTAAGGTCATTTGTGTATTTCGATTGTTGATAACTTGAGGAAGCAGATTTTATCAGAAGCCTGTAGTTCTCAATATTCCATTCACCCGGGAGCCACCAAGATTTATCGGGACTTGCAGGAGGTCTATTGGTGGAATGAGATGAAGAAGGACATTGCATAATTTGTGTCTAAGTGTCCTAATTATCAACAAGTGAAAATTTAGCATCAAAAGCCGGGACGTTTGTCCCAAGATATTAGTATTCCTTCTTGGAAGTGGCAAGATTTGAGTATGGACTTCATTGTTGGTTTACCACGCACCCGGTGACAACATGACTCGATTTAGATTATTGTGGATCGTATGACGAAATATGCTCATTTCATTCCCGTCAAGGTTTCTTATTCAGTGGAGTCTATGCTAAGTTGTACCTTTTGATCGTGAATGAATTCTGAGAATTCAAGTTTCATGACAGCCTCACTCTTCTTGTCCCCTCATTAATCATGGAGCTATGTAGGCGGGCTGAAGTGGAGGTGTTCCCGGGTTATACTTGGGTGGAACCCAAAAATCAAATCTATTCTCTAAAGATGCGTTGTGATGGCACTGATGTTAAAACTAGAAAAGGAAGATTGATTCGGGGAAGTAGAGTCAGTGTTGATTGAAAATATGGGCAAGTCTATGGTGTAGCATTTGTGTGCATGAGATGATTCTTTGTCAGTGTAAGTGTTTATATCTTTGTCATTTTTCTTGTAAATACTTATGTGTGCAATTTTGGGACATATTCTTTCTTGTGAGGGCATGAAAAGTAGGATGGAATGGTGAAGTTCATAAATTATGACATTGTGTCAAGGGAAGTTTTTTACTTGACTAGTTGTTGTGAGTCATTTCTTTAGAGTTCTTATTGTCACTTGCTCATTCTTGAAAATGGTTTGTGTTTTGAAATTTTTCTTAAACTTGAGGGGGTTACTTGAAATTGGAATCACTGCCTACTTGCTAATTATTAGTATCAACCAAAGCCATGACCATGATCCTTAGTATAAATTGAAGTGTGTTGTGCTTAAATTGAGTGCCTCTTGTGGTTTTGATTTTGTTTTGTTTGAGGACAACTGTAATATCCCAAGCTTCCAAAGAATTTTAATTGTAGAATTCAACTGAAGATAGTGACCTACGGAGGCCACCTACGGGCCGTAGATGGATTGACGGGCCGTAGGTGGGGACCGTCTATGGCATTGTGAACTTTCAGGATTTCCAAGTTTTTGAACTTTGAGCTACGGAGTAGCAGGAGGGGTCGTAGATCGATTGACGGTCCTAGCTAAGACTCTTAGGTATCCCCCAGACTTAGTTTTAATTTTTGACTCAGAAAGCTGACCTATGACTTCAATGTACGTTCCATCGATCGACTGACGAGTCCTACATTGATGTCGTCGTTGCAGGTCTCCTAAATATAGTTTCTTAATCTTTTGATGGAAGGACAGTACGGTCCGTCGTCTTACCTACAGACCGTAGATCCCCTCCATCGATTGGCCGCTACATTTTTTAATTAAGAGCTTTGTGGTCTTTTCCCTAATTGTTTACCTATTAAGCTAAGTCGGTTATACCCTTAATATAAGACCTATAAATACTTTCTAAGCCTAATTCTTCTCATTATAATTCATTCCTAAACTCTCATCTCTCAAATATTTCTCTCTCTAAAAGAACTCTCTCAACTCTCAAGGAAGAAGAAGTTAGGATCCTCCATTGAAGACCATCACTCTTCTCCAATTTTCTTGTGGATTTCATTGAGGTATGATAGTGTTCACCATTAGAATTTCTTTCCTCCAATGGGTCTTCCCTCTTCTTCCTGATTTTCAAAGGGTTACTCTAACCCAATTGAATTAGGGTTTTGATCAATCATTGTGGGTTCTTCAATTATGATTTCAATTGTCGATTTTATGAATTGTAGTGCACGATCTAGTGTGATAAAGTAACTTAGTGCACGAATTAGCGTGAATTACATGATATGATGTAAAGATTGTATGAACCCCCAAGATCCCAAGCTAATTCTCCCCAAATTGATAATCTATGCTTTGATTGTTGGGATGAGTCATGAATTGATGAAGTTATGAATTCTCTATGAAATTATGCATGAAGTATTAATGAATTGAGGATAATCTTATGAATTTAGCATGTTCAAATCAAAAGCATGATTTTCCTCTATTAAGTGAGTTCCTTCAATATGGATAAATTTTCTTAATTATTTCTTTCTAATCATGGGCTTGCATTGAATTGCATGATATGAGTTGAACTTGCATGAACCCATATGAACTGTGTGAACTATGAATTATGAGCATGATAATCTAAGTGAGGAAGACTCTAATGAACTTATGCATGTCTCATATGAAATTAATAATGAATTAAGGGTGCTTTGAGAGTGAAGTACCAAAGTAATGATATGATGATGCTATGGTAGAGTTGTGAAAGGTTCTCACATAATACTCCCAATATGACTTAAAAGAACAAGAGGTGATTACCCATGTTCTTAGGGAGCTATTCTAATGACGTAAGCTTGGACAAGGTCCATGGAAGATGAAACATCTATAAACTTGATTTTAGCTTAGATTGGTAACCCTAGTTGTACCTCTCCATGTATAATGATATGAATACGTTAATGACAAATCTGTGGGAATTATGCTTAGCACCGAGTGGATATTGAGATGGAAGCCCTCCCGTTAGTAGAGTCCGGGTCTTCTAGTTAAAGGTCTCCTGTTAGTAGAGGCCAAGTTTTCTAGATGGAGCTCTCCCATTAGTTGAGGCCGAGTCTCCTAAAGCAATCTCTATCCCATAAACTATATTGCCGCCATAGGGTGTTGTCTTTAACTAGACATTAGATAGTGGATCCACATAATCTAAGAAGTTCATGCTCTTACCTTGGCTAGTAGGACACCTTTCTTCGGTGTGGGGTAGACACCGAATTCCATGTTGATTGCTCACATGGTCTTACATGTCGGTTAAGGCTTTTCCCCATAAGTTAATGAACAAGTGTTGTGATGATAAAATAAAGAAAAGAAAAGATGATTTAGCTCTCTTTGGCCTTGATATATGACTTATGTTTCATTTTTCTCATGTTTATCATGTTTTAAGTTTTGCCATCGCATGTCATGATTTTATTTCACTCTAGCATGATTTACGTGTTTATGTGCATTGCTGTCATACTTAGTACTTAATTGTGCTAACGCATACTCTTGCCCGCATTAACTTCTTTGGTGTAGGACAACATGGCGATTCACCTTCCACTCGTGGCTAGAGTTTGATTAGAGAGTTGATAGAAGACTTGGTAATTCCTCATCCATCCGAGGACATAGCCTTGCTCTTATTTCTTTTTCATGTATTTCCTTTCAGTTTTGAGTCGTATCGGATTACATCCCAAACCTTGTTCTTTATATTAGATTGTCTTTGAGACATGAGATGTAGACTTCCGTTGTTTCTTTTAAAAGCTTTGATATGAAATTCTCTTTGAACTTTTAGTCTCTATTATCTTGAATGTAATGTATGCTAAGTGGCTTGTATGAGGTCTCTCGGGGTTTTGTACGCTATGTCACATCTAGGGGGTACCTTGGGTCATGACAAACTTGGTATCAGAGCGAGGTTTTAGAAAGATCCTAGGATGTCTCATAAGCTGCGTCAAGTAGAGTCTTGTTCATTAGTGTGAAACGCGCCACACTTATGAATGAGAGGCTATAAGACATTTAAGAAATTCCACTTCTTTCATTATTCCTAAGTCGTGCCATAGAGTTTAACTCTATAACTCTCTCTCCTAATCCCTATCCTATGCGTTTCAGGATATGACGATACGAGGAGCTTACGCTAGAAGAAACATGGGAGGGAACGTGGATCAAGAAGCTCCTCCCCAAGATCCTCAAGTTCTGGACAACCCTTTGGCCGAACAAGTGACTAATGTGGAGTTTAGGGCTGCTTTCCAAGTATTGGCCCAAGCCGTGATGGCCCAAGACAATAGAGAGGTGGTGGCTCCCGTGAACCCAAATGTGGGTACGACTGCGTCAAGAGTGAGGGACTTTACTAGAATGAATCCTCTAGAATTTCATGGCTCTAAAGCTGAGGAAGATCCTCAAGAGTTCATCGATGAGGTGTACAAGGTGTTGATGATTATGGGTGTGACGCCGGAAGAAAAGGCGGAGTTCACTGCTTATCAACTCAAGGGTGTTGGAAAAATTTGGTTCAATCAATAGAAGAGTGAGAGGGCGGTTAATGAGGTTCCTATAGAGGGCAGGGTAAATATTTTCAAAATGACAAGTTTCAGAATCCTATTGACAGTTTGCCATGATGGTTCGTTATTCCATATACAAGTCGTAGGCTAGTCTCGTAGGTCACTTCAAGACTCAGTGAGATTTTGAGGGTTAAAGCTGGGATCTATGGTTGGAATGTAGGGTCCGTAAATTGACCAACAGACCGTAATGGGTTCCCGTCGTTTGAAGATCCAAAATCATAGTCTCTGAGCTTTTCTATGATTGACCAGGATGGTCCATAGTTGAACCTAAGGACCATAGATCCAAATAGTAGGTCAACCTCGACAGTTATTTTTAAGGGCTTTTTGGTCTTTTCCCTAATTGATCTATTCATAATCTAAGTCAGTTAAGCCCTAATCCTAGACCCTATATAAGTCCTCTATACCTAATTCTACCATTTTCTAATCACTTCCAAATTCCCTGCAAAATCTTTCCCTCAAACATTTCTCTCTCTAGAAGCTTAAAGAAGAAGAAGAATCTAGGTTTCTAGATCAAGCTTCCTAATCCTCCTTTGATTGTGGGCTTTTGACATCAAGGTATGAAAGCTTTCACCTATGGAGTCCTTTCCTCCGTAGGGTTCCTAAATTCTTCAATTTTCACAAGTTAGATTCTTCAATATAAATAAGGGTTTTCTTTACTCTCATGGGTTCTTTCCAATTATGATCTACTTATTGAATCATGTCTTTTTATGCACGAATTGAGTTAATTACATGTTTTTAAGTTGAATTACCATAAACCAATTGTAAAATCCATGATTTCTATACTTTGATCTTATGATGAGATCTTGAACTATGATCCATGAATTTATGAAAATTATGCATATTTTATGAAAGTAATGTTTATGACTCAAGTAAAGCCTATAGATGAAGGTTTTTTGTATGTCCTATGAAGCTTGGCCACATGACATGAATGATATCTAGATTTGCCATCAATGCTTTTTGAGCTATTTTTCCAAATTAGGTCTTGATTAGTACGGTAGCTGGTTATGCCATCAATGATCATAGATCACGTTTTAAAAACTATTTCGATTAGTAGTATGGCACTTCTAGTATGAAGTTTCAATGACTATGGGCTTTATAAAGCTATTATAAAAAGATCAAGAATGGTGAAGGGTTTTCTCACGTATGGTCTAAGGAGCTATTCTAATGATAACACAAGCGGCGAATACCCATGTCTCTTAATGGTAATGCAAGTTAAAATTAATGATTATTCCGTGGGATTTATGCTTAGCACCAACAGGATATTGAGATGGAAGCTCTCCCGTGATAGAGGTCGGGTTTCTAGTAGCAATCTTCTTATCCCGTACCTATGTGCCCCATAGGATGATGGTCTTTGATAGACATTAGGTAGTGTATCAACTTTAGCAAATTATGATGGTGTGTGTAAAGATTCTACTTTGGCAAGTAGATTCCCCTTCTTTCGGTATGAGGGATATACCAGATTCTACATTATAGATCACATGGTCTATGTCCGTTAAGGCTAATTTACCACATAATGAACTAATGTTACTTTCTAAAGGTATTTCAAGTAAATGTTGTTTTAAGATGATTTACTTGCATTGACCATGGCTTTTATCTCATGTTTTCTATCATGTCATCAAATGATTTAACTTGGTCATTGTACCTTATGTATAACCTTTTAGCATGATTTTATAACCTCCATGCATAGTTATCATACATGGTACATTGTTGTACGTTGCATACTCTTGCCTACATTTTCTCACAAGTGTAGGATCTGACTCATCTCCATCCTCTCGTGGCTACTTCGTTGAGATAGAGACTTTGAAGACTTAGTGAGTCCTCATTCATTTGAGGACGATGTCATTTTTAGCTTTATGTCTTTTCTTTTCGGAAATTGTAATTGATGAATGGGTTACATCCCAATAACTCCGCTATTGTACTAGATGGCTTTGAGACATGTATTAGATTTCCGTTGTTTTTGTCAAATTGCTCTTTGTGATATAAATTGTCTTTTGAACTCTTTACAATTCTATTATCTTTTTTTATGTATACTAAGTGGCTTGTATAGGGTCTCTCGGGGTCCTATACGCCATGTCACATCTAGGGTGTACCTTGAGTCGGAACATGAAGTCTTTGTCACTTTTTGCCACATGATCCCATAGTTCTTGAAGACTTTGTGGAAGTACATGACTGTGGTGATGTCCTAGCCACATTACCAACAGGGATGATTAAATTTTGTAACTTCTAATTGATTAATGTTAACACATCGCTTCTTTTTTTTTTGATGGATGAGGTAATAGTGAAAGAAAACCATATAGAGGATAATCATTCTTGTGGTGATCGTACTGATGATGAAGAATGGATTTTTGTGACATGATGAAGACGCTGCAAAACAAGCTCATGAAAAGAAACAAGTAAGCAAGCGACAAGAGGAAAGATGAAGAAGCTACTCTAAACTCAAAGAGAAAAGAAGAATATGAAGAAATCAAGAGTTATGGAGAATCACTATCAAAAGCTACGTTCTCTAGTGTCACCGAAGGAATTCTTGCCAAGCTAGTTCTACATTAAGATTTCTCACTATGACACCAAAGCCTCATGTTGTAACATTGAAAATTAAAAGACAATGGGGAAGACTCATCACCAGCCTTACTCCCGTCGCATGAAGATCCCATCAAGTCTCTCTAAAGGAGTGAATACTTGTAATGCAAAGTTCACATTCACTAATGATGATCTTTTGTTGGGTGAAACATCTCGTAATTCTCCATTATATATGGTAGTTTTTGTCCATGGGCATAATGTAAATAGAATTATGGTGGATGATTGTTCGGGTCCATATTCTTCCTATTCACTCCTTAAAAGTACTCAGAATCTCAATGAATGAACTATCTGAAAGTCGTCTGAAAATTTAGGGGTTTAACCAATGGGGGAAAAGAGCCATTGGTATTGACAAACTAGATATAACGATGGGATATATAAGTTTGACTATGTGAATGCATGTTATTGACTCAAAGACCTCATATAATATCTTGTTAGAAAAATCATGTATACATGTAAATAAAGTGGTGCCATCTGAATACCATCAATGCTTTAAAAACTTTGAAGATGGGGTTCAAAAGAAGGAAGTTGTTGATGATGAACCTTTCTCTGAGACAGAAGTGTTCTTTGTAGATGCAAAATTCTACTTAAAAAGTTGATAATGCGATACCAACCAAAAAGGTTGATGTAGTAGCTCAAAAGGTAGGGGTTAAGATGGAAAGAGATCAAGATATTTCAGATATGAGCAAAGTACCTAATACAAGCGAGACATATTCAAGTAAGAGAGTAACTATTATTCTTTACTACGTTCCGAAGGCAAATAAGTTCAAAATCCAACCTTTTGAATTGCAAAGTTGAGGATTGACATTTCCTAGCAAGCAAATTGATTGAATCAAATAAACTTCAAAAGTTATATAAGGATTTGTCCAATCATCAAACCATTATTCATATGAAGCACTTCCTAAGAAGCATACAAATGAGAGTTTTGACCCGAATACTTATAAGTTGTTGGTGAAAGTAGGATACAATCTCGATGAAGCCTTTAAATTAGGGAAGCTCCCATATGAAGATTTTAAGAAGGATAACCATAGCCCAATTCCTACTCAAAGGATGATGATAAAGAGAGGATATGTTGTCAAGCAATCGCGTGAAGGCTTGGGTTACAAAAAACCATCATCGGTCTAAAACTCTATAAGAAGGATACACATAAACTATATTACCTAAATAGAAGAACATATGTTATCTAACAAAAGGCCTTCTGTGTTTGATTGACTTATTGGCTTAACTCTAATATTTATGTATTTGATTGACTTGTTGAATGAACTCCAGAAACTTTAGTGTTTTATTATTTGGGACCAAGCTTGTACCACTTCTTTTGAGAACATAAAATCATATTTGAGGAACCCTCCGGTACTTGTTGCTCCTATCCCAAGAAAACCATTGATATTATATATTGCGGCACAAGAAAGGTCAGTAGAATCACTTTAAGAACTAAAAGACAATGAAAGGAAAGAAAATTCCCTTTATTACTTTAGTAAGGTGATGAAAAAAAATGAGATCAATTATTCACCTATTGGGAAGTGATGTTGGGCACTTGTATTCTTGACTTAGAAGACGAAGCATTACTTTCAAGCTCATATTGTACGACTTGTATCTAAAGCAATTCTTATCAAGTATGTCATGTCCAAGATTGTCTTAAGTGATCAACTAGCAAGGTGGTACCTCCAATTTAAAAAATTTGAAATTAGTATATCCCTCAAAAGGTATTAAAAAAGGGACAAGTGTTGGCATATTTCTTAGCCAATCTTTAACACCTTGAAATTTGATAAGTTGAGTAGAAAAGGAGGATTTCAGATTTTTTGTTGCTGGTGCATGTTGTATTAGCCCACCTATGGACCGTACAAGGTCCTACGGTCCATAGGAGGGAAGTCGTGGTTGAGTCATGGAAACTTGGGAAAATATCAAGTCTCTGAAAATTTCCAATGTACCAAAAGGACGGTCTGTGGATTGTACTATGACCCGTAGAAGGTGGCTCATAGGTAAGGTACAAACTTTGTGAAATATTGGTGGACTTGGGGTGTACGAAGAGGTCCCGTGGCCTGTGGAAAGGTCTACGGACCATATGAAGTTGCTCGTGGTTCTTGGTTGGATTTTTAGTCTCTAGCAACTTGATCGATGGATTACCAGGATGGTCTGTGTCTCTTTGTATGAACCGTACATTAGTTCGTAGGTGCATTCTGACAGTTTTTAAGTTAAGGGTAGTTGGGTTTTTTTCTACCCTTTTAACACCTAAACTACGCAATTTGTAGACTATTCGAATGTCCCATCACTTCATTTAGTCTTCAAATCTTACCCATTCCATCTCACTCACTCAAAAACACCCTAAAATCCCTTAAAGCCTTCTTCTAAAAATTCTCTCCAAGGATTCAAGCTGATTACTAGGATTCTTCAAGCTTCAAGATTCCTTCTCTAATTATAAGACTACGATTCATCAAGGTATGTGGGAATTTCATCAAAAGATCATTTTTCATCCGTTGTCCTAAAGATTTATCTATTTTTCTTCTATGATTCCAACCCTAATTCTATGGTTTTGCATGTTTTCTCATGGGTTCAATTGTTTATGACTAAATTCGTTATATTTGATCTTATTATGCATGATTTGATCTAAATTATATGTTTTAAATAATTTTCATATGAACCCATGCTCTATGACTACTTTATGATTATGAACTATGCTATGAGATTATGCATGCATCATGAAATTAAGGAAATCTAAATTATATGTTTTCAATAATTTTCATATGAACCCATGCTCTATGACTACTTTATGATTATGAACTATGCTATGAGATTATGCATGCATCATGAAATTAAGGAAATTATGAATCAAGGATGCTTTTAGATAAAGAATAAGTATATTTTATGAAAAGGTTGCTGCTAATTGAAGTATTCTCGTTATGAAAGATGATCATGATTTTGATGCTTAAGATAAGTGTCTCTATGAATATGTTATGAAATTATCATTTTGAAATGAGCTTTTCTATGATATGAAGTTTATGATTGGATTGGTATTACTAGATTCTTACCTTTCTAAGTATTATGAGTATGACATGATTATGATTATTTCTATTGAGAGCTTACTTAGCATGGAGAGAACTTCGATATGGAGGTGATCCTGTTAGTAGAGGCTGGGTCTAGCAATCTCCTTATCATATAATTATGTGCCCATGTTGGACTTTGTCCCGATTGGACATAGTTAATGGATCCACCTAAGCTTAAGAATATGGTCCTTACCTTGGCAAGTACAACACTCTCTTTTTAGTGTCAGCGTAGTACTCCAGACTTCTTGTTTTAGCTCATATGGTTTATGTCGGTTAAGGGTAAAAATCCCACAAAAGATTATATTTTCTCAATCAAGGTATTACTTCCTCAAGAGACTATATTTTAGGCTTATGTTATGATTTTTAAGCATTGTATTGACCATGTATTATGATTCATGAATTTAGCCTATCAAGCATCAACATGTTTTTCTTGGTCATGAATATGACAGTTTCAACTTAGCATGTTTCATGTTTTATGTTTATGCATCTTCCCCAAATTTAGTACATTCCAAGTATTGGTGCATATCTCTCTTGCATACATTGTTTCATAATATAGGGTGCATCATTCCTCCATCCGATCGTGGCTAGTGGATCGATTCAGCTTTGCTTAGCTTGTGGTGATTCCTCATGGTTTGAAGGCATGGTCACACATTATGAGTTCTTGTCTACTTTGAGTCTTTTCAGTTTTCAGACTTATTTCATGACTTAGGGCTTGTCCTAGTCACACCTATGATAGTAGAGGCTTGTTGTCAAACTTAGTTTGATTCAACAGTTTTAGTCTTTGTACTCTATCTTGGTATCATGATGAGTTTGAAGTTTGATACTCATATTCTGCCTTATCTCTTTATTCCTATTATGTTGATATCTTAGTGTCATGCTTATGTCGAGTGGCTTGTTTAGGGTATCTCTTGATCCTATTCGCTATGTCACGTCTAGGGAATAGTTTGGGTCATGAAAAACTTTGTATTAGAGGCCGGTTATTAAAAGAGTCTTAGGAATTTGATAAGCCGCGTTTAGTAGAGTCTTATTCATGAGTTTGAAGTGCAACACTTTATGAATAGGAGTCTATGAGACATTTAGAAACTTCACTGCTTTCATTACTCTAAAGTTGTGCGATAGAGTTGAACTTTATACGGGTATTCCTCCTAAATTTTGTTCTATATATTTTCAGAACATGCCTCAACAAAGAGCTCCATCGAGAAGGAATATCAATGACAATTTTAAATCCGAAGCTGCTCAAGCACCGGTTCACCCCTTTGGTGAGCAAGTGTCATATGCAGAACTTAGGGATGCTTTCTGAGTATTGGACCAAGCCATGATTGTACATAGGGAGGTTGTAGCTCCTATGAACCCATATGTGGGTACCACCGCAACAACAGAAAGAGACTTCACAAGGATAAATCTTCCAAAATTCCATGGTTCAAAAAAGGATGAGGATCAACAAGAGTTCATAGAAGGAATCAATAAGATCATGGTTATTATGGGATTGACTCTGAATAAAAGGTGGATTTGGCTGCTTATTGATCGGGGTTGCTCAAGTTTGGTTTGATTAATGTAAGTGAGAAAGGGCATTGGATGCGGGGCCCTTGGATCAAGACAAGTTCAATGGGGTGTTTCTTGATGGTTTCTTTCTCATTGAGATGAGTGAGGCTAAAGTCCAAGAGTTCATAAACCTAAGTCAAGAAAAAATGAGTGTTAAGGAATACTCTTTGAAGTTCACACAATTGCCCAACTATGTTCCAACAATGGTTGTCCACTCTAGAGCTCGAATGATTGAGTTTGTTTCGGGTGTGTCTGAAATGGTTGTCAAAGAATGTAAAACCGCCATGTTGATCAAGGAGATGGACATCTCAAGGTTGATGAGTCATGCTCAACAAATCAAGGATAAAAGGCTCAACGAGAAGGATAAAGAGTCTAAGAGGACAAGAATTGATAGTGGTGATTTCTCTCACTTGAGGTCAGGTGGAAATGGACGTTCTCAGTTTTGGCAGACGTTCTCTAGTCCAAATTCATCTAGCGCTTCAGTTCAAAAGTTCAACAAGGATAGGGTGTTTATCCATAAACCTAAAGGAGGTGTTTCTAGTAGTTCTCCTTTTGTCTCTTTCCAAAAGTGTAGCAAGAGACATCCGGGGAGATGCTTAGCCAGTACCAATGGTTGTTATGGTTATGGTAAGAGTGGTCACAGATTGAGAGATTTCCCATTCACTTGTTAGCAAGAGAAGATATGGTCGTTAGGTTTAGCTTAGTGCTTCTTCTGGTTACCAAACTCAGTAGGGTACTTCATCATGTTTTGATAGTACTCAACTTTAGAATACATTTTATGCTCTTCAGACTCGATAGGATCATAAGTGTTCTCAAGATATGGTAATGGGTATGTTGTGAGTCTTTCAGTTTGATGTTTATACATTACTTGACCCATGTGCTACATTGTATTTCGTGACACCTTCTGTGGCTATGAAGTTTGATGTCAGTTCTGAGATTCATTAAAACCATTAATATTCTCTACTCCTATTGGTGGCTCCATTGTTGCTTGACGGGTTTATAGAAATTGCCCAGTTTTAGTTTTCTATAAAGTCACCCCAGTTGATCTTGTAGAGTTAGACATGATAGATTTGAATGCCATTCTTGGGATGGATTGGCTTCATTCTTTTAATGCTTCCATTGGTTGTAGAAATCGAGTGGTCACATTCTAGGCTCCGAATGAACATATCTTAGAATTGAAGTGTGGAAATTTAATGCTTACAGGTCAGTTTATCTCACACCTTAAGGCTAGGAAAATGATCTCGAAAGGTTGCATCTATCATCTTGTTCGGGTTAGGGATATGAATTCTGAAACCCCTACTCTTGAGTCAGTTCCAGTTGTTAATGAGTTTTCAAAAGTATTTCCCGATGATCATCCAAGTGTTCCTCTCGAGAGGGAGATAAACTTTAGAATTTAGCTTCTTCCATATATGTAGCCTATCTCTATTCCTCCTTACCGTATGGCTCAAGTAGAACGTAAAGAGTTAAAGTATTTGTTGTATGATTTGTTGGATAAAGGTTTCATTAAACCAAGTATTTCATAATAGGGTGCTCCAATTTTGTTTTTTTTTGAAATAAGAATGGCTCACTCTCTATGTGTATTAATTATCAACAATTGAACAAGGCCACAATGAAGAATAAGTATCCTATTAAACGATAGATGACTTGTTCGATCAACTTCAAGGTGCTAGTTTCTTCTCCAAAAATGATCTTTGATCGGGGTATCATCAATTGAGGGTAAGTGAAAGTGACATTCCGAAGACAGCTTTTTAAACTCGATATGGTCACTATGAGTTCTTAGTGATGTCATTTGGCTTGGCTAATGCCCAGGTGACTTTCATAGATCTATTGAATAGAGTGTTCAAGCAATATCTTTACATGTTCTTTATCGTGTTTATTGATGATATCTTAATTTACTCACTGAGTGAGTATGAACATGTTGATCACCTAAGCATTATTTTAAAAATCCATAAGGATCGTCAGTTGTTTGCTAAGTTTATCAAATGTGAGTTTTGGTTGAGGTCTGTTTCTTTTCTTGGCCATATTGTTTCCGGTGAAGGTAATCAAGTTAATCCTAAGAAAAAGATTGAGGCAATGAAGAACCGGCCTAGACCTCTTTAACCTTCAAATATTCGGAGTTTCTTGAATTTGATCGGTTAATATAGAAGGTTTATGGAAATTTTCCTTTATTGCTTCACCTTTGACTACTTTGACTCAGAAGAAGGTGAAGTTCCTTTGATTGGAAGCGTGTTACAGGATCTTTTAAGAGTTGAAGACTTATCTTACCTCCTCTCTGTTTTGACATTGCCGGAAGGTTCCGATGGATTTGTTATATATTTCAATGTTCTAATAATTGGAGTTGGTTGTTTTCTAATGCGCAACATTGGAAGGTAATTATGTATGCTTCAGGTAACATAATATTATTGAAAAGAACTACCCTACTCATGATTTGGAGTTAGCGGTGATGGTCTTTGCTTTGATGATTTGGAGACACTATCTATACGGTGTTCATGTGGACATGTTGATCGACCATAACAGTTTGCAATATGCGTTTAATCAAAAGAATTTTAATCTTCATGAAAGGAGGTGGATTGAGTTGTTAAAGGATTATGATATGGGTGTTCTTTACCAATTTGGCAAGGTAAATGTGGTTGTCGATGTTCTTAGCCGATTGTCCATGAGTAGTGTTGCTCACATTGGAGATGGTAAAAATGAGTTAGTTCATGATGTTCATAGACTAGCTCGATTAGGTATTCGCATGGTTGATTCTGAAGATGGTGGCATAATTGTACCCCCAGAATGGCTCAGAATCATCTCTTGTATTAGTTTTGAAGGCTAAGCAAGATCTTGATCCGACAATTGTTGAGTTGAAGAAGGCGGTTTCCTATAAAGCCATTGAGGCTTTATCTCAAGGGGGGAGATGATGTGCTTCGTTACCAAGGTGGGTTATGTGTCTAGAATTTTGATGAGTTGAGGCAATAGATTTTATCGAAAGCTCATGATTCTCAGTATTCTTTAACTTGGGAGCTACCAATAAGTATCATAATTTGCGGCAGGTCTATTGGTTGAATGGGATAAAGAAGGTTATCATATAATTTATGGCCAAGTGTCCAAATTTCCAACAAGTGAATGTTGAGCATCAGAAACATGGAGGTTTGGCTCAAGACATTAGCATCTCTAGTTGGAAATGGGAAGACTTGAATATGTATTTCATTAAGGGTTTACCCCGCACTTGGAGGCAAGATGATTCTATTTGGCTCATCATGGATCAAATGAGGAAGTTGACACATTTCATCCCCGTGAAAACTTCATATTCAATGGAGAACTATGCCAAGTGATATATCCGAGAAATGGTGAAGATGCATAGGTGCCCTTATCCATTATTTTTTACCAAGGTACCCAGTTTACTTTCTAGTTTTGGAGGTCTTTTCAAAAGGCTTTCGTACCTAGTTACGTTTAGTATGACCTTTCATCCTTAGATAGATGGTCAAGCTGAGCGTACTATTCAGACGTCGGAAGATATGTTGAGAGCTTGTAAGATAGACTTCAAAGGTAATTGGGGTGATCATTTAGCTTTGATTGAGCTTTCTTATAATAATAGATATCACTCAAGTATTCAAATGGCTCTATTTTAGGCTCTCTATTGTAGGAGGTGTAGGTATCCTATTGGTTGGTTCGAAGTTGGTGAAGTCACTTAGGTAGGGCCTGAATCGGTGCTTGAAGATATGGAAAAGGTTTGACTTATAAGAGAGAGGTTGACAATGGCTCAAAGTCGACAAAAGTCTTATGCAGATGTTAGAAGAAGAGAACTTGAGTTCGAGGTTGATGATTGGGTTTAGTTGAAAATATCACCTATGAAGGGTGTGATGAGATTCGAAAAGAAAGAGAAGGTTGTTTCCCATTATGGAGGTCCGTATATGATTTTGAGGCATTTCATCAAGGTAGCCTATGAGTTAGATTTGCCTTCTAAATTGGCGTCGGTGCATCCAGTGTTTCATGTATTGTTGTTAAATAAGCATATTTGTGATATTACTTCGATTGAGCCATTGAAGAGGGTTGGTGTTAAGGAAAGTCTTTCATATGAAGAGGTTCCGATTGAGATTTATGATCGTCAAGTCCAAATATTGAGAAATAAATAAATTGCTTCCATGAATGTCCTTTGGAGGAATCGATTAGTTGAGGGTGCTAAGTGGGAGGTCGAAGCCAATATTATGACAACGTACGCCCATCTCTTTCCCTCCGTTCTGCTGCTAGCTTGAGGTAGTAGTCCCTCGTGTTTACTCTTTCAGATTCATGTGTTTTAGCTCTTCTCATATTTCCATATGCATTCTTGTTCATGAAATGAGATTTTAAAGTTCATGTTTTAGCTCGGGGTTGATTAATCCTTTGTTTTATGCATTTTGATGTTATTTGCATTAATGTTAGATTGTTAGATCTCTTTCCCTACTCTATTCATTATAGCTTGAGTTCCATTCGAGGATGAATGTTCTCTAGAGGGAGATATCGTAACACCTCGAAATTTGGTAAGTTGAGTTGGAAAGGAGAGGTGCATAATTTTTGTTGCTGGTGCATGTTGTACGAGGCCACCTATGGTCTGTACAAGGTCCTACGGTCCATATGACGGCACTCGTGGAAGATTTGGGGAAATTTGAGAAAGTGTCAAATCTTCGAAATTTTCCCACGGACCAATAGGATTATTTGTGGATGGTACTACAACAATTAGAAAGTGCCTCATAGGTAAGGTACAAACTTGGTGAAATAATTATGGACATAGGTTGGACGCAGAGGACCTACGCTTATAGACAGGTCTATGGAATCATAAGAAGTGGGTCGTGTTTCTTGGTTGGATTTTTAGTTTCCAGTAAATTTATCTACATAAGACTAGGACGGTCCATAATTTTTTGTATGGACTGTACATGGGTCCATCGCTGTATTTCAAAAGCTCTTGAGTTAAGGGTATTAGGGTCTTTTTCTACCCTTTTAACACCTAAACTACGTCTTTTCTAGACTATTCTAAGGTCCCATAACTTAATTTACTCTTCAAATTTTACCCAATCCTTCTCATTCACTCAAAAACCACAAAACCCCTCAAGGTCTTCTTCTCAAAATTCTATCCAAGGATTCAAGGTGATTTCTAAGGTTCTTCAAGTTTCAAGCTTCCTTCTCTAATCCAAATCTAGGATTCATCAAGGTATGTGAGAAGTTCATTAATAGATCCTTTTTCATCCATTGAGCCCCAAATATTTCTCTTTTTTTATTTTATGATTTCGATCAAAATTCTAGGTTTTTACATGTTTTCTCATGAGTTCAATTGTTTATGAGTAAATTCATTATATTTGCTCTTATTATGTTTGGTTTGATCTAAATTTTATGTTTTCGATGATTTTCATATGAACCCAATCTATATTACTACCGTATGATTATGGACAATGCTATGAGATTATTCGAGCATCATGAAATTGAGGAAATTATGAATCAAAGATACTTTTAGATAAAGTATCAATATATTTTATGAAAAGGTTGCTTCTAGTTAAAGTATTCTCAGTATGAAAGATGATCATGATTTTGATGCTTAAGATAAGTGTCTATGTGAATATGTTATGAAATCATGATTTTGAAAGGAGCTATTCTATGATATGAGGTTTATGATTGGATTGGTGATATTAGATTCTTACCTCTCCATGTATTATGATTATGACATGGTTATGAATATTTCCATTGGGAGCTCACTTAGCACCGAGAGGACTTTGATATGGAAGCTCTCCAGTTAGTCTGCCAGGTCTTTAGTAGTGATGAGTCGAAAATTTTGACTCATTTAGGGCTTGTTATTTAATGGATTAGTGTCCTCAATGCCTATTTTGTGTTCATAACTAATGTTAATTTGTTTATATGAAGCCATGAAGGCTTAAGAACAAGGCAAGGACATTACATTGTGAAAAGAAGCGAAAAAGTTTGAAAAGCTGAAGAAAAGGGAGGTTGTAGCTCGCAAAAGCCACTCGGCAACATGCTAAGTGAGCCCATAGCTTGCCAAAAGGTCCAGCGAGTTGGCTCATTAACTAAGAAACCTTGGCGAACCAAAGGGCAATTCAATGACACATCGATTGGAACGGTGAGCTCAATCCATCTCGCCTAAATGGACCGAACAATTGAAGGCAGGAATCAATTCCAAATGGCGAGAGGGAGTACATCGGCGGATCATTGAGTCGTTCGGCGATCCCGACTAATCTCACTGAGTGGTCCCGCATACTCAAATATTAGGAACATATAATTTGATTTTTTTAGCAAAGAGAAGAAGAGACGAGGTTTGACATACAGACTTTGACATTGGATAATATTGAACATTCTTCGAGAGGTTTTTGAGATTAGATATTGGCTTTTTAAGGTTTGAGTCTTTATTTTTTGCATTGAGCATCGAAATTGTTGGCATTCCAATGGAGAATCTTTTTGGTAACTATTTCTTGCTTTTTGTTATGATTGGGTTCCTATGCATTGTTAAGCTTGTTGAGGTTCGAAAGAACTCGCTCCAAACATGATAGTTGATTGAAAAATTGATGTTATAGTTACAATCCATCCTACCAATTGAGATTCAACGACTTAAAGCAATTATTAATTACCCATTAAGCAAAATTAGTATTTGATTGCTCACACACTCCTAAGGTTCCCTCTCTTTTTGTTCAAACCTCGGGTTAATCATCTTCGTTAACAATTGGTTACTAAAATCTCTTAATATTGATAATTTAAACCTATCGATTTAAATTTGTTGCGTTTTGCTTATTTCCATTCTACAAGAGATTTAAACACTTACATACTTCGTACTGGAATTCATTTTCGAACAACTCCTTGTGGTATCGACCCCAACTCACTATTGGGTTTATACTTTTTAGCGACCGCCTACACTATGAAATATAATAGGTGTAGTTGAGCGTTATAAAAAATGGCACCGCTACTTGGGAGTGGTGTTTAGAATTCTTTTATTGTAGTGTTTTTCTGAACTAATTTGGTTGTAGTGGAATTTTCATATTAGTTTTTTTTTATTGTTGCTCTTAGCAGGTGAAGAAATGAATGTGAATGGAAGTAATGTTTCTAGTCAACTTGGGCACGATGACGACATCAGAAACTTGAACAATGTCAATGCGGATCAAATGGGAAGTGCCGGAGCTATTCATTTACCCCCAACTATGGGTAACTCTATTTTCATATGACCAGAACTATGCTCCAGCTACTGCAAATGAAAATTTTCTTTGGGGGGCTTGACATGAGAACCCTCATGATCACATTTGAAATTTCGTGGATGTGTGAGGACAATTCACCTTCAAGATTATTTCTCAAGAGTCAATCCGGCTTCATTTGTTTCCCTTTTCTCTAGTGGGGGAAGCAACGAAGTGGTTTTCTGAACTACCAAGGGACTCTATTACTTCTTGGGAGGAGCTAACGGAGGCGTTCTATCAAAGATTTTTCCCTCCCTCGAGGATGTTGAAGTTGAGGGATAGCATTAAAAATTTCAAATGGATTGATGGTGAGCCCATTCGTGAAACTTTGTTGAGGTTTCAAAAGCTACTCCTCCAATGTCCTAATTATAGGTTGCCGAACAATGTGCTATTGCAATATTTCTACCAGAGTGTTGACTCCGTAAACAAGGGTGTCACCGATCAACTTATTATGGGTGGAATCATGAGATCACCATTGGTCGTAGCTTCAGCTTGGCTTGATGAGATAACCAGAATTGATCGAGCATGTCATACGAGAGAGGATCAGATATCTCCTCTCAATGTTGGGTTGACCAAAGAACAAATGGAGAAGAATCAAGAGCGTGATGAAAACATGGCCAAATGATGACCCAAATGGATTTGTTGACAAAACATGTCATGGGAGGTGGTTACAAGGCTGTGATTGTGGTTGGTTCTAGTAGTGGAAAGAGCTCAAATGATGCACAATTTGAAGCCATGTATAAAGAAGAGGTACAATTTTTGTCAAACCAAGTGGGGGGTTCTTTTCAAGGCTATCCAAGGCCAGACGGTAATCAAGGTTGGAACAAAGATTGCGATGGAGGTTGGAGAGATAGAGATAGAGAGTAGCATGATAGGGGTGCAAATTGGAGAGATAGAGATGGTGATAGAGATTTTTATGTGCCTCCCAATGACCGTCCAAAAGCAATAGAGCCAAAAGCTGACCCCGAGAGCTTTCAGACTGAGGATATGCTTGCCCACATCCTAAATAAGGTAGATGGATCGGATAAAGTGCTCAAGGAGATTAAAGCTGACTTCTCCTCTTTGAATCAAATGGTAACCTCTCATTCGATTTCTATAACGCAACTTGAGACCCAAATGGGTCAAATCTCAGCTCATTTAAATACATGAAAAAAATGAGGTCTTCCTAGTGACACATTCGCCAATCTAAAGAATGACAATGCCCAATGCATGACAATCTTGACCCGGAGTGGTAAGGTTGTGGGAAGTGATGTGCTAAATGATGATAAACCAAGTCTAACTAAAGGGAAGGCTGTTATTTTTTAGGGTGATGGACTTGCTGAAGAATTGAACAATGAAACTTCTAATGAGGTTAATGATGCACCGAAACATATTGTGTCTAGTGAGACAAAGAAGTCAAAGGTGGGGGGGGGTGTTCTTCCCACGGTACCTACAAAGCCGTTGCCCAAATGTGCTCCACCATTTCCTCAAAGATTTGAGAAGAGGGATGAAGAACGAAGTTCCAAAAATTTCTTTCCATCTTCAAAACTCTTTCTATTAATCATCTGTTAGTGGAAGCATTGTTAGAGATGCCGATTTATGCAAAGTTTATGAATGAGTTGGTCACGAAGAAGAGAAGTATGGATTTCGAGATGGTTGAAGTATCCCACAGTTGTAGTGCTTCCATTATGTCAAAGGTGGTTGTCAAGAAGGATGACCTAGGGGCATTTACTATCCCTTTCACTATAAGGATGTTTCAATTTGCTAAAGCGTAGTGTGATTTCGGGGAAAGTATAAATTTAATTCCCTACGACCTTTTTAAGCAACTTGGGCTAGGTAAGGCTAAGGCAAACAACTATGCGTCTTTTCATGGCCGACCATTCTATCAAATGTCCTATTGGCATCCTCTATGATTTTTTTGTTAATGTAGACATTTTTATATTTCTAACGGATTTTGTTATCCTTGATTGCGAGATTGATGCTGAGGTTCCTAATATTCTCGGTAAGCCGTTCTTGGCTACCGGGAGAGCTCTTGTTTATGTGGAAAGTGGTGATCTAAAATTTTGGGTAAATGATAAGGAAGTTAATTTCTATGTTTGCAAGTCTATGAAGCAACCTAGTGACCTCCATGTGGTATTGGTTATTGATGTGATTGATTAAGCAATTGCAAGTGTGGGTGAAATTTCTTCTGTTGATGAGTCTTTGGCCGCCGTCCTGTTGAATTACGATGGGGAAGAAATTTAAGATTATGATGAGGTAGTGGCTACTCTATCAGGTTTAGGGTCTTATTCTAAGAACCCCGTGAAGCTTGATATCGATTTGAAGAATAGGAAAAGTCCTCACGCAAAGCCATCCATTGAAGAACCACCAAAGCTTGAATTGAAGGTACTTCCACCGCACCTTCTTTATGAGTTCTTGGGAGCTAATAACAGTTTACCCAAGATTATGTCCGCAAATTTCATTGAATGGCAAACACAAGCGCTTGTTAGTGTGTTGAAAAAATTTATCAAGGTTATTGGCTGGACGATTCCTGACATCGTGGGAATTCCTCCCGGTATTTTTACCCAAAAAATTCAATTGGTTAGTGATTGTTAGCCAAGTGTTGAACATCAAATGATATTGAATCCCCCAATGCAAGAAGTTGTCAAAAAGGAGATCATCAAGTAGCTTGATGCGGGAGTGGTTTACTCTATTATGGATATCAAGTGGGTGAGCCCCGTTCAATGCGTTTCGAAGATAGGTGGTATGACTGTGGTCCCAAATGAAAAAGGTGAACTTGTGCCAGTGCGACCGGTTACCGATTTGCATGTATGTATGGATTATAGGAAGTTGAATGCATGGACCGAGAAGGATCACTTTCTAATTCCCTTTATGGATCAGATGCTTCATAGACTAGTGGGTCGGGGATGGTATTACTTCTTGTATGGTTACTCCGGTTATAATCAAATCTCAATTGGACCGAAGGATCAAGAAAAGACAACTTTCACATGTACTTATGGGAGGTTTGCTTTCAAAAGAATGCCTTTTGGATTATGTAATGCACCGGTGACGTTTCAATGGTGTATGCTCTATATTTTTGCCGATATGGTAGAGGATTTGATGGAAGTCTTCGTGGATGACTTTTTGGTTGTGGGGGATACATTTGAAGCGTGCCTTGAGAACCTTGGTAGAGTCTTGGAAAGATGTGTTGAAACGAACCTTGTGCTCAATTGGGAAAAATGTCATTTCATGGTCAAGGAAGATATTGTGTTGGGGCACAAAATTTCATGACAAGGCTACAAGTTGATCAAGCTAAAGTTGAAGTTATCGCCAAGTTACCTCCTCCTATTTCAGTTAAAGGTGTTAGAAGCTTCTTGGGTCATGTGGGTTTGTACTAGGGGTTCATAGAAGATTTCTCTAAGGTAACTTATCCTCTTTGCAACCTACTTGGAAAAGAAAGTGTCTTAGAGTTTGATGAAGCTTGTGCCAAAGTATTTTTGTACCTAAAAGAAAAGCTAGTTTCGGCTGTAATCATTGTTGCTCAGGATTGGAGCACTCCATTTGAATTAATGTATGATGATAGTGGTATGGATTTTGGGGCTGTACTTGGCCAACGCAAGGGAAAGTTGTTTCACCTAGTCTATTTGCAAGCAAGACTTTGAATGTAGCTCAAAAGAACTACACCGTTACTGAGCAAGAGTTGTTAGCCGTGGTGTATGCTTTTGAGAAGTTTAGAGCCTATTTGTTGGGGACCAAGGTGGTGGTACACATTGATCATGATTCTATACATTACTTGATGGCTAAGAAGGATGCAAAGCAAAGGTTGATCCAATGGGTATTGTTGTTGCAAGAGTTTGACTTTGAAGTCAAAGATCGAAAAGGGTGTGTGAACCAAGTGGCAGACCACTTGTCGAGGCTTGAAACGAATGTGGTTGTTTTCGGTGAAAAATACATTGAGGAAGCCTTTCCCAATGAGTCGGTGATGGTTGTTTCGAATGGTACCACACCTTGGTATGCTGATTTTGTAAATTATGTGGTGTATTTGGATGATGCTTGAAGGCGTGTTCACGTCGTGCCACGACGTTGACTAAGGCCCTTCTTGGGAGGCAACCGAAACATTACTTTTTGTTGTTTGAATAATGTTTGTTGGATGTGTAGGTTGCAGTTTGTATGTTCAAAGAAATTCACATGGGTGAGGGGCTCGACCACTAGGCGAGTTGCTGAATTGCCCTCATTATCGCTCAAATGGATCGCCCCTGAAGGTCAAAAGTGAGGAAAGTTCTGAAAGATTGGATGAGTTAATAGCCAATTTGGCAAGTCACCGAGTTGGATCGGTGAGCCCGATCAAGCTCGCCCTTTGCACCTACTGAAGAGTTGAATTTCTGTCGAGTTTGGCGAGCTGTGGCCCATTCGGTGAATTGCTGAGTGGATCGGCGACGTTAGTCAGTTCGCCGACTGGGGCGCTAACTGAAAGGTCTATGAACTTTTAAATTCAAAATCTTCTATTTTATTTAAAATTTTTGACTCCTCTACTCTTTCCGTCAAACTTTATATTATAATTTCATATTTAGTGTCCTGTGATTTCCGTCTGGAGTGTCATTTGGATTCCTTTCCCCTCCCTCTTTGTTGCTTCTGTCTCTTCGTCTAATTGGAGGTTGGTTTTTGATATTTTGTTTACTGTCATGCTTTATTTGAATTGCTAATTCGTAGTGAAATGGGTTTATTGTTGATTAGTTAAACTTTGTGCCTTGATTGTATGCCTATTTACTCTCATCGTGTTAAATTGAATTCCAGCATGGCTAAATAAATAGTTTCGGCGATTTAGTTTTAATTTCTCGTGTTAGATTACTTAATTATGGGTGTTGCATTCTGGGTAAAGTGTGGGTGAAGTCTGAGTAACACAAATTCGTCCAAATGACTTGAATATTCCCGAGGATGGATTGGGTGATGGCATTCTTAAGAGTAAAATCATCATTTTTGTGGAATTTCAATCGATTGGGGATGTCTGAGTACCCACAGATTGTAAATTGTTAGCGAGTAGTTGCTAATAATTGAAAATTGTGCTTGAATTGATGTGTCGTGGGCTATTAGTTGTGAATCGAAACAAAATGGGGAGGTGATGCATTGGGCCATTTCGGCGAGCTTTGTCGAGCTCGCCAATTTGGTTCGGCGTGTCGCCAAATGTCCTCCACATCGCCTTTCTGATGAGTGTATTTGCTGAAATAGTTTGTAACATTTAGCGAACGAGTGTGCGTGGCGATTCTTCGAGTGGTCTTGAGATCCCCTTTTTTGCTTGAAATTTTGCTAAATTTTTCTAGAACTTTTATCAATGCCACTATTGCTCACCAAACGGACTCAACAACTCGCTGACTTGTTCGGTGAGATTTTCTTCATTTTTTTTGGTGAAGTTTGTTTCCCTATGTGAGATTTTCTGCAATTTTATGGTGAAGTTTGTTTCCCTAATCCTTTTGCAATCGAATTTTGTTCTCGTTTGTATGCTTGTACAGTTATGGCTAGACCCTAAGTTCCAGCACCAGGTCCACCACCCCGAAAGAGAGGGAAAGGGGTTGTGATTGCAGAGGAAGGTACATAGCCCTTACCCACTCGTCGTCAACATTCACAAGCGAGAGGGAAAGGCAATAAGAAGGTAGCAGCCAGTACATGCTCGGAGAGCAGTGTAGTTGTTGATTCAATCCAATTCACTTCATCTGACTCTAAGAATGAGGAGGAAGTGGAGTCTGGAGCTCCAATAGCTGAGCTGATTAAGCGGAAGCATTCAGAGTTGTGCTCCAAAGCAGCACATGACCCGCTACTACAGGAACCACAGGCCCCACATGTGCCTCCTATTCCGGTAAATCCTCTGCGGTCTATGAATCGATTAAAGGACGAGGGTTTGAGGACCATACTAGAGGAGAAGTGGTTGTCTATAGAAGGTGTGGTGCACTGATAACCTACTGTCTGGAAGACACTGCGGTACCATAGATTCCAGAAGTTCATGAAACCTCAGAGCCCATACTTTCCTACATAGGTTCGAGAATTCTATGAAGTGTACGCAAAATTGATCCATAAGGGAAAAAAGGCTAGTTTGATGGCACCGATCGAGTTTGTAGAGGTGGGGGCTAAGAAGGTTAAGTGCAGTGAGACCAACATCAATGATGAATTTGATTGCACAGTGCTGACTCGGCATTCTTTGGCCAACAAAATCAAGATTCAGACTTTGGATGACTTAAAGGGGTGGCTTGCCCCATTGTTGAGTGATGTGATGCCCCCATGGATCGAGGCGGGGGTCACAATGGAGAAGAAGGATCTGAACATCACCGCATTGTACTGGTTTGGGTTCATCAGCAGCAGATTGATGCCGTCCCAAAATGAATCCATTATCTGCCATCCGAAGGCTGCACTTTTGGGTTGTATCATCGATCGGGAGAGGGTAAATCTTTGATCTATTATTGCTCGGGAGATGGCTATGAGGGCCAAAAGAAATCAAACCTCATTGCCATTTTTGATATAAATCAGCTCTTTGTGTTGCTGAATAGGTGTGACCTTTGAGGAAAAGACAGATATTGAGGTTACTCCTCCTCATTTGTGATATTCGTTAGATCGAGGCGGAGTATTTGAAGGATGAAGTAGAGAGAAAGAAGAAAAACTCCGGTGGACACTTGTCCAGTTGTTGATGTGGTGTCTATGGAGACTGGTCCTACACCTGCCCCTACCACCGTCGAGACATCCGGTATACCTGCACCATCGACCTCTACTTCTCTACTGCCTCTCCTGCATCCCGCCCTCATTTGACTTAGGCAATGATTTATTAAATGGGCAACCTTGCTCATTCGGCCGATGTGTGGGCTTCTCGGGTAGAGGCCATTGTTCCATCTATGATTGAGCATGACATTGGTGCAAAACTTGCTCCCATTCTGGAAGAGTTGAAGGAATAGTGCAGGTTGTTCACTGCCCATGGGTTAGCACTAGATGCCCTCACCGCTCGGGTTGAGGTGCATGAGATAATGGACCACATCCGTACTTATTTGATTGCCGTGAAGGCTGATATTGCTGCTCCACATCGAGATGTAGACGAATTGAAGTCTACTGACATATCGATGTTGTGTGGCAGTGTAGATGTCCCCGAGGAGCCTATTTTTGAGATTTCTTCGGTTACTGTTACTGGAGATGCTGATGTGGCTAATGAGGAGTGGGATTCAGACACTCCTGAGACGGATGAGGAGGACTTAGCTGCTCGTGAGAGAGATGTGTACGAGGATTTGGAGGATTTAGAGGGTGACTTGGTCCGGGTGGCCACGGAGACGTCACTATGTGACACGTGCATGATTGGCTCTAGTGGGTCTAAGCCTACGGCAGAGGTAGTTGCATAGCCTTCTAGAGTTGGAGTAGAGCAGGGCACTGATGCCTAGATTGAGGCCACACAACCGAGCCAGAGTTCACCTCAGGCCTAGCCTGATTAGGGGGATATTTACTTTCCCTCCATTTTATTTCATGTTGATACTTTTAGCTTTATTTTTGCATTGAGGACACTACTTGTATCTTTTTGGTGGGGTGAAGGTATCTAGGTACCTACCCTTTTGGTTGTATTTTGCTTTTGAGATACAGTGTGTTTTCATTTGGATATTGTTTTGGTTCATGATGCATTAATATTGAATGTTTTTGTTTTTCATTCATTGACCTCTCCCTTGATTGTGAATGTTGGTTTGTAAATGATTGGTTACTGTTCTCTTGTACATTCGAGTGTTGGTTGTAATAAATATCGATGACTTGAATTGTGCTCTTGGTGAACGATATGTTTGAGTGAGCCCAATGAGAGAATTTGAGTTGCATAATCTTGTGTAAACTCTTAGCATCTCATTGTGACTAGTAGATTGTCGAGGTGAGTGTTGCAATGACCGTTGTACACAAGCTCAACTCGTAGAGTTGTGATCCATAAATGTGTTTGGATACCATGTGTGGTGAGGTTTACTTGAAAAGTATGCATGATTATACCTAGAACTTGCCCCGTTGGTCCAATTGACTTGTGATCTTAGGCATATTTATATGCCGGTTTGTCAAAAATAGCCCATATTTCGGTTTGAGAATAATCTTTAAACTATGTGTTTTGTTTTGGGTAACTTGCAATGGTTATGCACTAAATCATATGAATAGATTATGCAGGAGTCCTTGAAGAAAAATGGAGTTAATGGAAGAAAGAGCGAAGCGGGAAGCATGAGAGGAAAGCAAAGGAAGCAAGCACCAGAGGAAAAAGAGAAGAAATGGGGCCTGGCAGCCTTGGAGTACTGGCAACGTGCCACGCAAGGACAAAAATTTCAGAAGCAAGGGCAATGGTGTAGTGGCTGCGTGCCACGCAAAACCCAGAACTTCAGAAGAAAATTCCAGGCGCGATTCTGGCGCCCCACGCCAGCAGAAGCCCGACTTCCCAAAGAAAATAGATGTAATTAGGACTCCTATTTTTGTCTAAATTATGAAAATTATTTGTGGGAACTCTATATATAGGACCCTAGGGTTATTTTGTAAGGGGTAAGCTATTTTTTGGTGTGCAAGAGCAAGGGATTACTATTCATCTTTGGTTTCAATTCTCTACTTCTTCTTTAGGTTTGAATTTTATGAAACTTATCATTGTTGAGTTTATGAATATTATGAGTGGCTAAACGCCCTTGTTCTGGGGCTGTAGCTATGGGTTATTATTGAACATCAAATTGCTTTTAATTTATTATTGGTTATCATATACATTACTTTTACATTCTTCTATTAGTATTTAATGCTAGGCCACCGTAGAAATAAATCTATTGTATATTCTTGGACTCGAGAGATGAAGAGGTAGATAGACCAGAGAATGTAAAGAGCTTGTTCTAACTTTTATTAGATTCGTGTTTAGGAGTGACACCCGGATAAACACCTAGCTAGGTTACGAAATAGGATGAAATGTAAATGCTCGGCAATTAGGACTGCCTATCCCTGCTCAACGATGTAGTTAGACAGCTAGTTGGAGTAGGCGATTAGAGGTCACGAGATCATGATCATTGTATTAACCCTGTAAATCACTAATGTGATAACTAAAATTTATTCTTTCCATAAGATGTGATACATGAAACCCAAAGCATGCTGCAGCCCTGGAATTGTCCCTTAATTGATTAAAACACCGAAATTATAGTTATCCTTGTTAGTTTATTATTTAAATTGTTCTTAGTAGTAGTAATCAAAGTCATATCGTTAATACTTTCTTTAAGTTGTAGACTTAATTGAATTGATATACATTGATCATAAGTCCCTTGGGTATGACAACCTGGTTCTAAAAGAACCATTTATTACTTCTGGGACCATGTACACTAACGTGTGCAATTGGGAGCAAAACGTTTTGGGCGCCGTTGTCGGGGACTTATAAAATAATTTATATTTAATTCTTTTAAGTCTACTAGTGATTGTTCGAAGTGCTAATAACTTGATCTTACCAATTTTGTATTGCAGGAAATTAGGATCTGAAGTCTGGCTCGCAATGGTGATCTTGTTGAACCAGATGACGAACCTGAACGAGCCCTTCGATAACAATGAAAGTTGGCTAATCTCAGACGACAACGGGAATTAGGACTAGATCTCCCAGAAGACCGGGATGAAAACCCAGTTGACGATCATGGAGAACACATAGAAAGAGAACACATGGATATACCTGCAGTGATAGCTCCGAGGCCAGTTCGTGACGTGGTAGTCCCGCTCACCACCAGTATGACCTCGAACTTACGGAAACCACCACCGGGTGGAAGATTTGAGTTGAAACAATCCATGGTGCATGTCCTCCGTACTAATGGGTAATTCACTGGTTTGCCCCATGAAGATCCCCTAGTGCACCTTAGAGGTTTTCTAGAGATAACCAGCACTTATATTCCACATGGGGTATCAACTGATTATGTGCGATTGACCTTGTTCCCATTTTCACTTTTGGGAGAAGCGAGGTGATGGTTAGACTTTGAGCCTCCCGACTCTCTTACCACATGGAATCAGTTAGAAAAGAAGTTCCATAATCGATTCTTCCCCTTAGGCAGAATTGAAAAATTGAGAAGTGAAATATTGAGTTTCAAGGAGAGAAGCGGAGAGAACATGTACCAAGCTTCGGACAGATTTAAACAAATGTTGCTTGCGTGTCCACATCACTACTAGGCGAATGAGGTTCTAGCTCATACCTTTATTGAAGGCCTTAAATATAATGCTAGGGTGCTATTGAATACTGCAGCATGTGGGCAAGCTCTTGAGAAGACCTATGATGAGTTAGTGGAGCTCTTGGACAAAATGTCTGAAAGCAACCCGGATAAGAATGGAGATACGCCAAGTAGCACAGCACCAAAGGCTGCAGGATTCTTGGAAGTGGATCAATTAACTGCACTGAATACAAAATTGGATGCGCTCGCAACTAACTTCACCATGTAGCCCAAGAAGTTATCAGCCGGGCAGCAACAAGCATAGGTCAATACTGTACACCAACTACACTGATGGTGTGATATTTGCGGAAGTGGAAACCATGTGTCTGATTTTTGCGGTGAAAACCCAGACTCTGTGAACTATCTAAGGAATGCCCAAGGAGGTGGAGGTAAGCAGAATTATGGGAACACGTATAACTCAAGTTGGAGGAACCACCCCAACTTCTCATGGGGTGGAAGTCAGAATCAACACCAAAATCAGGCTCAAGGGCATAATCAATACCTACCACAAGGTAATGGACAACAATTTCAACAGCCAAATAATCAAGGTACGATGCAAGGGGGCATGACTAATGAGGAGCTTTTCTAAAAGCTAAGTACAGAAATCAACAACAAAAATGAAGAAAACTGTAGGAAGTTGGGAGAAGAGTTGAGAAGCACCCAGTTAGCGCAGAAAAATCATGGAAGGCAGTTTTCACAATTGGCTAATGCAGTCAATGTGCGTCCTCCTGGAGGTCTTTTGGGTGATATGGATCCTACCCCAAGGCAACTGAATGCAGTGAGCACAAGAAGTGGATTATAACTGGAGGAACTAGCTCCAAAGAAGAAAAGTTCTGAGGCGGTGAGAGAAGAAAAGAAACCCGAAGAAGTGGTTCAAGATGCGAATGTTGAGAGGGTTGTTCCTCAAATAAAACCACCTCCTCCTTTTCCACAAAAGTTCAAAAAGCAAAATGGGGATGAATGCTTTAGTAAGTTTCTGTCTCTCCTTCAACAAGTTCACATTAATCTGCCTTTGGTTGATATTTTGCAGGGAATTCCTAAGTACGCCAAGTGTGTGAAGGAGATAGTGGAAAATAAGAGGAGATTGATGGAGTATCAAACAATGGCGCTTATGGAGGAGTGCAGTTCAAGAATTTAGAATAGACTACCCAAAAAGTTGAAAGATCTGGGTAGCTTCACGGTACAAATCACCATAGGCCAAAGTGTTCATGCCCGAGGTTTATGTACTTTAGGTGCTAGTATAAACCTCATGCCGGCAGCTTTATAAAATAAACTTGGGTTGGGTAGTCCAAAACCAACCACAATCATCCTGCAATTGGCCAATAGGTCGGTGGCAAGGCAGTAAGGGGTACTAGAAGATGTCTTGGTGCAAGTTGGGTCGCTGATCTTTCCTCTGGACTTTGTTGTCCTAAATTTTGAGCCCGAACTCGAAGTTTCATTTATTTTGGGACGACCATTCATAGCTACAGGACGCGCATTGATTGATGTAGTAGCTGGGCAATTGACTATGATAGCTCATGACAAGGTGGAGGTGTTAGACGTCTATCGCGCCTTGAAGTTGCCGTCTGTCTATGAAGAGTTGTCTGCCATTACTGTAGTAGACCTTGTCATAGAATCACATTGACTAACTCCAAGGATCCTTCAGAAAAAGTTTTGGTGGGGCATGACATAGATGGTGATGCAAAAGCTCAAGAACTGGCTACTTGTCTTAATGTAGCACTAGTTGGTTCACAAAATGGTGGAGTGGAACCATTAGATCGAGTGTTGGGTCCTCCTCCAAAACCCTCAATAGAAAAAGCACCAAAGGTGGAGTTAAAATCTCTTCCGTGACACTTGAGGTATACATATCTTGGCACTAGTTAAACTTTACCGATTATACTTTCTACAGAATTGTCTGAAGCACAGGTTGATGCAGCTTTGGAGATATTGAAGAAAAGAAAGAAAGCAATAGGCTGGCAAATGTTGGATATTCATGGAAGTAGTCCGGCATTGTGCATGCACCGAATGTACATGGAGGAAGACCATAAACCAAGTGCACAACACCAATGCCGGCTAGATCCTTTGATGAAGGAGGTTGAGAAGAAAGAAGTGATTAAATGGTTAGATGCAGGAATTTTGTATCCTATCTCTGAAAGAAAATGGGTAAGTCTGGTGCAGTGTGTAACAAAGAAAGGAGGGATGACAGTACTGAAGAATGATAAGAATGAGTTGATCCCAATAAGAACTGTCACCGGATGGAGAATCTGCATGGATTAGTGGAAGTTGAATGATGCCACAAGGAAGGATCACTACCATGTTCCTTTTATTGATCAAATGCTTTACCGTTTAGTAGGGCAGGAGTATTATTGCTTCTTGGATGGGTATTATTGATATAATCAAATTTTGATCGCACCTGAGGATCAAGAAAAGACTACTGTCACATGTCCCTATGGCACGTAAGCATTCAGGCGCATGCCATTTGGGCTTTGCAATGCTCCTGCCACATTCTAGAGGTGCATGGTGGCCATTTTCCATGATATGGTGGAGGACTTTGTAGAAGTATTCATGGATGACTTCTCCATCTTTGGGAAGTCTTTTGAGGTATGTCTTCGAAACCTTGATAGAGTACTTAGTCGTTGTGAAGACACTAATGTAGTGCTTAATTGGGAAAAGTGTCATTTCTTGGTCCGAGAAGGCATAGTTTTGCGTCATAAAGTATCTAAGCAGGGACTCGAAATAGTTAGAGCAAAGGTGGAAGTTTTTTAAAAATTGCCCCTTCCTATTTCTGTAAAAGGGGTGAGAAGCTTCTTAGGATATGACGGATTTTACCGGGGATTCATCAAGGAGTTTCCAAGATTGCTAGACCCATGTGCAGTCTTTTGGAAAAGGAGGTGAAATTCGAGTTCGATGAAAGTTTCTTAAAAGCATTTGAGGAGCTGAAGCGGAACTTAATTGAAGCTCATATCGTGATTGCTCCTAATTAGAGCTGCCATTTGAACTCATGTGTGATACGTGCGATGTAGCAGTGGGTGCAGTATTGGGACAGAGACAAGGCAAAGTGTTCCATTCAATCTATTATGCGAGCAAGACCCTTGATACTGCTCAAGCCTATTACAAAGTGACTGAGAAGGAGATGCTTGCTCTAGTGTTCTCCTTCGACAAGTTCAAATCATATTCGGTAGGTACCAAAGTTATTGTTTATACTGACCATGCAGCTATTAGGTACCTAATCAACAAAAAGGATGCCAAGCCGAGACTAATTCGATGGATATTGCTTCTCCAAGAGTTTGACCTTGAGATCAAAGACCGAAAGGGTACTGAAAATTAGATCGTTGATCATCTGTCAAGGTTAGAGGATTTCTCTCATGTGCATGAAGGGGAACAAATATATGAAGAGTTTCCGAATGAGCAGTTGATGGCTCTTGATATCTCCCAAGTGCCTCGGTATGCGGACATTGTGAATTTCTTGGTAAGTGGAGTGTTTCCACCTAGCGTAACAACCCAACAAAGAAAGAAGCTGATGCATGATGCTAAATTCTATATATGAGACGAGCCATTCTTATTCAAACAAGGAGTGGACCAAGTAGTGAGACGATGCATTTCGGAGAATGAGGTCAAGCAAGTGATTGAGAGTTGTCATGCAAGTCCTTATGGAGGGAACCATGGAGGAGAGTGTACGACTCACAATGTATTGCAATCTAGCTTCTTTTGGCCCTCTCTTTTTAAAGATTCCATAGCTTATGTGAAGGGGTGTGATATCTATCAAAGGTTGGGCACGATATCGAAAAGACACGAAATGCCCTTAAATAATATTCTTGAGGTAGAAATCTTTGATATGTGGGGTATTGACTTCATGGGTCCCTTCCCACCATCAAGTGGAAACCAATATATTCTTGTGGCCGTTGATTATGTGTCTAAATTTGTAGAGGCTATAGCTCTCCCCACGAATGAGAAAGAGACATGATCAAATTCATCAAGAAGCACATTTTCACGCGGTTTGGCACTCCAAGGGAAACATAAGTGATGGGGGTAAGCACTTCATTAACCATCTTGTGAAGAATCTTCTGGCTAAGTATGGTATACAGCATAAAGTAGCTGCAGCTTATCACCCACAAACTAGTGGTAAAGTTGAAGATTTGAATAGTGAGGTGAAGCAGATACTACAGAAAACGGTGAATGCGCAGTGCAAAGATTGGTCGGAGAAGCTTGATGATGCATTATGGTCATATCGGACTGCATACAAAACACCTATAGGGACTTCTCCCTATCACATGGTGTTCGGTAAAGCATGTCATCTTCCAGCGTAGCTAGAGCTCCAAGCATATTGGGCTATAAAGAAGTTGAATCTTGATCCTGAGCTAGCCGGTAGGAAGAGAATATGTCAATTGCATGAACTTGAGGAGTTTAGGCTCCATGCTTATGAGAATGCAAAAGTTTACACAGAGAAGACCAAGAGATGGCATGATAGCACATAATCCCTCGCACTTTCACTCCGGGGCAAAAGGTATTACTCTTTAACTCTAGACTTAGGTTGTTCCCCGGAAACTAAGATCTAAATGGAGTGGACCCTTTGAAATGGTGAGGATGACTCAACATGGCGCGGTAGAGCTTAAAGACACAACTGGCCCTTCGTTCTTGGTGAATGGGCAAAGGGTCAAGCTACTTTGGAGAAGATACAGATCGAGATCACGAAGCTCTTGAGCTTAATGATGAATGATCCAAGCTTGGTTGAGCCACGACGTTAAACCAGGCCCTCCACGGGAGGCAACCCATTCCAACTTGTAATAAATAATTAATTCTTGCTTTAGTTGATTTTTAAATTTTTAGTTAGTTTAATTTTTCTATGTTTTAATTGCCTTTTTTTATTTGGTAGGAATTTTAGTTGATTTTAATTCAATTGTAATAGTTAGGATCTATGGACAAGAAAAATACAAAAAGATGCGTCGTGCCACGACTGTAACTAAGGCGCTGGGCGGGAGGCAACCCACCATTTTTCTGATATTCGGATGCTCATGATGCAGGTAGGTCGATAAAAGTTGAGAAAACCAAGGAAAATGACATCCCTTGGCTGGCAGGCGGACTGTTGGCATGCCACGCCATGGGTCAAAATACTGCCGGCCAAGTCGGGCACCTTTGAGGCGCGTCGCGCCTAGCTCACTTCAGGAGTGGTGCACTGTCGGTGCCCCACGCAACCTACCAAACGACTGAACGTTGTCCCAAATGCCTCGGTGACGCCTCACGCCAAGGACATCCTCGGCGGGCGTACTGCTATCGCCTCGTGCCAGGGCGGAGAACTGCTGCACACAAGTTCAGGCGCTTTCCTGGTGCCTCACGCCACCCTCCTTGGCCCGAAATGTTTTTTCCCAAACGGGTAAAAACCTGACCCAGCTCCAATGTTTTTTCCTTTTTATTCCTAAACCCACCAAAATTCCCCCTCACCTTCTCTCTCTACCCGACCAAATCTCCAAAGTCTCTCAACTTTTGCAAAAATTTCTTCTTCTTCTTCACACTCTTCCTCCCTCAAAATACCCAAATCCTCCATTAAACCTCCCCTACTACTTCTTCAAAACGTTACTCCTCCATCCCCACCACCCACAACCCTCAAACCACCAAGCAAAATCAAAACCCAAAAACCCCAAATCCCCACTCCCCATACCCGACCCACCACCCTCACAAAAAGAAATTTCCTTTCTTTCTTTTTCTTGCTCTATTCTAGTTCTCATGGCACGTAAAGGTAAAAATTTTGAGCTTGGAGCAGGGAGCAAGCGAGGAGCAAGGGCAATACCACCGGAACATCAAGTTCACAACCTCTGTCTAGGCGGTTTGGGAAGAAAGCGGTGGAACAATATGGTGAGGTTTGGTTCGAATGCTAAAAAGAGGTGAAGTACCTCGGTGATGATCATGTAAACGAGGTAAGATTGCAGCTTAAATTTGCTAGCATTCATGAAATCGTTTATTACCTTGGGCTGCAATACATGTTTGTTCATCAAGGGGATTGTAATCTTACCCTTTTTCCTTAATTTTATGTTAAATGGCTCACTTAGCAAAGACATAATAATTCGGTGGAGGTTAGAGGTCAGACGGTTAGGTTTACATCTAGACTGTTGAATGCATTTTTGGGCACATCCCACTGCGATGCTTCTGAGTATAATAGGTTGAAAGAGACCCCTCCATATAGGGATATTAGACACACTTTGTGTGGGATCGACTCCACAGCTAGGTGGGAGGGAAGCAACGATACGGGTCGACATGCCCACCTCCATTATTCATATCTTAATCTAGAGGTGCGGGTTTGGCTGAAATTATGTGCAGTGTGTTTTTGCCGTGCAAGTACACAACAGAGGTTTCTCCCAACCGGGTGGTCCTTGTTTACATGTTGATGAATGGGTTGCCTATCAATGTGGGTTCTGTACTAAGGCAGAACATGATGAAATTTCGGAACAACAAGCGGTGGCGCTTCTGCTATGGTAGTTTGATGACTCAGTTTCTGAGAGTAGAGGGCATTGAGGAAGAGGTGCATGACATTGACCAAGCGAGAGCCCCATACCTCGTAAGCAACGTCACTCACACTAAAGCGTAGGATGTATCTCATGGGCCGATTTTATCCACGACTGATCGACAGGCGAGAGATGAGAGTTGGATGCGGCTGATGTTTGGCATGGCTGAGCTGCAGCTTCGTATTGGTGGGTGCCCTGCCATTGATGAGGAGATGGAGGCATTGGCCCAGCGCTATCCACTGACGGATAGTGTAATGCACATGTGCAAATTAGGTCCAGGTTTTCAAGAGTCGTTGGATGATGATGAAGCCACCGTGGATGAGGAGCTTGATGAAGATGATGATAATGGCGATATAGCCGGTACGACTTTGATGGTTGTTGATGGTGCTATATCTGTGGCAGATGGTCGTGATGGAGAGACGACGAGGCCTCGAGGCCTAAGGGATTTTTCTCTACCTCTATACTTTGTTTAGTTTGCGTACTGGGGAGAGTGCTATGTTTATGCGTGGGGTGGGAGATGAGCTTCCTTGTGCATATTTTTATTGCTTTCTCGAGTCTTTTTGTGTATTTAGGTGGATTCCTCGGCTTTTGTTTTGGGTACTTTTCCTGAGGATAGTCCATTTGAACCGATTAGGACTAGTATTTTTTGGTTTTAGTTTAATTGATTTTTAGAGTTGTCATAGGAGTGACAGTTCCCAATGATGGATGGATGACGATCGTCTTAAGGGAAAATTAGTCACTAGGAGTAGTAGTTTGTTAGAAACCAACCTTTTGTTACTTTGACACCTTGTCTTGAGATTTAGCTAGACGGCATGAGTGGTTCTACTTTTATGCAACTTGAATGAACTTTGCAACCTTGAAACAACCATAAGCTCTTTGTTTTGACTCTGAATTAATAAAGTTGGGCTTAATTGTGTGGAAACACCGTAATGTGATTTATTACGATGCCATGCGTGGAAAGTGATTGCTTAGTTCATGCATTGATTGATAGCTAGAATTTGCCCCGTGTGTGCTTAAAGGAGTAACTTGTAGGACTTAAGGAAAGAGATTGAGATAATTCTTTGAATAGCCAATTATGACTCTTTTGTGTGCCTCCAAATGAATTACCCCTAGTTAGCCTCATTGTGCCTTTTTAGCCACTATTTTTTTTTATTAAACTACATATTGAGCCGAATCCATTTTATTGATACCATGACTTCTTTGATCCCAATAGTTGGTCCTTAATGCACTATGTTATGAAGTGATTATTTAAGAAATGGTAGAATTTAGTACGGGTGAAAATGCTTGTTAGTGTGGTGAAGTTAAAGAAAAGAGGTAAATTGGCCCATGATCACATAATGAAAAGGCACTTGGAAAAAAAAAAGAGAACATATTGTGAAAAATATATATATATATATCATGAATAATAATAAACAAGTGCTTAAATGAAAAAAAGGGGCAACACTTGAAACATGAAGGAGTCTAGTGAGGGGTGTACCACAAGGGAAGAAGAAGTGGATGAAGAAGTATGTCGTAAAATAAAACATGTGCATTAGGGAGGACTTGTCACTAATTATAGCCTAAACGTATCCTCCCTTACCTCCGACATTACAACCAAATGCAAGTCCTCTTGATTCCTTGATGAATACTTTGTGAAATTTGATGTACACTACGGGTAAGCTTATGGTATGTTATGATATGTGTGAACTTCTTCTGGAGAGTGAGTGGAAATTTTTTTGAAAAAGGGCCTTGTATTTACATAAATGTGCGAACATAATGTTTGTAGGAGTGAAGGCTATACCAAAAAATTGTGAGGGCATCAATGACACATCTTGGGTATATTGTTGTTTGGTGTGTTCTTATATGATTGCATTAGCCCAGAATTATGAAAAAGAGTCATTCTTTGAGGTTATAGGTCGTTGATAGGTAGGCTAGTATAAAGAGTTTAACAATGTTGAATGTTGCATAAAGTGTGTACTACAAAAGCATGATTAAATATGTTTGGTTGATTTTGAGGCGGGTAGATAAGTTCAAAGGTAGTGATGAAAAGGGTGATAGTGAAAAGTTTGTTAGAGGACGAACTAGAGTTAAAGTGTGGTGTGGTGATCGTAGGCATATTTATATGCCGATTTGTCAAAAATAGTCCATATTAGTCTTGTGTTTGAGAATAATCTTTAAGCTATGTGTTTTGTTTTGTGTAAGTTACAATGATTGTGCACTAAAACATATGATTAGATTATGCAGGAGTTCTTGAAGAAAAATGGAGTTTATGGAAGAAAGAGCAAAGAGGGAAGCATGACAGTAAAGCAAAGGAAGCAAGCACCGATGGAGAAAGAGAAGAAATGGGGCCTGGCAGCCTTGGCGTACTGGCAACCGTGGCGTACTGGGAGCGTGCCATGCCAGGTCCAAAACTTCATAAGCAAGGGCAGTGGTGTACTGGCAGCATGCCATGCTAAGCCCAGAACTTCAGAAGAAAATTCCAGGCGCGATTCTGTCACCTCACCCCAGCTGAAGCCCGACTTCCCAATGAAAATTGATGTAATTAGGACTCCTATTTTGGTCTAAATTAGGAAATATATACGTGGGAACTCTATATAGAGGACCCTAGGGTTATTTTGTAAGGGATTAGCTATGTTTTGGTGTGCAGGAGCAAGGGATTACAATTCATCTTTGTTTCAATTCTCTACTTCTTCTTTAGGTTTGAATTTTATGAAACTTATCATTGTTGAGTTTATGAATATTATGAGTGGTAAACGCCCTTGTTCTAGGGCTGTAGGTACGGGTTATTGTTGAACATCGAATTGCTTTGAATTGATTATTGGTTATCATATACATTACTTTTACATTCTTCTTTTAGTATTTCATGCTAGGCCACCATAGAAATAAATCTATTGTCTATTCTTGGACTCGAGAGATGAAGAGGTAGATAGACCAGAGAATGTAAAGAGCTTGTTCTAACTTTGATTAGATTCGTGTTTAGGAGTGATGCCCGAACGAGCACCTAGCTTGGTTACGAAATAGGATGAAATATAAATACTCGCCAATTAGGACTGCCTATTCCCGCTAAACGATATAGTTAGACAGCTAGTTGGAGTAGGTGATTAGAAGTTGAGAGATCATGATCATAACATTAACCCTGTAAATCAGTAATGTGATAACTAAAATTGGTTCTTTGCATAAGATGTGATACATGAAACCCAAAGCATGTTGTAGCCCTGGAATTGTTCCTTAATTGATTAAAACACAAAAATTATAGTTATCCTTGTTAGTGAGTTTATTATTTAAATTTTTCTTAGTAGTAGTAATCAAAACAATATCGTTAATACTTTTTTAAGCTGTAGACTTAATTGAATTGATATAAATTGATCATAAGTCCCTTAGGTACGACAACCCAGTTCTAAAAGAGCCATTTATTACTTCTGTGACCACGTACACTTGCGTGTGCAATTGGGAGCAACAACTACCATTGGTTAATGAAGGAAATGATCTTAGGCATGAATTTTTGAGAGTGAATCTAATTGCTATACCTCTGGATGACAACTTTCTGTGTGTGTGAACCTAGCTTGGCACCATCCGAGCCTACCCTTTTCTTTGGATGAAACATGAACACAAATGTTTAGACTGGTTGTTGAAGTTGCCATGTCTTTGCCACCTATAACCTTCGTGAAGCATTGGTTTGTTTGAATAGCCAACTTAAGCAAAGAGGCTATGTTGGGGTCTAGTAAGAGTGAAGGAAGAAACCGAGCAAGAAGTTTGTTAACTTTTCCCTTGGAAACTTGTGAAAAAAATGAAACCCCTCCACATAAAAATAGAAGAAGAAAAGAGGTGAAAGAAAAGAGAGGAAAGAAAAAGAAATCAATAAATTCTATCCATTGTGCATTGTTGTCGAAATAAAAAGGGGTATACCAAAAATTTTTGTGCTATGAATAGGCCAAGGATGAGTTGTGAATATGAAAAGAATGAAACAGAAGAAAAAGAAGTGAAATTTCAGTCATGCTTCATGAAGGTAGAGTCACTAAGCCCAAAAATGATCATACCCAAACCCTCAGCCCTATTACAAACCATGAAAGACCATCTTGATCCTTCAAAAGCCTAGTGATGTGTTGGTTTGAAAATAAGAGCAAGCATATGGGTAAAGTCATGCATGTTTTTTTTCATTTTGGAGTGTGAGCGTTTATTTCGATTCATTTATTATAATCTTTAATTGGCTTTGTGAGAGCATGGAATCATTCTTTATGTGAGGGCATTAGAATACTTTTGTTAGGCATGAATTTGCGTTTGAAGTGAGCATTGTGAGCATGAACTCTAACTGATGATGGCTAGTTAGAGTTTGAAACTTTGAGTGCACATTTGAACATTGCATGTTTAAATTTAACCTTGTGTGCCTTCTCATGTTGATTCTCAAGGAGCACTACTTGTAGACATCCCTGTTGACCTAATTGATATCATGTTTTACTTGAGGACAAGCAAAAGCTTAAGTTGGGGTGTTGATAAATTTTGAATTTTGACTCATTTAGGGCTTGTTATTAGGATTAGTGTCCTCAATGCCTATTTTGTGTTCATAACTAATGTAAATTTATTTATGTGCATCCATGGAGGCTTAAGAATAAGGCATGGAAAGTACATTGCGAAAAAAAGCAAAAACGTTTGCAAAGCTTAAGAAAAGGGAGGTTGTAGCTCGCAAAAGCCACTCGGCGATGCACCGAGTGGGCCTCCAGCTCACCAAAAGGTCCAGCGAGTTGGCTCATGAACTAAGCGAACTCAAAAAACCAAATGGAAATTCAGTGACACGCCGATCGGAATGGAAATCTTGATCCGGCTCACCTAAATGAACAGAACAATTGAAGAAGGAATCAAGTTCAAATGGCGAGAGGGAGTACATTGGCAGATTGCTGAGTCATTCGGCGATCCCGACTAATCTCACCGATTTGTCTTGCATAATAAAATGTTGGGAAGTTTTTAGGAACATATAAATTAATTTTTTTAAGAGAGAGAAGGAGAGGCGAAGTTGGACATACAGACTTTTGACATTGGATAATATTTAATATTCTTAGAGAGGTTTTTGAGCTTAGATATTGGGTTTTTAAGGTTTGAGTTTTTAGTTTTGGCATTGAGCATCGAAATTGTTGACATTCCGATGGAGAATCTTTTTTGTAATTATTTCTTGCTTTTTGTTATGTTTAAATAAAACGCTCTTTTCTTAGAGGTGTGACCATGTAATCGAATATATAAATTAGCTTGTGGGTATTATTAATTGCTAGATTTAATGTTGTTTTGAAATAGGATCAGTTATTTATTCATGTTGTCATTTATGAACTGAAGTTGCAACTTCAGTTCTAGCTTTAGATATCTTTGCTTGCTTGTGAAAGATGCTTAGAGTGGAATATGTGATTGATAGTTGTATTGTCTTTTGTCTTTGCAACCCAACTTGATAAAGTGGGTCAAATTATGGATTTTAGGTTCTTTGCATTATTAAGCTTGTTGAGGTTCGAAAGAACTCGCTTGAAAAATGATAGTTCATTGAAAATGGTTGTTATAGTTACAATCCATCCTACCCATTGAGATTCAATGACTTAAAGCAATTATTAATTACCCATTAAGCGAAATTAGTATATGACTGCTCACACACTCCTAAGGTTTCCTTTCTATTTGTTCAAACCTCGTGTTAATCATCTTCATTAACAATTGGTTACAAAAATCTCTTAATATTGATAATTGAAATTTATTGATTTACATTATGTTGCGTTTTGTTTATTTCCATTCTACAAGAGATTAGAACACTTACATACTTCGTACTTGAATTCTTTTCTGTACCACTCCTTCTGGGATTGACCCCAACTCACCGTTGGGTTTATACTTGTTAGCGACCGCCTACACTTTGAATTATAAGAGGTGTAGTTGAGCATTATCAAGTTGCGATCCCCTTTTCCCATAACTACGTGTTCCCATAGGACTTTGTTCTGATTGGACATATCTAGTGGATCCACCTAAGCTTAAGAACACGCTCCTTACCTTGGCAAGTAGGACACTCTCTTTTTGATGTGGCGGTAGTACACCAAACTTCATGTTATAGCTGACATAGTTTATGTTGGTTAACGGTAAACATCCCACAAATGACTATGTTTTCTCAAGCAAGTATTGACTTCTTCAAGAGAGTATGTTTTAAGCTTATGTTATGATTTTCAAATATTGCATTGACCATGTCTTATGATTCATGAATTTAGCTTATGAAGCCTCTATATGTTTTACTTGGTCATGTATTATGACCGTTTCAACTTAGATGTTTCATGTTTATGCATATTCCCCATATTCAGTACATTCAAAGTACAGATGTATATATATTTTTTTTTCTTGTGCCTATATAGTTTCAAAATCCATGGTCCAACGTTCCTCCATCTGATCTGGCTAGTTCATCGATTAAACTTTGCTTAGCTTATGGTGAGTCCTCATGGTTTGAGGGCATGATCACACATTATGAGTTCTTGTCTACTTTCTTTTGATTTTGTGCATTGAGGACACTGCTTGATTTTAAGTTGAGTGTGGTAGTACTTCGTTTGATTTCTTTGCTTTATTTAATATTGTGCCCTTATCATGTTGTTTTAATGTTTTTTTTGATATTTATGCCTTTGTCGGACTTTGCTATTATGGATATTATGTTCCCTTGTAGGAATTGTGTTGGATTAGTCTTACTTTACTTCATTTTTCTTGTCGATTTTCATTTTCTTTAGCAGCTTCTTTATTTTCTTTTGTGATGGTGTTAAGTGACGGTCCTCAATTATAGATAGAGTGACGGCTTTTTGATGGGCAAATCATCAGTTAGTCTAGAGTATGTGTGTGGGTTGTTTGTGTGGTGAAGCCAGAGTAGCCATATCTCAAAGGGATGTATAAGTTTTCTTAATGACGGATAGGGTGAAATTTTTATTAAGGGGAAATCATCGTCTTTATTGAGGGATATGAGTTGTTTGATACTAAGAAAGATAGTCTTGCATTGTGAACAATTGAGCATACCCCTCCAAATTTTTGAAAATAAGTGCATGACGTTGAATGACCTGGTGACAACTCTTTTGTCTTTTTTTGTGACACTTGACTCATTAGTTGTTATAAATTGAGATGTCATTTGTTCTTTTGAAGTAAGTAAAAATTGATCGATATGGAATTATTTTCTTTTTATGTGTAGTGAGGTTTGTTGAATAAAAATTTATGTTTAATTCTGCTATCTAGAAGTTGCTTGATTAGTCTTTCCGTGTTAGTCTTAGTTGTGTTTGGTTGGAGGTATGATCTTAGGCTTTCTTTGTGATTTTGGAAACCCCATTTAGCCTTAAAAAGCCTACCATTGCAATAAATATATACCTGGTTGACCCATTTTGAGCTAAATACCTTTTCTTTGGCAACCACAGTACAAGCTTTTATCCCTTTTTGAGAAAATAAATCCACTTTTTGAACTCTTTCCTCTCAACTCTAAAAATGTGAAAATTGAGGCAAAAGGCCTAAGTTTGGGGTGATAAATATCCACAGAGGAGATGCTAACCACATGGTGCCATAAATTTGAGAAGTGAAAGAATAATTCAAAGAAAGGAAGAAAACTGTTCAAGAAGGAAAAGCTTAAAAAAAGAAAGAAAGAAAAGAAGAAAAAGAAAAAACAATTTCTCCAAAATGTAAAATTGTTGCATGTGAGGCATCAAGTATAAAATGTAAAGAATTTTGATTTGTATTGAAGATGAACATGAAGAAATGTGGTGATGAGTAAAATTGAAAATTGTATGTAATGTTATAGGGGGGTGTAGTCACATTTACCCAAATGTTATCCTAACCTTTGCTAAGCCTACATTACAAGTTTGATAAAAGTGGTTTGTTATCTTTGACAAATTATTTTAGTCAATAGTGATTGAATAAGGGTAATCTTATGGTTTGGTACATCTGAGCATGATAAAATCTTTGATAGTGTCACGACTCAAGGTACCCCCTAGACGTGACATGGCGTACAAGACCCCGAGAGGCCTCATACAAGCCACTTAGCATAAATACATACAAGATCATAGAGAAATAGAGGTTCAAAAGACAATGTCATATCAAAGCTTTAAGGAAATAGCGGAAGTCTACATCAATGTCTCAAAACCAATCTATCAAAAGAAAGTGAAATAAGGTTTTGCACGTAACCCAATACAAGGTCAAAGAAAGAACATAAAAGTAAGAACAACTAGGCTATGTCCTCGGATGGATGAGGACTCACCAAGTCTTCACAATTTATTAACTAAGCTCTAGCCACGAGTGGATGGTGAATCGCCAAGTCCTACATCAACAATTCAATGTGGGCAAGATTATGTGTTAGTATAATCAAGTACCAAGTATGATAGCCATGCACATAAAACTTTGGTGCTTTAATCTAAAAGCACCCTTAATTCATTATTAACTTTATATGAGACATGCATAAATTCATGGACTTCATTCCTTATATAGTTCATCATGCTCATAACTTAAAAACCATAGGGTTCACATAGGGTCTGGGTTAAGGGTATAACCGACTTAGATTATGAGTTAAACATTTAGGGAAAAGACCAAAAAGCCCTTAAATAAAAACTGTCGAGGTCCATCTACAGTAAGGACCTACGGTCCGTAGGTCAATCGACGAACCGTCCTGTCCTTCCGTCAATTGATTCAGAGACCTCATTTGGGGCTGAAAAATTGGCTATGCCTGGAGGGGATCTACGGAACCCATCTACGGACCGTCAACTGGACGACGACCCGTCCTGTTGATTCTTAGGCCAAGGTTCAGAAACATGGAAATCCTGAAAGTCCACAGTGCCAACTACGGTTCTCACCTACGGCCTGTTATTCCACCTACGGTCCATAGGTGACCCCTGTAGTCACTGCCACCAGGTTGAAAAACTGCATTATCATTTCTTTGAAAACTCGGGGTGTTACAATATCTCCCCCTTGGAAACATTTGTCCTCGAATGAGAATCAAGACATCATAAGGAGGGTACAAGACACAGACTAGCAACCCAACCTAGAATGCAATCACATAATGCACGTATCCAAGGAGGTAACATCAACTCCAAGCTAAAGCATATTTAACAATTTGTTTCATGAAAACTTTATGCAACTCATACTCAGTGCACATAATCATATTAAACTCTTCATGAACATGCATAATCAAGGAATCATGTAAATAACTAAGACACATGAGACCAAAAGAGTGAACCATGAGGAACTAGGTACCTTAACCCAGAGTAGGATCGGAAGGACAGAGATGAGGATATCGGGACATCATATCGGCCTCGGCCTCCCACGTAGCACCCTTAACTAATTGATTCCTCCACAAAACTTTCACGGAGGCATTTTCTTTATTCTTTAACTTCCGGACTTGCCGGTCTAGAATTTTAATCAAAACCTCTTCATAGGAAAGACTATCCTTTATGCCAAGATCTTCCAATGGCACTATAGACGTCGGATCACCATTACATTTCTTCAACAATGAGACATGAAAAACCGAATGCACCGATGCCAAATCATTAGGCAAATCCAATTCATAAGCAACCTTACCAATACGCCTCAAAATTTGATATGGGCCTACATAACGGGGACTAAGCTTCCCTTTCTTCCCAAATCTCATTACACCCTTCATGGGTGAAATTTTCAAGTGAACCCAATCATCAACATCAAATTCTAAATCTCTCCTTCTAACATCGGCATAGGACTTTTGTCGACTTTGGGCCATTTTCAACCTCTCTCTAATAAGTCAAACTTTCTCCATAGCCTCATGCACCAATTCCGGACATATCAAAGAAACTTCCCCAACTTCAAACCAACCTATAGGAGATCTACACCTTCTACCACAGACAGCTTCAAATGGAGCCATACAAATACTCAAATGGTAGCAATTGTTATACACAAACTCAATCGAAGGCAAATGATCATCCCAATTACCCTTGAAATCAATTGCACAAGCCCTCAACATATCTTCCAATGTTTGGATAGTACGCTCCGCTTGCCCATCGGTTTGAGAATGAAAGGACGTGCTAAGCTTAACACGAGTGCTAACACCCTTTTGGAAAGATTTCCAAAATTGAGAAATAAATTGGGCACCGCGATAGAAGATATTGGATAAAGGCACTCCATGCAACCTAACCATTTCTCTCAAGTACAACTTAGCATAATCTTCTGCTGAATAGGATACTTTGACAGGAATGAAATGGGCTGATTTCGTCATACGATCCACAATAACCCAAATCGAATCATATTGTCACCTGGTGCGTGGAAAACAAAAAATGAAGTCCATATTCACATCTTCCCACTTCCAAGTAGGAATACTAATGTCTTGGGTCAAATCTCCCGGCTTTTGGTGCTCAACATTTATTTGTTGCCAATTAGGACATTTAGCCACAAACTACGCAATATCCTTCTTCATCCCATTCCACGAATAGACCTCCCACAAATCATGGTACATCTTGGCAGCTCCCAGGTGAATGGAATATCAAGAACTATGGGCTTTCGACAAAACTTGTCCTCTTAAGTCATCTACATTGGGAACACACAAATGACCTTGATATCGAAGCACACCATCTCCCCCTTGGGAGAAAGCCTCAACGGACTTCTTGAGCACCGCTTCCTTCAACTCGACCAAATTTGGATCAAGATCTTGTTTAGCCTTCATATCATGCATGAAGAACGATTCAGAACCATTATGGACCATAACACCACCTTTAGTTGAATCGACCAACCGAACACCCAATTGGGCCAACCTATGAACATCGCGAACCAGCTCTTTCTTACCATCCTAAATATGAGTGACACTACCCATAGATAACCGACTAAGAACATCCGCCACCACATTAGCCTTGCCGGGGTGATAGATGACACTCATGCCGTAGTCTTTTAACTACTCAAGCCACTCCTTTGGCGAAGATTTAGATGTTTTTGTTTAAACACATATTGCAAACTCTTATGATCGGTGAAGACGTCAACATGCACACCATACAAATAATGCCTCCAAATCTTTAAAGCAAACACAACAGCCGCTAATTCTAAATCATGAGTAGGACAATTTTTTTCATGTACCTTGAGTTGCCTTGAAGCGTAAGCAATAACTTTTCCGTTTTTCATAAGAACACATCCTAGACAAATTCTCGAGGCATCACAATAAACTACAAAGCCATCGGACCCTTGAATATGAAAAGTTATCATCACCGGTCTTAGCCCTCTTTGTCTCTCTAGACCTTTCCTTGAGCTTTTCTTCTTGTATTTGTTGAGCATACACCATACGGCGATAAATATCCATGTCATTGACAAGCATAGCGGTGCGGCATTCTTTAACCAACATTTCGGACACTCTCGAGACAAACTTACTCATTCATGCCTTTGGATCGGCAACTATGGAAGGAGCATATCGGAAAATTCTTCAACTAAGCTCTAGCCACGAGTGGATGGTGAATCACCAAGTCCTACATCAACAAGTCAATGTAGGCAAGAGTATGCGTTAGTACAATCAAGTACCAAGTATGATAGTCATGCACATAAATCATTTAAACATGCAAAAAGGAACATTTTCATGATATGCAATGACCAAGCTAAACATGATAAAATTTAGAAAATATGAAACATAAATCATGGTCAAAGCAAACTAAACATCTTTACTTTACTTGAGAAACATCATAAAACCAGTTTAGTTCATTGTTTGTGGGGAATAGCCTTAACTGACATATAAGACCATGTGAGCTATCAACATGGAATTCAGTGTATAACCCCACACTGATAGGGCCATCATACTTGCCAAGGTAGGATCTTTTTCTTAACATATAGCTTACGTGGATCCACTAGCTAGTGTCCAACATACACCAGCATCCTATGCGGGCAGATAGGTAAAGGATAAGGAGATTGCTACTAGAAACCCGGCCTCCACTAACGGGAGAGCATCCATCTCCATATCCTCTTAGTGCTAAGCATAAATCCCATGGAATAGACATTATCATAGGTAGACATGGGTGATCGCCTCTTGTCTACATTAGGGAACACGGTGATAACCTCTTGTCTACGTTAGGGAACATGGGTGATCGCCTCTTGTCCCTTTATTAGAATAGCTCCTTAAGAACATGGGTAATCGCCTCTTGTTCATTAAAATTCATAGTGTGAGTATTACGTAAGAAACCCTTTCACAACTCAACAACAACATCAATCATATCATAAAACTTTGGTGCTTCAATCTCAAGGCACCCTTAATTCATTTTTAACTTTATAAGAGATATGCATAAATTCATGGACTTCATTCCTTACATAGTTCATTATGCTCATAACTTACAAACCATAGGATTTACATAGCTTCATGAGAACTCTTCTTAATCATGCAATTCAATGCAAACTCATGCTTAGAAAACCATAAACAAGGCAATTTATCTATAATTGGAGGAACCCACATAGTAGAGGAAAAAACATGCTTTTGATTTGAATATTCTTAATTCCATAAAATCATCTTTAGTTCATTCATAAATCATGCAAGGATTCATAGAGATTTTATAAAATTCGTCACTTCATAATTCAACCCACCAATCAAAGTATAGATTTAAAAATTTTGGGGAAATCGCATGCGTTCGTGGGGATTCATTCAATCTTTACATAAAAGCATATAGTTCATGCTAATTCATGCACTAAATTACTTTATCACGCTAGATCGTGCACTAGGAATCATAAAATCAACAATTGAAATCATAATTGAAGAACCCATGAGAATTGATCAAAACCCTAACTCAATTTGGGGAATTGAACCTAGAAAATTAAAGAGAACTAGGGACTCATTGGAGGAAAGGGATCCAATGGTGAATGCTAACATACCACAACAAAGCCCACGAGATATTGATTAAAATTGATGACCTTCAATGGAGGATCTTAGTCTTCTTCTTCCTTGAAAGTTGAGAGGATTTTCTTAGAGAGAGAAATATTTGAGAGAGGAGAAATTTGGGAATGAGTTAGAATGAGTGAAATTAGGCTTAGAAAATATATATAGGGTCTGGGTTAAAGGTATAACCAACTTAGATTAGGAGTTAAACATTTATGGAACAGACCAAAAAGCCCTTAAATAATAATTGTCGGGGTCAATCTACGGTCAGGTCCTGTGGTCCGTAGGTCAATCGACAGACCGTCCTGTCCTTCAGTCAATTGATTCAGAGACCTCATTTAGGGGCTGAAAATTTTGCTAAGTCTAGAAGGGATATACAGAACCCATCTACGGACCGTCAACTGGACGACGACCCATCCTGTTGCTTCGTAGGCCAAGGTTCAGAAACTTGGAAATCCTGAAAGTCCACAGTGCCAATGATGGTTCCCACCTATGGCCCATCATTCCACCTACGGTCCGTAGGTGACCCCCGTAGTCACTGGCACCATGTTGAAAAACTGCATTTTAATTTTTTTGAAAACTCGGGGTGTTACAGATGGTGAGTGTTTGTGCATTTGTCTCTTGTTTTTTATATCTTGTGACTGAATTTAGGATGTTCTATCTTATGAGGAGATGTGAAATAGGAAAATAATGATGTTGAAAATTTTCAAAATGATTCGAATGAGCATGTGAATGAAATAATAGCTTGAGTTATTTCTTGAGAATTAGTTGTTCTCACTAGATTATTCTTGAAAACGATTTTGCATCCTTGACGATGTGCTTTGAAATTGAGAGGAGCACATGAAAGGGTTGGCATGTAATGACTAACTGTTAGTACGAACCAAAGTCATATACCTTGTGCATAAATGATATATGTAAGTGTTAAACAATTGTGATGATTTGTGTTCTTGAAATGAATAAATCTCTTAATGCTTTGATTATTGACTTTCTTTAGGAAAAGCAAAGGATTAAATTGGGGGTGTTGATAAGTGGTGAATTTACAGCTTCTTTGTGTCTCTTTTCTTATGGATTTGTGTTTTCTAACAATTAAACGAGACTACTTATGTTGTGTAGTGTGACTATTTCATGTGGGAGCTAAAAATGATATGTTGAGACGAAAGAAGTTTAAAAGGATCTGAATATAGAATTTGTTGTGAATAGATCATTTTCAAGTCACTCGCGCCTACGAAAATTGACATACACCAGTGGAACCGCTACTATGGAGAATAGGCCACCAATGTGAAGGGTCTACTATTCCACTAGAGTTGCAACACCAGAAGGAAGATCACATCTGTGACATTGCAGAAGCAGAGAATGCATCACTCCAGAGAAGAGCTAGTAGTAACCTAACTTTTCTTTCGAAAAAAGAGTCCACCATAATGGGGTTCCACCTGCGACGTAATTTCATAGGCACGACCATCTGGTGACAGTTCTACCAAAAAATGTCATTTCACAAATTTTGGAACCCCAATCTGGATAAAAGTCTCTCTCAACTCTCTTATACTTATCATTGATCTCATCAAAGACCTAATTTTTTTCAACTTGTGCTATCACTCAACTTGGATAGCAAAATTTTGCATTCTACACCTATAGAGTGAAGATTGTGAGCTTAATTTGTTTATATATTTAAATCTTTCTTCAACTCTTGATTTGTATTGAATATTTATATGTGTAGTTTCTATTTTTATATTTGGATATTGTGCTAGAGATAAATAATATTTGGGTTTTGATTTATGTCTCCTATTTTTGCATTTAGTTGAATACTATCTTATCTATGATACGAGTCTTCGATTCTCTATTTGATTGATTTCCAAAGGAAGTGATCAACCCTAGGACCTACCTATTTATCTTGATTTATATTGTTAAAGTTTATAAAGGTTGGAAAAGATTGATTAGCACGATTTGAGGATCGATTGATGGATTAGATCTAGAGATAATTTATTTCCAATTCAACCCTCATCTTATGGATTTGAGCTATAAATAGGATAATCCTAATGTTTCTTATTATTGGTTGGTATTTTGGGATACTTACTAGGTTTGAAAGAACTAGTGAGAAATACTTGCTTGTGATTGAGAGATATAGGTGGGTACTTAAGAGCCCAAGGCAAAGTTGATTTACCCATGATATTTAGATGGTATTTAAATACTCTAAATGGATCGTATGGATATATATTGAACTCCCATTTCAAAATCCCCTTACTATCTTTGATTGTGAAGGTCTTTGATCAATCTAGCCTTTATTTTGATATTTTTAGCTCTTGTGATTATCTCATATCAACCTCCCCCCACAAAAAAAATAATTACTCGTGTCAATTGTATGCATTGTAATTAGTGACTTGTAATTTCTTATTTCTTAAATTGCCCTTCCATTGTTTCTTGTGGGATTCTACCGTGTAAACCCTTTAACATAGTCTCAGTTCACAATTATGCCCTTCAACTTTGGGTGTACGCAGGTAGGCACTTAAACTTGTATAAAGTTGAACGAATAGACACAAAAGTCCTACGTGGCATCCTACATGGAAATTTGTATCCTACATGGTGTCCTACATGTAGTATTCCACATAGGACTCATGTGTTTTCTTGTTTAACTTTATACCAGTTTAAGTACCTACTTGTGCACAACCAAAGTTGAAGGACATAAATGTAACACCCCAAGCTTCCGAGGGATTTTTAAATACAAAATTCACCTAAAGACGGTGACCTACAGAGGCCACCTACGGGCCGTACATGGATTTATAGGTCGTAGGTGGGAACTGTCAAAGGCACTGTGAAATTTCAGGATTTCCAAGTTTCTGAACCTTGACCTACGGAATAGCAGGATGGTTCGTAGTCCAGTTGACGGGCCGTAGATGAATTTCGCAGATGTCTTCCAGACTTAGCCAAATTTTCAGCCCAAAATGAACTTTCTGAATCAATTGACAGAAGAACAGGACGGTCCGTCAATTGATGTACGGACCGTAGATCCTATCCGTTGATTGGCCCCGACAGTTTTTAAATAAGGGCTTTTGGTCTTTGTCCTAATTGATTACCTATTAAGCTAAGTCGGTTATGCCCTTAATCTAAGACATATAAATACTTTCTAAGCCTAATTTCTTTCATTCTATTTCATTCCAAAACTCTCCTCTCTCAAATATTTCTCTCACTACAAAGAACTCTCTCAACTCTCAAGGAACAAGAAGGAGCTTGAATCCTCCATTGAAGACCTTCAATCTTCTCCAATTTCTTGTAGATTGCTTTGAGGTATGATAGTGTTCACCATTAGGAGTCTTTTCCTCCAATGGGCCCTTCCTCTTCTTCATGATTTTCAAAGGTTTACTCTAAGACAATTGAATTAGGGTTTGTGATCAATCATTGTGGGTTCTTCAATTATGATTCCAATTATTGATTTTATGATTCCTAGTCCACGATTTAGCGTGATAAAGTAACTTAGTCCACGAATTAGCGTGAAAAAGTAACTTAGTGCACGAATTAGCGTGAATTACATGATTTGATGTAAAGATTTCATGAACCCCCCATGATCCCAAGCTAATTCTCCCCAATTTGATAATCTATGCTTTGATTGTTGGGTTGAGTTATGATTCGATGAAGGTTATGAATTCTCTATGAAATCAAGCATGAATTAGGAATGAATTGAGGATAATCTTATGAATTTAGCATGGTCAAGTCAAAAGCATGATTTTCCTCTATTATGTGAGTTCCTTCAAGTTTGGGTAAATTGTGTTAATTATGGCTTTCTAAGCATGAGCTTGCATTGAATTGCATGATTTGAGTTGAACTTGCATGAACCCATATGAACTCTATGAACTATGAAATATGAGCATGATGAATTAAGGGTGTTTTGAGAGTAAAGTACCAAATTTATGATATGATGATGCTATGGTTGAGTAGCGAAAGGTTTTCTCACGTAATCCTCCCATTATGATAAAAGAAGAACAAAGAGGCGATTACCCATGTTCTTAAGGAGCTATTCTAATGACGTAAGCTTGGACAAGGTCCACGAAAGATGAATATCTATAAGCATGCTTTTAGCTTGAATTGGTAACCCTAGTTGTACCTCTTCATATTTGATGATTTAAATATGTTAATGACTAATACATGGGAACTATGCTTAGCACCGAGTGGATATTGAGATGAAAACCCTCCCGTTAGTAGAGGCCGGGTCGTCTAGTCAAAGCCCTCTCGTTAGTAGAGGCCGGGTTTTCTAGATGGAACTCTCCTGTTAGTTGAGGCCGAGTCTCCTAAAGCAATCTCTATCCCATAAACTATGTTGCCACCATAGGATGTTGTCTTTAAGTAGACATTAGCTAGTGGATCCACATAAGCTAAGAAGTTCATGGTCTTACCTTGGCAAGTAGGACACCCCTTTACGATGTGGGGTAGACATCAGATTCCGTGTTGATAGCTCACATGGTCTTACATGTCGGTTAGGGGTTTTCCCCGCAAGTTAATAAATAAGTGTTCTCATGATGAAGTAAAGAAAAGAAGGAAAGATGATTTACCTTGCTTTGGCCTTGATATATGCTTTATGTTTCATGTTTCTCATGTTTATCATGATTTTAGCTTGGCCATTGCATGTCATGATTATGTCTCTATCTCTAGCATGATTTATGTGTTTATGTGCATTGCTATCATACTTAGTACTTAATTGTGCTAACGCATACTTTTGCCTGCATCAACTTCCTTGATGTAGGACGTGGCAGTTCTCCTACTCGTGGCTAGAGCATTGACATAGAGTTTTGAAGAAGACTTGGTGAGTCCTCATCCATCTGAGGACATGGCCTAGTTGTTCTTATTATCATGTCGTTTCTTTTCATTGTGGGATGTTGTATTGGGTTGCATCCCTATCATTTTTCTTCGTATTCTATGATATTAAAAGGCTTTGAGACATGAGTTGTAGACTTTCACTATTCTGAGTAAAGTTTTGATATAAAATGCTCTTTTGAACTCTTATTTCTCTATTATCTTGTATGTTATGTATGCTAAGGGCTTGTATGAGGCCTCTCGGGGTCTTGTACGCCGTGTTACATCAAGGGGCTACCCTGGGTCGTGACAATAAATGTGAAATGAGACCAACTAAAAGGGTATATTTATTTATGCTGCCTTTTGCGTACGACCTCTTATATCTTCTCTGTGAGGTATAGATGAGTGTTATCATGGCGTAAGGTACTTTTGGCAAGACTTATGTGAGAAAATGCATCCTTGGTGGGGAGGACGTTGCTTTGACCTCTAACATGTTGGACAAACTGATAGTACACCAAAGTTGAAGTCACTCAACTATCTTCCTTTTACATCAGAAAATTCATTATCATTGAGCCATATAGTCTACATCTCTTCTGTCATTAGTTTGGGTTTTGTTAGAACATCTATGGTATCATAAGGAATGATATCCATAGTACTTTTTTTGAAAAAGGACTTGATTTTTAGTGGTTTTGTATGATGATTCAATCTACTTCACGCGCAACCTTTCCTCAAATCACGTTAAATGTATGAAAGTTTCGTGAAACTGATTATCAAACTTTGTTGAAGAAGATTCATGGGAATTTCCTTCATGATCACTTGCAGACTTTAGTGGATATTGCTGGATTGATTATTGTCACACATCTGGAGGGATATGATGAAGTATATTTAACTAAAATCCTTAATACTGATGTGCCTCCTTTTTTGAACGCCAAGTTGCCCAGGAACAAAGAAAAAAGAGGTCTCAATTGCCTTTAGCAGTATCAAAAAGGAAGACACCTACTCAAGCCGCTCATGATTCTTAAAGGTTGCTTCAAGATGAGAGTGAGATTAGCAGTGAGGACCATTTTTCAACTGTAATAGTATATCCAAGCAATATGAGAGATACTGCAATATGAGAGATATTGCTTCACCTATGATTAAATGATATCCAATCAATGTTTTAGCATGGCCCCAACAAAGTCACAAGATAATGGCCGGTGAGTCTATATCTTGTCTGGATCTGATGAAACTATCTTATAACGCTAAATCGAGAAAAGGGCCAACTTTTGTTTCTCGTGACAAGGTCAAAGAAACTTTGAGTTCCGTTGTTGTGTCTGTGTTTGATGGGGAAAAGGTCATCCTAGATGCTCAGAAGAATTTTATCTCCATTCTTTGGGTTGTAATTTAGGGAAAGCTTTCAAGGAGTGATGTAGATTGTGCTTCTCCTTTTAAAGATGAAGTCAAAGTAATTATCAATGAGATAGAAGAGTTGCACAGAAGGGCGAAGGATTTGAAAGTTTGGAGATACAAGAGATGCACAGAACGGCGAAGGATATGGAAGTTCTTTTAGTAGCAGCTGAGGATGAAGCCAAAGGAGCCAAGCTAGGTGTCTCAGTTGCAGTAAAGGAATTAGATGCATTCTTTGATGCAGACCTATCAAATGGTTTAGAGTAGAACAAAGAGCTTCGAGAAGTTACGTGTTAAGACTTTATTAATTATAAATTATGCCTAGACTAAACTTCTTCTTTTTTCTATTTCATTTATTTTCTTTAGAGTTTGATTGATAAATTATATGTCTCTTTGGTAATAAAGTTCCTTTTTTCTTCGTTTTATATTATGTATTTTATGAATTTTATTTCACTCTTCTGCTTGAATTTTCTCTTCATCATTTTGTTGCAAGCCTTAATAATTTAAACTCTACCATATTTTGCACGGCAATAAAATGGAAAATAATGGAAGCTCCTCAATTTTTTAAGTTGTGCATTAGAAGACTTTGACTTGCAACTTTTAATGCATCAACTTTTAGACTTGACATATTTAGAGGACTTCAACTTACAGAAAGGCATTGAAAAACCTTACCTCGTAGACATTGCAGAATATAGGTCTCAACATGTAGGCTTTGTGAATTTGGAGACTTCAAATTATGTTGAAAAAGCTCATATTTACTAGTTTTCCCCCATTAAGCCACAAATACTTTGTGTAAGTCAGAAGTTTGATGAAAGAGTACTTATAGATTTAAATTTCATGTGACAGATCAAGCAGGAACAAATGTTTTATGACATTAATACGACTGAACTTAGAATGAATCTCTAAGCTACCTACGTACTTCAGTAAAGAGGATCAAGTCAATTTGTAATTCATCAAGAGTGGTTTTTTGTGTCCCAACTTTATCCTAGGCCGCCTCTTTTGCGGTTTTCAACAGAGCAAGCTTTTTTCTTTATTTTTGTTGGTCGTGCATAGTTTATACTCTTGTAGGTTAGGACTGACATGCAGTTTATGCTCGTGCATTAGGACCGTTATCTTTCTTCAAGGGTAGTACCTCTTCAAGAATTTTTCATTAATAAGACCGATCCTTATGCCATCTTCATCAACAAGCTTGTAAGGAACATTTATATATGCTTCTTGTATGGCATATGGTCCACCCCACTTCAAGGTGAATTTATCTCAGACTTGTGTAAAGTGATAATGGGTCTTCTTACTACAATGAATTGACCTCCAACTTTGAAGCACCTCAGGCAAACCTTTTTGTTGAAAGAGTGAGATAGACGAGCTGGATAACATTCAACATTTTGTTGATCTTTTAGCCTCTATTAATCAAGTGCATCTAATTTGGCAAGACGTAATTGAGCATTTTCTTCTTCATTAAGCCCTTCTTGGATAACAAGTCTTAAGGAAGTTATTTGACGCTCAAGTGGTAGGACCTCTTCAACTCAAAAATCATGTGAGTATGGCGTGTCTTACATCGGCATGCGGTATGTCATTATATGCCAACAAAGCTTCTTTCATTATTTCATGATAGTCTCTTTCAGAATTGGAGAAAACTTTCTTAAACTTGTTGCATAGATTCTTATTGAATGCATTAACAAGACCATTGCCGACAACATGATACATAGAAGATTTACACAGTATGAAACCAAAGAGATCCTAAATTTTGTTCATCAACTAAATATCAAATTGCTTGCCATTGTCCGTTATTATGTAGCAAAGAATTCGAACGTGATAGATGATGTTCACTCGGATGAAGTTCATAATATTCTCCTTCTTCACTTCTTTAAGAGCCACAACTTCGACCCACATTGAGAATTAATCTGTTGTAACCAAGATAAAAAAAGCTTCAACCAGAAGATTTTGGTAGTGTTCCAAGAAAATCAAATTCCCAAGCATCAAATGACCAAGATGCAGTAATCGGGTGTAATACATCGAGCAACTGATGTATGAAATATGCATGCAATTGTCAAGTCTTATACCTTTGAGTGTAGTCTAATAAATATTTCACCATGGTTGGCCAATAGTACCCCGTCCATTTTATGTTTAAGTGAAGGTTCAGTCCAGATTGATGTGATCCACATACTTATAAATGTGCTTCTTGCAAAGTTTGGACTTGTTCTTCCTCCCCAAAATATCACAAGAGTACTCCTTCAAATGATGTTTTATATAATGTGTCCTTGTTGTAAGGCCTTGAGGCTACCCCCTAGATGCAACACGGTGCTTAGTGTCACAAGTGACCCCAAGCTATCCCATGGCATGACACATCTATACAAGTAACATGCATTGTGCGGAAGCTAAAAAAAGTTTAATATCTTAAATGGGGAAAAACCAAACATGTCTGAATATATAAAATATGTGAAGAGTGTAGTGATGACATAAAACAACACTAACAACTCAAGTTGAATCTAATCTATGTCTGAAAGCCTCTAACTGCTTTGAGTTTGTTGAGAATTGCCCCAACTAACTCTAACAAGACTGAAACTAAGAGTAAAGGCTGAAAGTAAAGCATGTCTATCATCCTCGAACTATGAGGACTCACCATTGAAGCTGTTGAGTACGGACTGGAAGTCGAGCTAAGTGCGGTCTAGATGCTGAGCACCTAAACCTATATCATACAATGATGTAGCGCAAAAGTATGCGTCAATACTATGAATGTAGTGTGCTGTGGGATATATGCTAAGCTGAACAGTATAGAAAATGAACATGGAAATAGGTATATTGAAACATAACTTAAATCTAAGCTGGATGCAATGACCACGTACTAATCGTGAAGATATAACATGCTGAACTGAATAATGACATAAATACTAAATACATAGTCAATGCAACATCAATCTGACTGTGGGAAATACTATTAACCGAGAAACCCCAAGCTGAGCTAACTATTGGGCCAATATGTAGCCCTGGATGGAAGGGTGTTCATACCTTGCCTAGGGTATGAACAAGTCTGACATGGATCCACTAACTGATACCCACAAGGGACAAGGGTTTCATGCCTAATCTGACAGGTGACCCCTTTAGAACCTGCGGTGGCGTCGTAATTCTCGTTATCAGGGACAGCTACTAAAGGTCTCAGCCTAAATTGATGGGTGAGCCTTCATCCCTTTATCCGCTCATCGCTAAGTCTACTCCCGACTCAATATAAAGCTAAAAATGCAAATATAATACTGAATAGCTCAAAATACTGATAATTATCTTTGAATGCATCATACATATACTGGAAGATATGGAATTCAAATTCTAAAGCATGATTATCTCACCAATCTGCCTAGCAAGTACAATTCATGAAATATGGATAATTAACACAAGCTAGGGTTTTTGAGTTTTATACATGGGACTATACTATTTCTTCAAGAATGTGTAATTAATATCATAGAAACTATAACAACTGAATTACAATGGATCCCTAAAGTTTAGGAACCCTAGGTGTAAACAATTTATGGAGAACTAAAGAATTTACTGAATTTTAGGGACCTAATGGGTGAAAGGAACCCTCTAGTGAAATCCCACATGCCTGATGACAAAAACTACAGAAAAATCCTTTGGATTTCGAGGCTGAACATGAAGGAGTGTTCTGCTTGTTCATGAGAGAAAACTTTTGCTTCTTTCTCTTCTCTTCTTTCTAGGTCTGATGATTTTAGGAGAATGAATGTATAAGGTAGTTTCTGACTAGTTACTTAGGCTTTAGAATAAGTAAAACGACGTAGTTTAAGTACTAAATGACGTAGTTTAAGAACAAAATGCATAGGGAAAAAGATAAATAGGACCCTCACTTAAAACTGATGAGATGACCTTCAAGAGGGACTTTACGGTCTATGTGAAGCTTCATGGGCCGTCTAAGCATCCGTGGTCCTTCCCAGTAACTTAGGGGTTCTGTGCCCCTTTTTCATGGACGACCTCACGGTCCGTGTGACACCTCACGGATCGTCTAGGTGTCCATGGTCATCCTCAGTTGCTAGGTGCAACACCACGAGCAGAGTGACGGGTCATGGTCCTCTTCATGGACCGTGAACCCCTCCATGGTTTGCCCTTCTCTCTTTTTCATTCCTAGTTCATATTTTCAAAGTGTTACAATATCTTCCCCATGGGATCATTCGTCTTAGAATGAAGACTAAACAAGTTGAGTTATAAGGGAAGGAGCTACAATCCCTACCAACTAAGTACTAGAAATTGATATTTAACTAAACTGAGTTCCATGAAATGCAAAAATAATGCAATGCAAAGATAATTGACGGAACAAGATACTGAGACTGAATTACACAAGACTAATTGAGAGACTGGAGAGGGACTATTACCTCAAGTTGAAACTGAATCAGAAGGGAAAAGATGAGGATACTTGGCCATCATGGCTACTTCTTCTTCCCAAGTAGCTCCCTCTATGGATTGATTCCTCCACAAAACCTTTACTGAAGCGACTTCCTTATTCATCAATCTATGAACCTGATGGTCAAGAATTTCAACTAGAATCTCCTCATAGGTGAGGCTATTCTTTAGAGCCACATTCTCTAAAGGTACTATCAATGCTGGATCACCCTCACACTTCTTCAAAAAGGAAATGTGAAAGACTGGATGAACCTCTGCTAGTTCTGCTGGTTGCTCAAACTCATAAGTCACATTACAAATCCTTTTTAGGATTTTGTAAGGACCTATATAACTGGGACTGAGCTTTACTTTCTTGAAAAATCTCATCACCCAACATCATGGGTGACACTTTCAGGAAAACCCAATCATCGATTTCAAACTCTAAGTCCCTCCTCCTCACATCTACATAAGACTTTTGACGACTCTAAGCTATCTTTAGTCTATCTCTGATGTGCTGAACTTTCTCCATAGCCTCATGAACCGAATATGGCCCAATCAAGGCTACTTCACCTATTTCAAACCAACCAACCAGAGACCTGCATCTATTATAGGATGGAAGCATTTATTATAGGCGAACTCTGTGAGAAGTAGGTGATCATCCCAACAACCCTTGAAATCAATCACGTGAGCTCTCAACATGTCCTCTAAGGTCTGAATGGTACATTCTGCCTGACCATCCATCTTTGGATAAAATAATGTACTGAGATTAAACTAAGTACCAAGACCTTTCTGAAACGATATTAAGAAATGAGAGGTAAACTGAGGACCTCTAACTGATTTGATAGACAAAGGAACCCCATGCAACTTGACTATCTCGCTGATGTACAGTCTGTCATAATCTTCTCCTGAATCTATAATGTTAACAGCCAAGAAGTGAGTTGACTTAGTGACTTTGTCACTATCGCCCAAATGGAGTCATGCTGTCTGCGAGTATGAGGTAAACCCACAATGAAATCCATGTTTATCAATTCCCACTTCCATGTAGGAATGCTAATGTCCTGAGTCACATCTCTGGGTTTCTGATGTACTACATTAACTTGTTGAAAGTTAGGAAACTTAGCCACAAAATCTGCAATGCCGCTTTTCATGTTGTTTCTCCAATAGACTTTCCTTAGATCACGGTAATTCTTAGTGGCGCCAAGGTGAATAGAATATCTAGAATTATGGGCTTCCGTAAGGATCTGCTGCCTCAACTCACCCACATTAGGGACGCATAAACGACCCTGGTATTGAAGCACACCATCTCCACCTTGGGAGAAAACCTCAACTCTCTGCTGATGAACTGCACCTTTCAATTGAAGCAATATAGGATCACTATCCTATTTCTCCTTAACCTCCACTAATTAAGATTCTGATCCATTCTAGACTATCACACAACCATCTGACGTGTCAATAAGGCAAACTCCTAAGCGAGCAAGCCGGTGAACATCTGTAGCTAAATCTTTCTTCTCTTCCTCAACATGTGCCACACTACCCATGGATAGTCTGTTGAGGGCGTTAGCCACTACATTGGCCTTATTCGGATGGTAGAGCACATTCATGTCAGAGTCTTTGAGGATTTCTAGCCATCTCCTTTGAAGAAGATTCAACTCTTTTTGGGTGAACACATACTGAAGGCTCTTATGATCTGTGAACACATCAACATGAACACCAAACAAGTAGTGTCTCCAAATCTTTAGGGCAAACACGACGGCTGCAAGCTCGAGGTCATGAGTCGTATAGTTCTTCTCATGGATCTTAAGGTGTCTGGAAGCATAAGCTATGACCTTACCCTGCTTCACCAACACACAACCTAGGCCGACCTTGGATGCATCACAATAAACAATATAATCGTCTGAACAATCAGATAGAGTCAAGACAGAAGTTGTAGTCAATCTGGTCTTCAGTTCCAAGAAGTGTTTCTCACACTCATCTGACCATTGAAACTTGACCTTTTTCTAAGTCAACTTAGTCAATGGTGAAGCTATGGATGAAAATCCTTCAACAAATCTTCTGTAGTAACCGGCCAAACCCAAGAAACCTCTGATATCAGTCAGAGTGGTGGGTCTGGGCCAGTGCTTTACTGCCTCAATTTTCAGAGAATACACTCGGATCCCTTTGCTGGATACCACATTACCAAAGAAAGTGACCGACTCTAACAAGAATTTGCATTTGCTGAACTTAGAGAATAGTTGGTGATCTTTGATGGTTTGCAGAACAACTCTCAAATGAGTCACATCCCCTTCCTCATTTCGAGAATAAACTAAGATATCATTAATAAAGATGATGATGAACAAGTCTAAATATTTTTTTAACACCCTATTAATTAAGCCCATGAAAGCTGCAGAAGCATTTGTTAGTCTAAAAAACATAACCACAAATTCGTAGTGACATACCGAGTCCTGAAGGCTGTCTACGGGATGTCACTATCTCTGACTCTGATCTGATGATAGTCGGATCTGAGGTCTATCATAGAAAAACAACTAGCACCCTGAAGCTGGAGCTTTTGAGATATTTTGTGTTTTCATTTGGATATTGTGTTGGTTCATGTTGCTTTAATATTGAATGTTTTCATTTTTTATTCATTGACTTCTCCCTTGATTGTGAATGCCGGGGTGTGAATGATTGGTTATTGTTCTCTTGTACATTTGAGTGTCGGTTGTGATCAATATCGATGACTTGAATAGTGCTCTTGATGAACGATATGTTTGTGTGAGTCCAACGAGGAAATTTGAGTTGCATAAGTCTTGTGTAAACTCTTAGCATCTCATTGGTACTAGTTGAATGTCGAGGTGAGTCTTGCAATGACCGTTGCACGCAAGTTTAACTCGTAGAGTTGTGATCAATAATTATGTTTGGATGCCATGTGTAATGAGGTTCACTTGAACAGTGTGCATGATGATACCTAGAACTTGCCTCGTTGGTCCAATTGACTAGCATTGGTAAATGAAGAAAATGATCATAGGCATGAATTTTTGAGAGTGAACTTAATTGCTATATCTTTGTATGACTACCTTGTGAGTGTGTGAACCTAACTTGGCACCATTTGAGCCTACCCTTTTCTTTGGATGAAATATGAACACAAATGTTTAGACCGGTTGTTGAAGTTGCCATGTCTTTCCCACTTAAAACCTTCGTGAAGCATTGGTTTGTTTGAATAGCAAACTTAAGCCAAGAGCCTAAGTTGGGGGTATGGTAAGAGTGAAGAAAGAAACCGAGCAAGAAGTTCATGAACTTTGTCATTGCGAATTTGTGAAAAAGATGGAACTCCACCATATAAAAAAGAAGAAAAGAGGTGAAAGAAAAGAGAAGAAAGAAAAAGAAATGAATAAATCGTATCCATTGTGCATTGTTGTGGAAATAAAAAGGGCTATACCAAAATTTTTGTGTGCTATGAATAGGCCAAGGATGAGTTGTGAATATGCAAAGAATGAAAGAAAATGAAAAGAAGTAAAATTTAAGTCATGCTTCATGAAGGTAGAGTTACTCAGCCCAAAATTATCATACCCTGACCTTCCGCCCTATTACAAGCCTTGAAAGACCTTTTTGATCCTTCATAAGCCTAGTGATGTGTTGCTTGGAAAATACAGGTAAGCATATGGGTATAGTCATGCATGTTTTTCTCATTTGGGAGTGTGAGTGTTGATTTCGATTCCTTAATTATAGTATTTGATTGGCTTTGGGAGAGCATGGAATCATTCTTGATGTGAGGGCATTCAAATATATTATTGGGCATGAATTTGCATTTTAAGTGAGCATGAACTCTAATTTATGATGGCTAGTCAGAGTTTAAAACTTTGAGTGCACATTTGAACATCGCATGTTTAAATTGAACCTTGTGTGCATTCTCAAGTTGATCCTCAAGGAGCACTACTTATGGACATCCATGTTGACCTGATTGATCTCATGTTTAACTTGAATACGAACAAAAGTTTAAGATGGGGGTGTTGATGAGTCAGAAATTTTGACACATTTAGGGCTTGTTATTTAATGAACTAGTGTCCTCAATGCCTATTGTGTGTTCACAACTAATGTTAATTTGTTTATGTGCAGCCATGGAGGCTTAAGAACAAGGCAAGGACAGTACATTGTGGAAAGAAGCGAAAAAGTTTGAAAAGTTGAAGAAAAGGGAGGTTGTAGCTCGCAAAAGTGACCAATGACTCATCGAGTGAGCTTCTAGCCCGCCAAAAGGTCTAGCGAGTTGGCTCATGAACTAAGCCAACTCCCTGAACCAAAGTAAAATTCAGCGACACGCCGATTGGAATGGTGGGTTCCATCCAGCTCGCCTAAATGAACAGAACAATTGAAGGCAGGAATAAAGTCCAAATGGCGAGAAGGCATACATCGGCAGATCGCCGAGTCATTTGGCGATCTCGAATAATCTATCCGAGTGGTCCCACGTACTGAAATGTTGGGAAGTTTCTAGGAACATATAAAATGTTTTTTTGAAGAGAGAGAAAGGCATCAGACTAAGGTGCACACACAGACTTTGGATATTTTTACAATATTGAATATTCTTAGATAGGGTTTTGAGCTTATATATTGGGGTTTTAAGGTTTTAGTCTTTAGTTTTGGCATTGAGAATCGAAATTGTTGATATTCCGATGGAGAATCTTCTTGGTAACTATTTCTTGTTTTTGTTATGTTTGGCTAAAATCCCCTTACCTTAAGGGTGTGACTATGTAATCGAATACTTATTAGCTTGTGGGTATTATTAATTGCTTGATTTAATGTTGTTTTGAAATGGGTTCAGTTATTTATTCATGTTTTCATTTATTAATTGAAGTTGCAAATTCAGTTCTAGCTTTAGATCTCTTTGCTTGCTAGTGAAAGATGCTTAGAGTGGAAAATGTGATTGATAGTTGTATTGAATTTTGTCTTTGAAACCCAGCTTGATAAAGTGGGTTAAATTAAAGATTTGGGTTGCTTTGCATTGTTAAGCTTGTTGAGGTTTGAAAGAACTCTCTTGAAACATGAGAGTTGATTGAGAAATGGTTGTTAGAGTTACAATCCATTCTACCCATTGAGATTCAAAGATTTAAAGCAATTATTAATTATCCATTAAGAGAAATTAGTACTTGATTGCTCACACACTCCTAAGGTTCCCTCTGTATTTGTTCAAACCTCGTGTTAATCATCTTCGTTAAGAATTGGTTACTAAAATCTCTTAATATTGATAATTAAAGCTTATTGATTTACTTTATGTTGTGTTTTGATTATTTCCATTCTACAAGAGATTAGAACATTTACATACTTCATATTTGAATTATTTTTTGTACCACTCCTTGTGGGATCGATCCCTACTTACCATTGGATTTATACTTGTTAGTGACCGCCTGCACTTTGAATTATAAGAGGTGTGGTTGAGCGTTATCAGTAACAGGCTGTGGTCCTCTTCACGGGCCGTGAACCCCTCCGTGGTTTGCCCTTCTCTCTTTTTCATTCCTAGTTTAGATTTTCGAGGTGTTACACTTGTAGTAAAGGATGCAAGGTGCACAACTAATAAATGCTCATCTATGACCAATTTTAAAGGACATAGGCGATCGTATGCAAAATAATTACCAAATTGAGAGTTCGGGGACGAGCCACAAGGATTGGGAGATGGTATCTTCTTCAATTGATTTCACAATTCAAAACAAACGAGCAAATTGAATTCTTAACAAACATGTATATATAAAACTAAGGGGGTTTTACTAATAACTAAGATTTACAAATATTAAGCAAATTAATAGAAAATCAACACAAATAAGGTTCACAAAGTATGGGTAGCACTAGGGGGGTGTGCATGATGATTGGGGCTCAACTCGAATAGGTAAAGATTAACCGAAAATCAATTGGTACGTGGATATCATTTGGTCTAGGCTACGCTTTGACATTCTCCTAAACTATCAAACCTATGTCCCTTAGATTCTCTTGAACTCCAAGACCCTTTCAAATAAAACACCAATCATTGCTCGAGTAGATAGAAGCTCGTATCAGTAAATTCGAAATTACTCGAATTATCCCATCCTTAACTCAAACCCATAGAGTAATTTCAACAAGACCTGACTATTGAGTCTTACCCAACTCTATTTTGCTTTTCCAAGACAAAACAGTGCTACAGAACTCAATCAATATTAGCAATTACTGATTTTTAAATTAAAACTTCAAGAGAACAATAGATCCATGTCATAAAATCAATTTTAGAGCTAATTAATCAATACCCATTCAAGATTTTACATCCTCATCTAGCACACATACCCCTAGCTTAGGATTTAGCAACTCATAAAAGAAGAAATAGAGATAATACGCATATAGGAAATCTACATTCCAAGCTAATTTGATTCACAAAATCTGAAATCCAAGCTTAGAGTTACACAAATTAGAGATTTCTTCCTCTACAATCTAAGGAGTTCTTCATTATACTCTATCAATATTTTTCTCTAATAGATCTCTCTATCTTTACTATCCCTAATTGGAAAGACGATAGTATACATAATTACATGAATTCCTATTGCATCCTTGGAACGTTCCACAGGAAGTACTACTTTCCATAATTGCAATTTTATACTTCAGCTTCCAGTTTCAAACTTACACTGGACCAATGGAGTGCCGATTAGAGATTGTGGAGCGCCAGTCGCTTCCTCGCTTCGGCCTTGAGTTCTCACTGGAGCATCTTAATTGGGACAAAAAAATCACTAACCAATCATTATATTACATGAATTTCAACATCGACACTGATTCAGTCTTGCTCCATTCAAGCCGGTGTTTAGTCGACGAGATGGTTGTTGGCTCTTGTGGGACTCCAGTTTCTTCATCGGTGTGCTTTATTGTTTTCAGCTTCAAATCCATCAAGCATTCATTTTCTAAGGAATGTCTGCATATAAGAGAACTAGGGCATAAAACCCCTTCAATTAGCATTAAAACATTGCAATAGTTCATGAATTTGAATTCATTGAGTTGTTAAAATACTAACTCATCAAAAACGATGAATGGCAGTCGTTTTACTTGGATTTTCTGAGTGTATACCATAACAGAAGCAGTTAATGTCAGGTTGTCAGTAGTCTTCCTTCACGGCATCGAAAATAACAATGAGATGCACAAGTTCATTTTATGTAAATTCATCCTCATTTTGCAGTGGTACTATCCATTTTTGGTAGATAGTGACTTGCTCTTGATCTGCCAGAGTTAGTGTTGAAGATAGAGCAACCAAGGCATTGAATTTTGTATTTTCCTTCCTCGGTATGTATTTGCAGGTCATATCTCCAATCCATCCTATCAACTTTTGAGTATGACCATGATATGGGTGTAGTTTGGGCTTTGTTGTCCTGCAATGTAAAGTATCTAAGGATTTCCAGGTAAGGGGGTAAAGGGGGCACAAGAACTAGAGGCTTTATCAAACATGATTTGATTTCTTTCATTTATAAGGAGAATTTTTTTTCGTGAGATGGTTGAATGCTTGAAATCTTTCCGCTAGATTTGAGATGAACATCCTAAAGTAGACTAGCTTTCCTTGAGGACTTTTTAACTCTTGAATGTTTCGAGGCTTGGGCATCTTCAAACATGCATCAACTTTAGCATGATCAATCTCAATCCCTTGATGTCACATAATGAAGGAAATGAACTTACAAGAAGTAACTCCAAAGGAACATTTTAATGCATTTATCTTGAGTGTATAGTTTTTGAGCATCTCAAACACCATTCTTAAGTCTTTCAAATGGTCTATCCTGTTTATCGACTTCATCACTAAATCATCAATAAAACATTCAACATTTTTATGGAGAAACTCATCACATATATTTTGCATAACCTTTCTATATGTGACACCGAAATTTTTCAAATTGAAAGGCATGACTCTAGTACACTCTTTTGAACATTGACATCATCTACTTAATTATGGTTGAATGGTTGTGTTTCTTCTTTATGATTTACAAGGTTTCCCTTATACATAACAGTTGATGATTGAGCATCAGACGCCTCGATCTTCTTCTTCAAGTCAACCTACATGTCGTGGATATATGAGCTAAATTTTCTATCTCATGTCTTAGCGCTATTCTTTCTTCACGGAATTATATTATCATGTTTAAAATACCATCTCGAATAAACCCATGGAATTTAATTTATTGAGCTTCTTCCTCGATCCACAATTGGATTTATATCTCTTATTCATCACAACTCTCTGTTTGCGGAAACTCACTCTCTTGTTTTTCTTTAGGCTCATCCTTGATATTGGCTAAGTCTGTAACTTGTTGATCATTACAAGTTTTAGCTTCAACTTTCATCTCAATGAGCTTGACATTAAGATTATCCAATGTTTTTTTTCTTTTCTGTAGATGTCTCTCTCACCACTTCATAGTTCTCCTCTAGAAATTGTAGGATATCAATAATTTTCAATAGTGTTGCTCCCATTGCTTCATTACTCCTATCAATATCATAAACAACACTAGAATAATCATAATAGGGGCATAGGGGAGGGATATCAGATTTAGGACAACCATTTCAATGGTCATTTTGATCACCATATATAGTAAAAATATTCCACTCAAATGATTGGAGAGGTATGCACAACCCGTTCCCAGAAAAATTATAACAACTTTTCCACAAGTGGGTCCTCCACAATTTAGATAGGATCACCATAATAATTAATAATATTATCCATTATTCTACCAATTTAAATTCTATGATGTCATGTCAAGAAAGGTAGAAGAATACTACAATAAAAAAATACGAAAAAAACTTAAATAAATGAAAAAAATATCTAATCCAGATATATAATTAATTTCTAAGTCTTGGCAACAAGGTCAAAATCATTTTGCTTCCACAATGCACAACCAAGTGTACGCAACTGTACAATTAATAAAGTGACTCAAAGCATCAAATATCAAACCCATGGAGACTTATGATTAACTATTTACTAGATTAAACTAATTTTATTTATTTATTCAAGTTTTTAAATATCAAGATTTGGATGGTTGATGATAATACTACTTATTATACAAAATGAAGAAAGCAATAGAAAGTAAGTATACGCAGAGGTTGTTCACAAAGAAGATAAACTTAGGACTATGATGCTTAAGTAATTCTATCATATCTAATTATTTTTATTTAGCATATTTAATATATCTATTGAATTATTAAATCACAAGCTTTATGATATGGTCATTGTCTTTTGAGTGATATAACCACCAATTCATGTTGACCTCACACGTACATCATCGAGCGGGGATGTGGTAAATTGCTCCGAATGCATTTATATATCTTTTTGTATTTGACCCAAGAAGACAAACTAGGTAAGTTTCCATCGTATCTGTTGATTCATCTACAGATGAACCTTACTCATCTTAGCCCATGTTCTATTCCTAGCTTTGTAGTATCCAATTTCACTAGCAATTATTCATTTATCTTATTGGTAACTAAGCATCAGAATAGTGGAGTATAAGATTAAGAGAACAAAACATGCATGATAGAATCTGCAATAATAATCAATAACTAAACATGATCTTATGGTCATAATCCTGGAATGAAGACTTTTAGTTCCTGACAATCTTATCTCACAAGTAAGGGTTCAATGTACAAACAAGAAATAAACTAACTAAAAGAGATAATGAAATAAACCTTAGACTCTGCTCTTGCTCAGTGCCCCCTCTGTGTTATTTGTTTGAAAATCTGACTAAAAATTACTAAAATGGGTATTTATAATGTTTAAAACACCAAAAAAGGATCTCCATGTCGTACAAGAAAAACACTAGAATTTTGCAGGTATGTTCAGCCTTAGACTAGTGAGGCCCACTACCTTGTGAGACCCTCTACCTCGTATGGGACTCGCAAGGTGAGGTCAAGAGTATTAAGCTAGATTATTCTTAAAACAAGATATAAACATGGACAAACCATGATTAAAAGAAGTGTACATTCACCGGTCATCAAATGTTGTGGCAAAACTTTAGATATTTTTATTTAAAATTAAGGCATACACATTTGAAGTTCAAGTTGTCAAAGTCTAACTTTTGACGATGGGAAAACAAACACTATATAATTGAGCTTAAAGTTTGCTTAAAATGGAAAAGAAAAAGGTTAATAGGTATCATTAGCTTTCCAAATCTATGGCTCTACATGTTTTAAAGCTTCTAATCCGAGAGACGTCATTGATGGTTAACTAAATAGTCAACTCACTAAAATAATTAAGAATAATGTTTCTCCCTGAAACTGAAAGAAAAAGTGAATTGGTTCATACAAGTGTCATTTGATCATATTTTAAAGTGAACTAAAAGTAAAATGTCACGACTCAATTTCTCAGGTCATGATGGCACCTACTACACCCCACCAGTAAGTAAGCCTATCATTTAGCCCAGATCCATAAGCAACGGATTACCAAGTGGAAGTCAACAACAAGAGCAAAAGGATAATCAACTAAAATACAATACAAGGAACCATCCTAACACCTGGAATAAGTCGGTAGTTGAGAATCTAATAAAAAATAAGAGTACAAGGCTTTTACAAAAATAAAACTAATATAGGTTGTCTCTGAATACAATATAACCACTAAGCCTAGCCAAAACAAATGGAAACTTGTAGCTCCGGATGCTAGGAGCTCGCCCTAATATCAAAAACTCTAAGCTGCTCCGCACGACTCCAAATCAACGGTGATAACTCAAACTGTTATCTACAAGGGGAGAAGTGTAGTATGAGTACTAAAAATGGTACTTAGTAGGCAACAGTCAACTGAGCTTAAAATATAGCACAAGTATATAAACAAATAATAAGGAGAGCATAGCACTAGTAACTAAACAGGGGATGCTAAAGTAGATAGACAATAAAGGGTAGAAACAGGATAAACGGAGTGAGAAGTCGAGTCAAGAATGTACCTAGAACATGAGCAATAGCCTATTCACAAGGACTAAGATACCAAGTCAACTACCAAGGGTCAGGAGGACCCACAACCACAATGCTGGTGATAGGTAATGCATATTAATGCAAAGGGTGCAATAGGACCATTAGAGAAGTGCCAGGAATCTGAACCTAAGAAGTGAAAATCGGGTTCCCGACCCAAGTAACCTCAGACCACAGTAAACTCACAGCACAGCTAGCAATATTGACAAATCATACTAGGCCGCCCAGCCAGTCAGTCCACTCCTAGCGCAGCTAGTAAGAGTGACCCGGTGGTGTGTCGACTCCAAAGAGGATCTCAGTATATCAAAGTCCCCAAGCCAGATAGTCCACTCATGTTCAGCTAGTAAGAGTTACTCTGGGGTGTGTCGACTCTGAAGAGGATCTCAAAGAAGCCAAAGTTCATACAAGAAAGGGCTTCAACGCACTAGCTAATCAAGTAAAAATTTAGCCCATCCCAGATGCCTCTAAAATCTAATGTAGGAAAGGAGCACATCCGATATGTTTCGTGATATCAAAAGCTAGCAAAATCTAGTGGCACATGTGGTACGAGTCCCGTTAAAACCAGTTTAGGATAAAAGTTGGGTAAAATGGTATTTCATCCTAAATGATGAATATGCCAATGCATGAACTGGGATCGTACCACAAAAATCCATGAGAATGAACAAACAATGCAATGCATGCCATACCAGTATTCAAAAAAGGCACTAAAGTCATATAACTATACAGCTTACCAAAACACGCTACCAAAGGGAAGAGTACTAACCTAGGATCCGACTGGTCCTTGCATACGGCCTCGTGCCCAACAATATAACCAAGCTCAATAAGAGTATAACAGGTCAACTGCTAAACAACAAGTGAAGGGACCAAAGAAGAGCTCTCAAATCAATAAAAAGGGGAACCAACTCAAGGGACAACACCCTACCCCATTCATACCTCTCCGGTCCCTGATTGAGTATAGCTAGGACCAACCCACGGCTATGACGAGCAAGGAAGGTCACAAGCACAAACACAAGGAGAACAATCCCATACAAGCCCTATAGTGAGCAAAACATAACTATGAGGAAGTGAATCACAATCTAAAGCACCTATGGTCCAACCTAGTCTAAGGCCACAAATCATCAATCCTAACAAGGTTAAACGAGATCATCTACACCACAAGCGAAGCTATAAGCCTAAACTAAGGATCCCAATAGCGACACTAATCCCAAGGCTTGTAAGAAATAAAAAAAAGATGGAATAACAAGAGGAAAGCTAGACACCTGGGAAATATCATCCAAAAATTACATGAAATCTATACTAGACATTATCTAAGAAGCTCAATCAAGAAAGTAGACCGAAGCATACCTCAAAGCCGATCAGAAGCGCTCCAAATCTACCGCAAATGAGCTATCTGCTACCGAAACACCTCCGAACACCGCCACACCATCAAATTATCAATCATGACATCATTATGAATGCTTAGACAATAAAATAACAATAATTTCAAATGGACACAAAATCAAGTAAAAATGGAAATGTCGGACCTACACTGGGAATCCAAATATTGACTCCATCAAAAGGTCCTAAACAATACCCTGAACTTGAGTTCCAAAATGGAATACATTTCGTGGCTCGTAACTAAGAAAACAACCAACATGCAACACATACACACATAAGCTCAAATGAGAGGACAACGCAGCAAGTTAAACACAGATATTACCACTCCCGTAGGGTCACCAAAAACTTCAGAGCAGTCCCCCATGTAGCCACAAGATTTGAATCACCTTAATCGGAGCTAAAATGAGGGAGAAATTGCCTTTAGAAGGTTGGAGAAGAGTGTTGACCGCGTCACTGGTCTTAAAAGACCACTAATTTGGCCAACGTGAACTCGGCCTCCCTCATACGAATGCAGCCAGGTGAGCTGCTGGGCTCCATGAATGCGAGAACCCTCATGGAAACGTGACCAGCATCCAAGGCATCTCGAACGCTGCCCTGGGATCTGCAAATACAAGAGTCCAGGCGAAAACCCTCCACTAACACGGCCCTAAGCACACGAACGTGAAGGCTTCAAATTGCTGCACCAGCAACCAGCACATCATCTGATGTTTTTAGACTATAATTCTCCAACATGGTGCCCGGGATTCATTCAGAATTCCGTGCGCGTAAATGAAATTGTTACCCCATCAAATTTGGCATTCCGAACTCAATGGAATCATAAAAATATCCATACGAGGTCATTTTGACGAAAAGTGGGTCCAATCCCCATGTTCCATTTAAAGCCAAATTCCAGAATAAGGCTCAATGAGATCGGAAGTCTCTGGAACCACACAAAGGGTCATTCTAGACAAAACTTGACACCCGGAGCTAATCATGCTAATGGAATTCTCATCCAAGCATGTTTTTAAAGAATGTTGACCAAAGTCAAACCTTTGCTTAAGCTTCAAAGTTAAAACGCCTAATGGCACAAACTTACCATAGAATAGAGCAACCATAGGACAATGGCGGATGCAACCCAACTCCAAAATGGAAAAACTAACGTTATGCTCCACATCTAACACCTTCTAATCATCAAGAGCGTTTTGTCAGTCCTTAGCCATCCTGAACTTCACATGCACCACCTGAATCCCATCTACAAACCCACACAACACAACCCTCGGAAGTACAACAAGCTCCACTCACACATCTAGGAACAATAACTGCAAAAACAAGGAACTCAGTCCAAGGTAAGGGCCAAAATCCATCTTTGGCTCTCAAAGACAAACAAATAAAGCATAAACACAACCTTATTAAGCTAATCATGCTAATCCAAAGGAAAACCATTTTGCGACCTGCAAGTCTGCACTGAGCATAGCTTCAAAGGACCTACTCCAGGCGAAGGAACTTCTGAAAAACTGACACCACTAGTCCACAAGCTACTCTACCACCGCAAATATGAACCAACCACCCCAGTATAAATTAAAATAAGCCGGCAAGCGGCATATCAACATAGTCGCTAGTCGGTAGTGGTCCAAGGGTACCAACTCTCATCACAAATCACGCAAGCTACTAGGCATGACCAAAGCAAACCCCAAATCTTGAAATAGAACCAACTTATAGATTGTATGAATTACTTTTACCCATTCTGAAGATGAACCTTATAGTAAATTTCCTTTTTCCAACAAAGCTAAGGCTTAAAGCCACCGTCGAACACCATATTTTGATCCTAAATCACACACCAACCTCAAGAGCTACCAACTCAGCATCAAGGAACCAACACCAAAAGACACAAGGCACAACAAAGAATCACAAGCAGCCACACCTCAAAATTTTGGCTAGCCATAACCAAAATTTGAAACTACAAGAAGAGGATGAATCAAAAAGGGGCCTAACGAGTGAAAACACAACTCCGCAAATGGAAAAGACTAAGGAAAAGAAAGAATGCAACAAAATAGGACTACCACACTAAAGAAGGCTAACTACTCAACTACTACTCAAAGGGGACGGCACACAACTAAGCCAAGCCAATTAGGCCAAAAACACACAAATCTCACGCAGGGCAAGGCTGGTCTAGCCACCTATTAAACAAGGATTGGCATCACAGTAACAACAAAAAAGAAGGGTGGAAAAAAGGGGAAACCAGTAATCCTAAGTCCACAACCAGAACAGGACTATTAAGGCAAACGCACGGGGAGTTACCCAACAACTACTCCCAATTGAAGCAACGTAGACTAGTTGATCCACTATTAAAAGGAATAAACTACAAGAGGCAAAACACAAACACAAACCTCCAATCAAGCTGCCATAACAAGCCAGCGATAGGTACTAAGCCGAATAAACTCTAATGGACAAAAAATCCCAAATCACAGAAATAGGAACTAAAGGGATAAAACACAAAATCACATACAAAGAAGGATAATTGGAGCCTCAGCCTTTGGCTAGCCTACAGAAGTATAGAATGGATCGTGCCCAACCTCAACATGAACCCCAGATGTAGCACTTGCAACTTCAAAGGCACCACCACTGACAGAAAGAGATGACAACCCATGAGACTGATCTAATTGAATACCTCTCATCACTGTCCCATGTTGGGGACAAGCTATAGGTTGATGACCAAGCTCCCCACAATTACAACCAAGTCCAACTACCGTAGCTGGGGAATGTTAGATGTCTACAATGCCTTAAAAAATAACTCTCGCCTGGGGCACTCTCTATAACGGTGGTCATGCCCTCCACAATCATAGAAACCTCTATAATGTGAAGCTCGGCATGAAGAACATGGTGATCTTCCCTGTCTACCTCTACCACAATCAGAGCCAACACTAGCTGACGGCACACGGGCCTCGTGACAATCTCTAACATAGTGGCCTATCTCACCACATCCATTGCAACCCTCATTGGCAACAACTAATTGTGAAGACCCAACTGGAGTAACATGAGTCCCAACACCTAAAGGCCTAGAATTACCACCATGAGAAGTATGGCCTAAACTCTACCTGCCATAGGTACTATGACCTACCTTAGAACCCCTTAAGACCTGAGATGATACCTCCATAGGCCTGATAGGTCAAGAAGGAAGATGTTCCTCCATGAACTAATACTCACCTCGAAGTGGAATAATTTCACCGATGTACTAATGGCAAAGCCTCTTACCACTATCTATGTAAGTCTCAAGGCAAACCTACTTCATAGCCCTCACATGACTCACAACCTAGGGAAAGGTAGACCCCACTAATATCATATGCTCTGATGCCAACCGCAGTGGCAAAGCCAACCACCTGATGAAACCTTGACTCAACTCTTTATCTGAAGGGAACAATGTGGGGCTATGCCTAGCCCACTCTAGAAATCTCAACACATAGTTAGAAATGGAAGACGAACACTACTGGGACCAAATAATCCAACTCTACTCTGAAGAGGACCAGCTACACCAAGAACCGCACCTATTAAAGGTGTACTTTCAGAGGAGCTCAGACTTCCTAACACTGAATATCGAGGAACTGAGACAGCCAAAGACCCTATCAAAGCTTGGGCTGCCCCAGACTCTCTAAATGCTGAAGAATGCTTCCGAACTCAGGGTCCATGCCTGATTAAGGCCTTCTAGCCTGATCATGGGCTAAAACCTAGTGGAATGTGTTGATGCCGTGCCTACATCCATCAAATTCTTCGTGCTATCAATATATGATAGAGTAGATTCTAAAGAAGCAGTTTCGAGGTTAATCAAAGCGAACGCATATGAGAAGAGTCAAAAATAGAATTTCCTAAGAATGCCCTATAGCTTCTCAAAATACGATACATACGTCTCTGCACCAATCCGTAGGACTTTACTAGGAATTTACCCTCATACCAATAATAATGGTCAACCTAGAGCTCTGATACCAAACTATAACGACCCAATTTCTCAGGTTATGATGGCACCTACTATAACCCACCAATACGTAAGCCTAACCCTTAGCTAGAGCCATAAGCAACAGCTACCAAGTGCAAGTAAACAACAAGAGCAGAAGGATAATCTACTGAAATACAATACAAGGAACCATCCTAGGATCTGTCATCAGTCGTTAGTTGAGCATCTAATCAAACATAAGAGTACAAGTCTTTTACAAAAACAACATAAGTATAGACTATCTCTTAATAGAATATAAAGACTAAGCCTAGAAAAAATAGACAGCAACTAGTAGCTTCAGACACCAGGAGCTCACCCTGATCTACGAAACGCTAACTACTCTGCACGAATCTAAATCAACGGTGATAACTCAAAATGTAATTTATTGGGGGCAAAAGTGTAGTATGAGTACCAAAAATAGTACTTAGTAGGCATGTAATGATCAAAAGTACACCCTAGGTTTAACATGACATATACAACCCCGAGAGGCTCTACACAAGCCATTTAGCGTAGATCATACAATATAATAGAATAAAGATTTCAAAAGTAACATTCTCATATCAAAAGAGCTTAACAAAGTGGAAGTCTAACATAGTCTTTACAAGCCATCTAATACATTAAAAGAAGTGGTTCAGATGTAACCCATACACCACATACAAATGTTTGAAAACTAATGTAAAGAAATCAATAAAAGTGTCATGGTCCTCAGAACATGAGAACTCACCAACTCTTGATCTTTGAATCACAAATGAAATCAACTAGCCACAAGTATACGAGGTAGAAGTGTCGGACCCTACATTATGAGACAATGTAGGCACAAGTATGCATTAGTACATGGAATGTACTAAGTATGATAGCAATGCATAAAAGGTATGAAATCATGCAAAAAGGACTTTTCATGACATGCAATGACCAAGTTAAAGCATAAAATAAGTTCTTAGAAAATACAAGTCATAATCATGGTCAATGCAAGCTTAACATATTTAAAACACTTGGTGCAATATTTTGAAAGTAACCTAGTTCATTATTGTGGGATGTTTACCATTAACCGATATAGACCATGTGAGCTAAAATATGGAATCCGGTGTCCATCCCACACCAAAAAGATATGTCATTACTTGCCAAGGCAACAACCTAAACTTCTAGCTTACGTGGATCCACTAGCTGTAAATCCTAAGAGGGCACGTAGCTAGGGGCAAGGAGATTGCTACTAGAGACCCAAACTGTACTAGCGGGAGAGCCTCCATCTAAATATCCTCTTGGTGCTAAGTAAATCCCATAGAATAGCCATTCATCAAATGCATTTCATCATCCATGGAAAGGAACACTTAAGTTATCAATCAAAGCTAAAGTTATTTAGGATAACTCCTTAAATCTTGATTCAACTTAGGCGAGAAAACCTTTCAACCTTATGAATCCTTAGGTGAGAAATCTTTTCACAATCATGATAATAGTAGTTTGTACGAAAACCTTTCACAACAACATTGATACTTTCATCTCAAAGCATCCTCAAATCATTTAGATCAATTTCATAAAAGTGTGCATAACTTTATAAATTCATAGATCATAGTTTGTAAGCTTCATGATGTGGTCATAGTCAAAAATCATAGATCATGCATGGGTTGATATGAATTCAACTCAAAAACATGTAATTACTTCAATTCATACATTAGAAGATATAAAATTTGTAATTGAATCATAATTGAAAAAAATCAATGATGATTGAAGAAAACCCAAACTTTAATTGGAGAATTGAACTTCTGAAATTTGAAGATCTTGGGAACCCTATGGAGGAAAGGATTCCATAGGTGAATGCTAACATACCTTAGTGATCGAAGCCCAAAAGCTATGGTGAATTGGAGATTCTTGGTTGAAACCCTGGCCTCTTTTTTCTTAGCTTTAGAGAGAGAATTTAAGGGAAGAATTTGGAGGAAATTTTTGAATTAGGAGAATAATTTAGAATTGGGCAGTTTTAGGACTTAGAATACTTATATAGGGTAGAATAAGGGTAAAAATGACATAGTTTTGGTATTAAACATGTAGGGAAAAGACCCAAAAGCCCCTTAAGATAACTGCCAACCCTTCTACGGATTGGAACTACGGTCTGTAGGACTTTCTACGAACAATCCTGATCAACCATAGAAAAGTTCAGAAGCCTAAATTTTGATCAACTTTTGATGAAACTTGTCTACAGCCCGTAGAACTTTCTACTATTTGTAGACCCCAACCATAGAACTCAACTGTGACCTTAAAATTCCACTAAGTCTGGGACCTTCCAACGAGACATACCTATGACCCATAAAATATTTGACGGACCGTCCTGGTCAATTGTAGACTAACCTTCAAAAACTTGATTTTTCCAAAACTCAGCCCCACTTTCTACGGATGCCTTCTACGGCGCGTAGACTAGACTCGTAAAACACAATAGTGGCTAAAAATGAAATCTTTTTCTTTTTCCAAAATCTGAGGTGTTACAATATCTACCACTTAGGATCATTCGTCCTCAAATGGGACTCAAGCTAGCATGAAAAGAGTAGGGGAAAAAGATCAACCAACCCAACATGAATGAAATTACATAAATTCACATAACCAAGGAGGAACAAATAGACACCAAGCTAAACATACTCAAAACATCATTTCATAAAACATATATGCATGCATATGGAAACATGAGAATGACTAAGATGCATGAATCCGAAAAAAGAACCATGAGGAGCTAAATACCTCAAGCTAGAGTAGGAATGGAGGTAAAGAGATGAGGATATTGGGACATCTTATTGACCTCGGCCTCCCAAGTAGCACCCTCAACCATTTAATTCCTCTAGAACACCTTTACGGATGCAACTTCCTTGTTCCTCAACTTTCAAACTTGCTGGTCTAAAATCTCAACGAAAATTCTTCATAAGAAAGGCTTTCCTTTATGCCAAGATTCTCTAATGGTACAATAGATGTTAGATCTCCAATACACTTCTTACACAAAGAAACATGGAACACCAATTTACCGACGATAATTCGAAGGGCAGGTCTAATTCATAAGCTACCTGCCTATCTGCATCAACACTTGATAAGGACCAACATATCAGGGACTAAGTTTCCCCTTCTTACCAAACCTCATTACACCCTTCGTAGATGAAATTTTCAAGTAAACCCAATCATTAACATCAAACTCAAGATCCCTTTTTCTAACATCGACATAGGACTTTTGTCGACTTGGAGCCATTTTCAAATTTTCTCTAATGAGTCTAACCTTTTCCATATCCTAATGAACAAACTCGGGACCTATCAAAGAAACCTCACCAACTTCAAACCAATCTATAGGAGATCTACACCTCCTAGCATAAAGAGCCTCAAATGGAACCATACCAATACTTGTATGATAGCTATTATTATATGCAAACTCAAGCCAAGGCAAATGATCATCAAAATTACCCTTGAAGTCAATCACACAAGCTCTCAACATATCTTCCAAAATTTGGATAGTATGCTCCACTTGACCATCGGTTTGATGTTGAAAGGCCGTACTAAGCTTGACACAAGTACCAAGACCTTTTTCAAAAGACTTCAAAAATTGAAAAGTAAACTAGGTACCACAATCGGAGATAATGGATAGGGACACTCCATGCAACCTAGCCATTTTCTTTAGATACAACTTAGCATAATCCTTTCCAATATAAGAAACCTTGAGGGAAATGAAATGAGCTGACTTCGTCATAAATTCCATTGTAACCCAAATCGAGTCATATTTCCATCGGGTGCAGGGTAAACCAACAATAAAGTCCATATTCAAGTCTTCCCACTTCCAAGTAGGAATACCAATATCTTGGGACAAACCTCCCAGCTTTTGATGCTCAACTTTCATTTGTTGACAATTAGGACACTTAGCCACAAATTCTTCAAAGTCCTTCTTCATTTCAGTTCATCAATTGACCCCCCCCGCAAGTCGTGGTACATCATTGTGGCTCCCGGGTGAATGGAATACCAAGAACTATGGGCTTTCCATAAAATTTGCTCTTTCAAGTGATCAACATTGGGAACACACAAATGACCTTGAAATCAAAGGACACCATCTCCCCATTGGGAGAAAGCCTCTATGGCTTTTACAGAAACTGACTTCTTCAAGTGAACTAATATCGGATCAAGATCTTGCTTAGCGTTCAAATCCGATACAAAAAATGATTCTGAACCATTATGAATGACTACTCCACCCTCATTAGAATCAACCAAACGAACACCCACTAGACCCAATCTATGAACATCATGAACTAACTCCTTTTTAACATCCTCAACATGAGAAACACTACCCATTGATAGTCGACTAAGAGCATCCAGCACTATATTCGCCTTACCGGGGTGATAGAGGACACTTATGTCATAATATTTTAGCAACTCAAGCTACCTCCTTTGGTGAATATTTAGGTCCTTTTACTTGAATACATATTGCAAAATTTTATGGTCGTAAAGACATCAACATGGATACCATACAAATAATGCCTCCCAATCTTTAAGGAAAAATCAACCCCGGCAATTCCAAATCATGGGTAGGATATTTCTTTTTGTGAATCTTAAGTTGCCTTGAAACATAGGTAATAACTTTCCCATTTTGCATAAGAACACACCCTAATTTGATTCGTGAAGCATCACAATAAAGAACAAACCCATCAGAGCCTGTAGGTAAAGTCAACCCCGAAGCGGAGGTAAGCCTATCTTTCAATTCTTGAAAACTATCCTCACATGCTTCCGACCATAAGAACTTAACTTTCTTTTGGGTGAATACAGTTAATGGAGAGGGAATTGAAGCAAACGCTTCCATAAACCTTCTATAATATCCGGCCAAGCCCAAGAACTTTGGATATCTAGAGGGGATAGAGGTCTAGGAAAATTCTTGACTGCTTCCGTGTTCTTAGGATCGACCTCAATTCCCTTACCGCAAACAACGTGACAAAGAAAATCCACGGATCTCAACTAAAAGTCACACTTATTGAACTTAGCATATAACTCACGATCCTTGAGAATTTGCAACACAATCTTCAAATGCTCAACATGCTCATCCTCACTCAGTGAGTAAATCAAAGTAACATCAATAAACACATTCACAAACATATCAAGATATTGTCTAAATACTCTATTCATCAAGTCCATGAATGTTGCCGAGCAATAGTCAAACCAAAAGACATCACCAAAAACTCATAATGACCATACCGAGTTCAAAAAGACATCTTCAGAATGTTACTCTCTTTCACTCTCAATTGGTAATAACCCGACCGGAGGTCAATCTTAGTGAAGTACCTCGCTCCTTGGAGTTGATCAAACAAATCATCAATCCTTGGAAGAGGGTACTTGTTCTTAATCGTAACTTTGTTCAATTGTTTATCAATACACATGTGAACTGAACCATCTTTCTTACGAACAATCAACATTAGAGAACCCCATAGAGAGATACTCAGTCAGATGAAACCTTTATCTAACAAATCCTTCAATTGATCTTTAAATTCCTTAAGTTCTACCAGAGCCACACACTAAGGAGAAATAGAGATAGGCTGCATATCTGGAATGAGGTCGATTCCGAAGTCTATTTCCCTTTCGAGAGGAACACCTGGTGGATCCTCGGAGAACACTTCGAGAAACTCCTTTACAATGGGGACGGACTCAAGAATAGGGGTTTCATAATTTATATCCCTAACCCGAACAAGATGATATATGAAACCCTTAGAAATCATATTTTTTATTTAAAACTATAACACCTTGGAATTTAGGAAAGGTTAATGTGGGTTAACGAGCAGGTCCAAAAGCCTAAATTAGACCATGGACCCTTCAAAGAAGCCTAAATGGCTCATAGAAGGGGTCCACGGCCTGTTTAGTGAAGTGGCCAAGCTTTTTAAGCCTGCCAGTAATTGGGGTCACATAGACGATTCCCTATATGGGCAGTGGTGCTTTATATGGACCATTTAGGATTTATACTAGTCACCCATCAGCTTTTTAAATCAAGGTTATTGTAGTCGTTCGTTATGTTTTTAATACCTAAGCTATATTATTTTAACCCCTATTCTAAGCCCTATATAAATGATTTAAGTTCTAAAACTATCCATTCTACATCATTCCCTTAAAATAACAAATTCCCTCCAAGTTCTTCCTCAAAATTCTCTCTCTAGAGTAGAGGAAAAAGAAGAAAGGTTTCACTTCAAGGTCTCCAATCTACCATAGCTTTTGGGCTTTGATCATTGAGGTATGTTACTATTCACCTATGGAGTCCTTTCCTCCATAGCATTTCCAAGATCTTCCATTTTGCAAGTTAGACTCTCAATTCAAAAGCAAGGGTTTTACTTAATCCTCATGGGTTCTCTTCAATTGTGATTTTATTGATTAATTTCTAACTGTTGATGCATGAATTGAATCTTATATTATGAACCCTTGCATGATCCATGATTTTATATTATGAATCCATGATGAAGCTTATGAACCATGATCTATTAATTTTATAAAGACATGCATGCTTTTATGAAATTGATGTAAATGATTTGAGGATGGTTTGTGATGAAAGTACCAATGTTGTTGTGAATTTTTTTCTCATATACTCCTATGATTATGATTGTAAAAGGTTTTCTCACATAAGGATTCAATAGGTTGAAAGGTTTTCTCACCTAAGTTGAATCAAGATTTAAGGAGCTATCCTAATTAACTTTAGCTTGGATTGATGATGAAATTGTGCCTTTCCATGGATGATGAATTGAATATATTAATGACTATTCCGTAAGATTTTACTTAGCACTGAGAGGATATTTAGATGGAGGCTCTCCCGTTAATAGAGGTCCGGTCTCTAGTAGCAATCTCCTGGTCCCTAACTACGTGCCCACATAAGATGTATAGCTAGTAGATCCACGTAAGCTAGTAGATCCACGTAAGCTAGAAGTTAAAGGTTGTTGCCATGGCAATCAATGACATCTTTGTTCGGTGTGGGATAGACACCGAATTTCATATTTTAGCTTACATGGTTTTTGTTTGTTAATGGTAAACTTCCCACAATAATGAACTAAGGTTACTTTTAAAGTATCTCACAAAGTTTTTAAAATATGTTAAGATTGCATTGACCATGATTATGACTTATGTTTATAAACTTTTTATCTTATGATTTAGCTTGGTCATTGCACGTCATGCAAAATCCTTTATAGCATGATTTTATAACTATTATGCATTACTATCATACTTAGTATATTCCATGTCCTAATGCATACTTTTGCCTATATTCTCTCATAATTTAGGGTCCGACACACCTACCTCTCACCCTCATGGATAGCTGATATCTCTCTTGACATTTGAAGATTGGTGAGTCCACATATTCCAAGGACCGAGACACTTTTATATGTTTTTCCTTATTATAGTTTTCAGACATCGTACGTGATGTATGGGTTACATCCCAATCACTTCTTTTGATGTTTAGATAGTGTCACGCCCCAAGGTACCCCCTAGAGTGACATGGCGTATAACACCTCGAAAGGCCTCATACAAACAACTTAGCATACATACATATAATATAATAGAGAATTAAGAGTTTCAAAGACAATGTATTATCAAAGCTTTTAAGCAAAATAGTGGAAGTCTACATCTCATGTCTCAAAGACAATCTAACATAGGAATGGAAAATAAGGTTTTGGACGTAACCCAATACAACGCAAAAATGAAAGAAGTGAAAGTAAGAAACAACTAGGCTACATCCTCGAATGGATGAGGACTCACCAAGTCTTCACAATTCTTCTACTAAGCTCTAGCCATGAGTGGATGGTGAGTCGCCAAGCCCTACATTAACAAGTCAATGTAGGCAAGAGTATGCGTTAGTCCAATCAAGTACCAAGTATGATAGCAATGCACATAGACCTTTAAAACATTCTAAAACTGGACATTTTCATGACATGCAATGACCAAGATAAAACATGATAAACTATAAGAAGCACAAAACATAAACCATGGTCAAAGCAAGCTAATCATCTTTACTTTACTTGAGGAACATTATAACAACACTTTTAGTTCATTGTTTGTGGGAAGTAGCCTTAACCGGCATATAAGATGATGTGAACTATCAACATGGAATTCAATGTATAACCCCACACCGATAGGGCCATCCTACTTGCCAAGGTAGGAACCTTTACTTAACATATAGCTTACGTGGATCCACTAGCTAGTGTCTATCATACCCCATCATCCTATGGTGGCACATAGTTTATGGGACATAGGTAATCGCCACTTGTCCACTCGGTGCTAAGGAAAATTCCCACGGATTAATCATAGTTCAATTATCATAAGTAGACATGGGTGATCGCCTCTTGTCTATGTTAAGGAACATGGGTAATCGCCTCTTGTACCTTCATTAGAATAGCTCCTTAAGAACATGGGTAATCCCCTCTTGTTCATTCAAATTCATAGTGTGAGTATTACATGAGAAACCCTTTCACAACTCAACAACAATATCAACATATCATAAACTTTGGCACTTCAATCCCAAAGCACTCTTAATTCATCATTAACTTCACAAGAGACATGCATAATTTCATAGACATCACCTTTACATAGTTCATCATGCTCATAACTTACAAATCATAGGGTTCACATAGCTTCATGAGGATTCTTCTTAAATCATGCAATTCAATGCAAACTCATGCTTAGAAAACCATGAACAAGGCAATTTGTCCATAATTGAAAGAACCCATATAATAGAGGAAAATCATTGTTTTGATTGATCATGCTTACTTTCATGAAATCACCCTTAGTTCATTCATAATCTCATCACAAAAAGTCTTAAGCTTAGGCATCATAATTCAACAATACTTCATATAGATTTCATAACATTCATCATTTCATAATTCAACCAACCAACAAAAGCATAATTTTGAAATTGGAGAAATTGGCATGGGTTCATGGGGGTTCATCAACATTCATGGAATTCAACACATTTTATACTCCAAAGTTCGTAAATCAATCAATTCAATCATCATTGCAAGGAACCCATGGCATGCAAGAAAACCCTAATTCAATTAAGAACTTCTAACTTGAAAATTTGGAGATTTTAGGGATTCCGTGGAGGAAAGGGCTCCATGGATGAACACTATATACCTTAGGGTCTCAATTCCTTAAGCAATTTGATGAAGGGAACTTGATTTCTTGAACCCTAGCTTGCCCTCTTCATCTTCTTCTATCTTCTTAGAGAGATACTATTTGAGAGAGGAGAATTTGGGGAAAATTGTAGAAGTGGTTGCAAAAGGTATATTTTAAGATTGAATAGACTTATATAGTGTTAGGGAATGAGATAAACCGACTTAGATTAGTAAATAGGCCAATAGGTGAAAAGACCAAACGATCCCTTTAAAATATCTATCGGGCCCCTACTTACGATTGGGACCTATGGTTGGTAGGTAGACCTACGGCCCATCCTGTTCTTCAGTAGGTAGATTCAGAGACTGCAAAAATTTTACCATGTAACGACAGGTCCTATCTACGGCTCGTAGGTCAATCGACGGGCCGTCCTGGCAGACCGTCGTTTATGGTTCTGAAACTTAACATTTTGAAAACTTGGGCTTGCCACCTATTGACCTCTGTCACAGGCACCAGTACCCAGAAAATCAAAAAAAAAATTGACCCTTGAATCTAGGGTATTACATTATCTCCCCCTTTGGAAGATTCGTACTCGAATGAGAATCAAGACATCATAAGGAGGATAAGAATCAAGAGCTAACAACCAAACCTAGAATGCAATCACATAAATGCACTTATCTGAGGAGGAAACATCAACTCCAAGCTAAAGCATGTTCAGCACATCATTTCATGATGACTTATGCAACTCATACTCAATACACATAATCATTAATAAATCAATCAAGCTAGGTCATTTTCACAACATTAAGCTCTTCATTAAAATGTATAATCAAGGAATCGCAGAAATAACTCAGACACATGAAACCAAAAGATTGAACCATGAGGGACTAGGTACCTCAAGCTAGAGTAGGATTGGAAGGAAAGAGTTGAGGATATCGGGACATCATATCGTCCTCGGCCTCCCAAGTAGCACACTCAACTAATTGATTCCTTCAAAGAACCTTCACGGAAGCAACTTCTTCATAGGAAAGGCTATCACTTATGCCAAGATCCTCTAATGGCACTATAGATGTCGGATCACCAATGCATTTCTTCAACAATGAAACATGGAAAATTGGATGCACTGATGCCAAATCATTGGGCAAATCAAGTTCAAAAGTAACCTTACCAACATGTCTCAAAATTTGATATGGGCCTACATAGCGGGGACTAAGCTTCCCTTTCTTCCCGAATTTCATTACACCCTTCATGGGTGAAATTTTCAAGTAAACCCAATCATCAACATCAAATTCTGCATCTCTCCTTCTAACATCGGCATAGAACTTTTGCCAACATTGAGCCATTTTCAACCTTTCTCTAATAAGTCAAACTTTCTCTATGGCCCCATGTACCAACTCGAGGCCTATCAAAGAAACTTCACCAACTTGAAACGAACCTATTGGAGATCTACCCCTCCTACCATAGAGAGCCTCAAATGGAGCCATTCCAATGCTAGAATGGTAGCTATTATTATAAGCAAATTCAATTAAAGGAAAATGATCATCCCATTTACCCTTGATATCAATTACACAAGCTCTCAACATACCTTCCAAAGTTTGGATAGTACGCTCCGCTTGCCCATCGGTTTAGGGATGAAAGGCCGTACTAAGCTTAACACGAGTACCAAGACCCTTTTGGAAAGATTTCCAAAATGGAAAAGTTAATTGTGCACCATGATCGGAGAAAATGGATAAAGGCACTCCATGCAACCTAACCATTTCCCTCAAGTACAACTTAGCATAATCCTTCGCCGAATAAGAAACCTTGACGGGAATGAAATGGGTTGATTTCATCATACGATCAACAATAACCCAAATCGAATCATATTGTTGCCGGCTGCGTGGTAAACCAACAATAAAATCCATATTCACATCTTCCCACTTCCAAGTAGGAAAACTAATATCTTGGGTCAAACCTTCCGGCTTTTGGTGCTTGACTTTCACCTGCTGACAATTAGGGCAGTTAGCCACAAACTCCGCAATATCCCTCTTCATCCCATTCCACCAATAGATCTTCCGCAAATCACGGTACATCTTGGTAGGTCTTGGGTGAATGGAATATCGATAACTATGGGCTTCCGATAGGATATGTCCTCTTAAGTCATCTACATCGGGAGCACACAAATGGCCTTGATATCTAAGGACACCATTTCCCCCTTAGGAGAAAGCCTCAATAGACATTTTGAGCACCGCTTCCTTCAACTCAACCAAATTTGGATCAAGATCTTCCTTTAGCCTTTACATCATGCACAAAAGACGATTCGAAACCATTGTGAACCATAACACCACCTTTAGTTGAATCAATCAACTGAACACCCAATCGGGCCAGTCTATGAACATCACGAGCCAACTCTATCTTACCATCCTCAAAATGAGCAATGCTACCCATAGACAACCGACTAAGAGCATCCGCCACCACATTAGCCTTGTCGGGGTGATAGAGGACACTCATGTCATAGTCTTTTAACAATTCTAGCCACTTCCTTTGGCGAAGGTTTATGTCCTTTTGTTTAAACACATATTGCAAACTCTTGTGGTCGGTGAAGACATCAACATGCACCCCATACAAATAATGCCGCCATATCTTTAAAGCGAACACCACTGCCTCTAATTCTAAGTCATGAGTAGGATAGTTCTTTTCATGTACCTTAAGTTGCCTTGAAGCATAAGCAATATGTTTTCCATTTTGCATGATGACACATCTTTGCCCAATCCTTGAAGCATCACAATAAACAACAAAACCATCGTACCCTTCTAATAGAGTCAATATCGGGGCGGAGGTAAGTTTATCTTTCAACTCTTGAAAACTATTCTCACACTCTTCAGACCAAGTGAACATAATCTTCTTTTGAGTCAAAGCCGTCAATGGAGAAGCAATCGAAGAAAACACTTCAACAAATCTCCTATAATAACCTGCTAAATCCAAGAAACTATGAATATTCGAAGGTGATAGGGGTTTGGGCCAATTCTTAAGCACATTTGCCTTCTTATGATCTACCTCAATACCCTTACCGGACACAATGTGACCAAGAAAAGCCGTGAACCTTAGCCAAAACTCACATTTACTAAACTTCACAAAGAGTTGCTGGTCCTTGAGGACTTGCAACACAATCCTCAAATGATCGGCATGTTCATCCCCACTCCTTGAGTAAATCAAGATATCATCTATGAACACAATCACAAACATGTGAAGATATGCCTAAACACCCTATTCATCAAGTCCATAAACGCGGTCGAGCATTTGTCAACCCAAACAATATCACTAGGAATTCCTAATGGCCATATCTAGTTCGAAAAGCTGTTTTCGAAATATCATCTTCCTTCAGCTTCAATTGGTGATAGCCCGAACGAAGGTCGATCTTAGAGAAGTAATTAGCCCATTCAAGTTGATCAAACAAGTCATCTATCCTTGGAAGAGGATACTTATTCTTAATGGTAACCTTATTCAATTGACGATAGTCAATGCACATACGGAGTGAATAATCTTTTTTCCTTACAAACAAGACCGGAGTATCCCATGGTCGGATGAAACCCTTATCCAACAAATCTTTCAATTGCTATTTTAGTTCCTTAAGATCCACCAGAGTCATTCGGTAAGGAGGGATGAGATAGGCTACGTATCCAGGAAAAGGTCAATACCGAAGTTTATTTCCCTTTCGGGAGGAATACTGGGTAAATCATCAGGAAACACTTCCGAAAAATCATTCACAACGGGGACTGACTCAAGAGTAGGGATCTCAAAATCCACATCCCTCACCCTAACAAGATGGTATAAGAAACCCTTAGAAATCATCTTCCTAGCTTTTAGACAAGAAACAAATTGATCTCTAAACATAGAATTTACCCCCTTCCACTCTAGGATAGGCTCATTCGGGAATTGAAACTTGACCATTCGGGTCCTACAATAAATAGAAGAATAACAAGAGTGCAACCAATCTATCCCAAGAATGACATCAAAATCGAACATATCAAGCTCTACAAGATCGGCATAAGTGACTCTATGGGATAAGGAGATGGGACAATTTCTATAGACTCTCCTAGCCATGATAGATTCACCTATTGGAGTTGAGACATGAAAAAGATCTTCTAAGACATCCAGAACAACATCAAACCTCATAGCCACATAAGGCGTCACAAAAGACAAAGTAGCACCGGGATCAAGTAAGGCATAAGCATCAAAGTGAAAAACTTTCAACATACCGGTAACCACATCGGGAGAACCCTCTTGTTCATGACGAGCTTGAAGTGCATAGAATCGATTTTGCTTCGATTTCCACTAGAACTTGATGAATGTTGAGATTGAGTGCATCAACGGTTACCGCTTCATTCTTAGCAACTAAGGGACAATCCCTTATCTTGTGATCCATCTTGCCACAACCAAAGCATGCATATGAACCGGCTACACATTTACCCTCATGCTTTTTCCCACATTTGGCACAAGTAGTTGATGAATAACCACCACCATTCCCTCCTTGAGGCTTAGGGTTGGGCACCCTATCCTTGTTGGACTTAGGAGGAGCATTGGATGAACTTTAACTGGAGAAATTTTGTCAAAATCTAGAACGACCATGTCCATCGGACCTTGAGTGTGAAAAATTACAATCACCGGTCCTAGCCCTCTTTGCCTCTCTAGACCTTTCCTTGAGTTTCTCCTCTTCTATTTGTAGGGCTTACACCATGAGAAAAGAAATATCCATGTCATTGACAAGCATGGCGGTACGGCACTCTTTGACCACCATTTCGGACACTCTTAAACAAACTTACTCATTCTTTCCCTAGGATCGGCAACCATAGAAGGAGCGTATCGAGACAATTGAGTGAACTTCAAAGCATAGTCTTTCACGCTCATATTTCCTTGACGAAGGTTGATAAACTCAAGCACCCTTGCCACTCTCATTTCAAGGGGAAAGAACCTATCAAGAAAAGCAATCTTAAATTTCTCGCAGTCAAGAGGACCCTCACTAACCGCCCTCTCTCTCTTCCATTGGTTGAACCAAACTTGAGCAACACCCTTAAGTTGATAAGCGGCTAACTTCGCCTTTTCCTCCGGTGTCACACCCATGATCATTAGCACCTTGTACACCTCATCGATAAACTCTTGAGGATCTTCCTGTACCTTAGTACCATGAAATTTTGGAGGGTTCATACTAGTGAAGTCCCTCACCCTTGATGCCGTCGTACCCACATACGGGTTCACGGGAGCCACAACCTCTCTATTGGCTTGAGCCAATTCTTGAAAAGCAACCCTAAACTCCACATTAGTCACTTGTTAGACCAAAGGGTCGGTCGGAACTTGAGGAGCTTGAGCAGGAGCTTATTGATCCGCATTCTCTCCCGCATTTCTTCTAGCATAAGCTCCTTGGTTTGCCATATCCTGAAACGCATAGGATAGGGATTAGGAGAGAGATATAGAGTTAAACTCTATGGCACGACTTAGGAGTAATGAAAGAAGTGATCTTTCACACTCATGAAAAAGACTCGACTTGACGCGGCTCATGAGACATCCCAGGATCTATCTAAAACCTTGCGCTCTGAATACCAAGTTTTTCACGCCCTAAGGTACCCCCTAGACGTGACATAGCGTACAAGACCCCAAAAGGCCTTATACAAGCCACTTAGCATACATACATACAAAATCATAAAGAATTAAGAGTTTCAAAGACAATGTATTATCAAAGCTTTTAAGACAAGTAGCAGAAGTCTACATCTCATGTCTCAAAGACAATCTAACATAGGAATGGAAAATAAGGTTTGGGACTTAACCCAATACAACGCCAAAATGAAAGAAGTTAAAGTAAGAAACAACTAGGCTACGTCCTCGAATCGATGAGGACTCACCAAGTCTTCACAATTCTTCTACTAAGCTCTAGCCACAAGTGGATGGTGAACCGCCAAGCCCTACATTAACAAGCCAATGTAGGCAAGAGTATGTGTTAGTACAATCGAGTACCAAGTATGACAACAATGCACATAAACGTTTAAAACATGCTAAAACGGGACATTTTCATGACATGCAATGACCAAGCTAAAACATGATAAAGTATAAGAAGCATAAAACATAAACCATGGTCAAAGCAAGCTAATCATCTTTACTTTACTTGAAAAACATTATAACAACACTTTTACTACATTGTTTGTGGGAAGTAGCCTTAACCGACATATAAGACCATGTGAGCTATCAACATGGAATCTGGTGTATAACCTCACATCGATAGGGAAATCCTACTAGCCAAGGTAGGACCCTTTACTTAACCTATAGCTTACGTAGATCCACTAGGTAGTGTCTATCATAGACCATCATCCTATGGTGGCACATAGTTTATGGGACATGGGTAATTGCCACTTGTCCACTCGGTGCTTGGCAGAATTCCCACGGATTAATCATAATTCAATTATCATAAGTATACATGGTTGATCGCCTCTTGTCTATGTTAGGGAACATGGGTAATCGCCTCTTGTCCCTTTATTAGAATAGGTCCTTAAGAATATGGGTAATCACCTCTTGTTCATTCAAATTCATTGTGTGAGTATTACTTGAGAAACCCTTCCACAACTCAACAACAATATCAACATATCATAAACTTTTGTACTTCAATCCCAAAGCACCTTTACTTCAGCATTAACTTCACAAGAGACATGCATAGTTTCATAGACATCACCTTTACATAGTCCATCATGCTCATAACTTACAAATCATAGGGTTCACATAGCTTCATGAGGATTCTTCTTAAATCATGCAATTCAATGCAAACTAATGCTTAGAAAACCATGAACAAGGCAATTTGTCCATAATTGAAAGAACCCACACAATAGAGGAAAATCATAGTTTTCATTGATCATGCTTACTTTCATGAAATCATCCTTAGTTCATTCATAATCTGATCACAAAAAGTCTTAGCTTAGGAATCATAATTCAATACGAATTCATAGAGATTTCATAACATTCATCACTTCATAATTCAATCCACCAACTAAAGCATAATTTCAAAAATGGGAAAACTGGCATGGGTTCATGGGAGTTCATCAAAATTCATGGAATTCAACTCAATTTGTACTCCAAATTGCATAAATCAATCAATTCAATCATTATTGCAAGGAACCCATGACATGGAAGAAAACCCTAATTCAATTAAGAACTTCTAACTTGAAAATTTTGAGATTTTAGGGATTCCATGGATGAACACTGCATACCTTAGGGTCTCAATTCCTTAAGCAATTTGATGAAGGAAACTTGATTTCTTGAACCCTAGCTTGCCCTCTTGTTCTTCTTATATCTTCTTAGAAAGAGAATATTTGAGAGAGGAGAATTTGGGGGAACTTGTAGAAGTGGTTGCAAAAGGTAGATTTTAGGATTGAATAGACTTATATAGTATTAGGGAATGAAAGAAACCGACTTAGATTAGTATATAGGCCAATAGGTGAAAAGACCAAACGATCCCTTTAAAATATCTGTCGGGCCCCTACCTACGGTTGGGACCTACGGTTGGTAGGTAGACCTACGGCCCGTCCTGTCTATCCATCGGTAGATTCAAAAACTGCCAAAATTGGATCCTGCAATTATGGGTCCTATCTACGGCTCGTAGGTCAATCGCGGGCCGTCCTTGCAGACCGTCGTTTAAGGTTCTGAAACTTGACATTTTGAAAACTTTGGCTTGCCACCTACGGTTCGTCAGTCCATCTACGGTCCATAGGTAGACTCTGTCACTGGCACCAGTACCCAGAAAATCAAAAAAATATTTTCACCCTTGAATCAGGGGTATTACACATAGCTTGTTGAGACTATGTTAGAATTCCGCTTTGTCAAACTCTTTTATGATATGAGAATGCTACTTTTAAAATATTCATTTCTATTATGTCGTATGATGTATGCTAAGTGGCTTGTGTAGGGCCTTTCGGGGTTCTAACACCATGTTATGCCTAGGGTATACTTTGGGTCGTGACAAACTTGGTATTTATAGAACAAGGTTTAGAAAGGTAGTAGGATGTCTCACAAGCCACGTCGAGTATTGTTCATAAGTGTGAAGTGCGCCACATTTTTAAATAAGAGGCTATAAGATGTTAAGGAAATTCCACTGCTTTCATCATTCTAAAGTCGCACCATAGAGTGTAATTCTATATGTCACCCTCCTAATCCTTATTCTATACTTTTTAGGATATGGCCCCTCGAAGAGCATACGTTATTAGGAATGCGAATGAGAATGTGGAACAAGAAGCTCATCAAGTTTTGGCTGACCCTTTGGCTGAAAAAGTGACTAACGAGGAGTTGTGAGCCGCTTTTCAAGTGTTGGCTCAAGCTATGATGGCTCAAGACAATAGAGAGGCTAATGTTCCCATGAACCCATATATGGGTACGGCAGCAGCGGTAAGGATAAGAAATGTCACTAGAATGAATCCTCCAGAATTCCATGGTTGTAAGGTTTATGAGGATCCTCAAGAGTTTATTGATGAGGTTTACAAGATAGTGGGAATTATGGGACTGACTATGGTTGAGAAGGTGGAATTTGCCGCTTATCAACTTAAGGGTGTTGCTCAAGTTTTGTTTGAACAATGGAAGAGGGAGAGGGTGGTTGATGTGGGTCCTCTTGATTGGGAGAAATTCAAAGGAGATTTTCTTGATAGTTTCTTTCCTCTTGAAATGAGAGAAGTGAAAGTGCTTGAGTTCATTAACCTTCGTCAAGGAAATATGAGTGTGAAGGAGTATGCCTTGAAGTTCACTCAATTGATCAGGTATGCTCCAACTATGGCTGTCGATTCTATGGCAAAGATGAGTAAGTTTGTTTCAGGTGTGTCCAAAATGGTGGTCAAGGAATGTCGTATCACCATGTTGATTAAGGAAATGGACATTTCCCATTTAATGAGTCATGCTCAACAAACTGAAGAGGAGAAGCTTAAGAAATGGAAGCAAAGGGGGCAAAGACCGGTGATGGTGACATTTCACATTTGGACATGGTCATTCTAAATTTCGACAAAGGTTCTTCGATCAAGTTTCCTCTAATGCTCCAATTCCTAAGTTCAACAAAGATAGGGTGTCTAACCCTAAGCCTCCAGGAGGAATAGATGGTGGATCTTCTTTGTCAAATTGTGCTAGGTGTGAAAGGAAGCATGATGGTAAATGCCTAGCCTGTACAGATGATTTCTTTGGCAGGTGGTAAAAGTGGTCACAAGATAAGGGATTGTTTGTCACTTGCTAATAAGAGAAGAGAGGGTAGGCAAACTCTACCTAGTGGTTCGGGTTCAAATGCTCCAAAGCAAAACCGATTCTATGCACTCCAAACTCGACATGATCAAGAGGGTTCTCCTGATGTTGTTACCGGTACGTTGAAAGCTTTCCAACTCGATGTTTATGTTTTTCTTGATCCCGATGCTACTTTCTCATTTGCTTGATGTTCCTCCGACTGTGTTGTTAGATCCTTTTTCTTTCTCTACTCCAATTAATGAATCTATTGTGGCTAAGAGAGTCTATAGAAAGTATCCTGTCTCCTTATCCCATAGTCACTCATGTTGATCTTGCAGAGCTTGATATGTTAGATTTTGATGTAATTCTTGGTATGGATTTGTGTAACAACCCAGTTTTTGAAAAGAAGGAAAAAAATGCAGTTTTAAAATTTTTCTGGTGCCAGTGACGACGGAGGCCATTACGGACCGTAGGTGGAATGACAGGCCATAGATGGGAAACGTCGATGGCACTGCAAACTTTATGAATTTTGAGTTTCTGAACCTTGACCTACGAAATAGCAGGACGGTTTGTAGTTCGGTTGACGGGCCGTAGACGGGTTCCGTAGATGCCTTCCAGACTTAGCCAAATTTTTAGTCCAAAACGAACTTTCTGAATCGATTGACGGAAGAGTAGGACGGTCCGTCAGTGGGTGTACGGACCGTAGGTCCTGTTCGTCGATTGGCCCCGACAGTTTTATTTAAGGGCTTTTTGGACTTTTTCCCTAAATGTTTATTCCTTATACTAGAAATTTTTGCCCCTTAACCTTGGCCCTATTTATATTTTCTAAGCCCTAATCCCTTCATTCCAACTCTCATTTCCCAAAAATATTCCTCTCTGTAGAAGAACAAGAAGGAGAAGAAGAGAGCTAGGGTTCTCATCAAGGTCATCATTTCCCCTTTTATATCAAGGCATTGGCATTGAGGTATGATAGTATTTATCATTTGGAGTCTTTCCTCCAATGTATCCTCTTTTCCTTTAAGTTTTCAAGGTTTAGTCTTGCCCAAGAGAGCTAGGGTTTTGACAAAATTTTTAGGGGTTCTTCATTATGCTTTCCATTGTTGATGTTATGGTTCATAGTGCATGATCTAGCATGGTAAAGTAAGCTAGTGCACGATTTAGCGTGGTTTACATGCAATTTGATGAATCCCATGAGCTTATGCTAAGTTCCCCCAATTTATGATTATGTTTATGATTGTGGGTTGATTGAGAAAAGATGAATTGCATGAACTCTTTGTGAATTGAGTTAAGGATAATGATTATGAAGCTTTGAATTTCATATAAGACTATGAATGATGAAAAGAGGATATTTTATGAAAAGATGCATGATTGAATCAAAATCTATGATTTTCCTCTATTATGTGGGTTCCCTCAATTATGACTAAAGTGCCTTGATTCATGGCTTTCCAAGTATTAGCTTGCATTGAATTGCATGCTTTGAGGTGAAGCTTATGAACCCATGATTTATGAGTTAAGAGCATGATGAGCTATATAAATATGAAGCTTGTGAACTCATGCATGTTTTATGAAGTTTATGATATGTTAGCGCAATTGTTGAGGTATGAAAGGGTTTCTCTTGTAATGCTCAACCTATGAATGTGAAAGGTTTTCTCACATGTAATTATTCATAACTTGTTGAAAGGCTTGCTTAACTAATCTTGAATCCAGGATTTAGGAACTATTCTATGAAGGGACATGAGGCGATTACCCGTGTTCCCTAATGTAGACAAGAGGCGATTAACCATGTCTACTATTAATGAAATTATGACTAATAGAAGAACAAGAGGTGATTACCCATGTTCTTAAGGAGCTATTCTAATGAATGAAGGGACAAAAGGTGATTACCCATGTACCCTAATGTAGACAAAGTGGCGATTACCCAAGTCTACCAATAATGAGTTTATGACTAATGCTGACAACAGACGATTATCCATGTCTACCTAAGATAAAATGAACTATGATAAATCTGTGGGAAGTATGCTTAGTACCGAGTGGACAAGTGGCGATTACCCATGTCCCATAACCTATGTGCCACCATAGGGTGATGGTCTATGATAGACACTAGCTAATGGATCCACAAAAGCTAAGAAGTTCATGGTCTTACCTTGGCAAGTAGGACACCCCTTTTTGGTGTGTGGTAGACACCGGATTCCATGTTGATAGCTCACATGGTCTTATATGTCGGTTAAGGCTATTTCCCAACAACTAATGAACAAGTGTTCTCATTATGAAGTAAAGAAAACAAAGAAAGATGATTTAGCTTTCTTTGGCCTTGAGATATGCTTTATGTTTCATGTTTCTCATGTTTATCATGTTTTTAGCTTGGCAATTGCATGTCATGATTATATTTCATCCTAGCATGGTTTATATGCCCTTTGTGCATTGCTATCATACTTGGTACTTGATTTTACTAACGCATACTTTTGCCTACATTGATTCTATTGATGTAGGACTTGACGGTTCTTCTCATCCCACTCGTGGCTAGTCAGTTCCAGTGATAGTGAAGACTGGGTGAGGCCTCCTATGTCCGAGGACCTACCATTGTTACGTTTTCATGCTTTTCATTATGCTTTTTGATATTGTACTGGGTTGCGTCTCAAACCTTCATTTATGATCTATTATGTTAGATGGCTTGAAACAAAAGTTGTAGACGTCCACTGTTTTGATATAAAACGCCCTTTTGAACTCTTATTTCTCTATTATCTTATATTTTATGTACGCTAAGGGCTTGTATGAGGCCTCTCGGGGTCTTGTGCGCCGTGTTACATCTAGGGGTTACCTTGGGTCATGAAAAACTTTGTATTTTTAGCACAAGGTTTTAGAAAGATTCTAGGATGTCTCATAAGCCACGTCGAGTAGAGTCTTGTTCATGAGTGCGAAGCGCGCCACATTAATGAATGAGAGGCTACAAGATGATTAGGAAACTCCACTTCTTCATTATCCTTAAGTCCTGCATAGAGTGTTACTCTATATGCCCCTCTCTCCTAATCCCTATCTTACGTGTTTCAGGATATGGCATCTCGAAGAGCTTATACTCGAAGGAATGCGAGAGAAAGTGAAGAGCAAGAAACTCCTCCTCAAGCTCCTTAAGTTTCGGCCGATCCTTTGGCCGAGCAAGTAACCAATGCGGAGTTCAGGGCTTCTTTTCAGGTGTTGGCCCAAGCCGTGGTGGCTCAAGCCAATAGGGAGGTTGTGGCTCCCGTGAACCCAAATATGGGTATGGCGGCATCAAGAGTGAGGGACTTCACCAGGATGAACCCTTCGAAGTTTCACGATTCTAAATTGGAGGAATATCCTCAAGAGTTTATTGATGAGGTTTATAAAGTGTTGATGATCATGGGAGTGTCACCGATGGAAAAGGTGGAATTGGCCGCCTACTAACTCAAAGTTGTTGCTCAAATTTGGTACAACCAATGGAAGAGTGAGATGGTGATTGATGAAGGTCCTCTGGAGTGGGTGAAATTAAAGGGTGCTTTCCTCGATAGATTCTTTCCCCTTGAGATGAGGGAGGCTAAGGTACTCGAGTTCATCAACCTTCGTCAAGGGAGTACGGGTGTGAAAGAGTATGCTTTGAAGTTCACATAGTTGGCTCGATATGCTCCTTCTATGGTTATTGATCCTAGGGCAAGAATGAGCAAATTTGTTTCGGGAGTGTCTGAAATGGTGGTCAAGGAATGTCGTACCGCCATGCTCATTAATGATATGGATATTTCTTGCCTCATGATTCACGCACAACAAATAGAGGAAGAGAAGCTCAAGGAAAGGTCTAGGGACTTCAAGAGGGCTAAGGCCGGTGATGGTGGGTTCTCTCATTCATGGTCAGATGGACATGGTCATTTTAAGCCTAGACAAAGGTTCTCTAATCAAGGTCCTTCCAATGCCCCTCATAAGTTCAACAAATAAAGGGTGTTTAACCCTAAGCCTTAAGGAGGATATGGTAGTGGCTCCTCATTGCCTACTTGTGCCAAGTGTGAAAGGAAGCACGAGGGTACTTGTTTAGCCGGTTCGAACGCATGTTTTGGATGTGGTAAGGTGGGTCATAAAGTAAGGGATTGTCCCTTGGATACTAAGAAGGGAGGAGAAAATCATCGAAGGGCTCAACCCCAAAATCCGGCAAGCTCTAGTGGAAATCAATAGAAAAACCGGTTCTATGCACTTCAGGCCCGTCATGAGCAAGAGGGTTCTCCAGATATGGTTACCGATATGTTGAAAATCCTCCACTTTGATGTTTATGCTTTGGTTGATCCCGGTGCTACGTTGTCTTTTGTGACGCCTTATGTAGCTATGAAGTTTGATGTTGTTCCGGATGTGTTGTTAGATCCATTTCGTGTCTCTACTCCTATTGGTGAATCTATTGTGGCTAAGAGAGTCTATAGAAATTGTTCCGCCTCTTTATTTCATAGAGTCACTCATGTGGATCTTGTAGAGCAAGATATGCTAGACTTCGATGTTATCCTCGGGATGGATTTTTTGCATTATTGTTATGCCTCTATTGATTGTACGACCCAAATGGTCAAGTTCCAATTTCCAGGTGAGCCTAACCTGGAGTGGAAAGGTGGAAATTCTACGCTTAAGGGTAAATTTGTTTCTTATCTATAAGCTAGAAAGATGATTTCTAAGGGTTGCACGTACCATCTTGTTAGGGTGAGGGATGTGAATTCCGAAACCCCTACTCTTGGGTCAGTTCCCGTTGCTAATAAATTTTTGGAAGTGTTTCCCGATGATTTACCCGGTGTTCCTCCCGATAGGGAAATAGACTTCGGTATTGACCTTCTCCCTGATACGCAACCTATCTCTATTCCTCCTTATAGAATTGCTCTGGCAGAACTTAAGGAACTAAAAGAGCAATTCAAAGATTTGTTGGATAAGGGCTTTATCCGACCAAGTATTTCCCCATGGGGCGCTCCGGTCTTGTTTGTTAGAAAGAAAGATGGGTCACTCTATATGTGTATTGACTACCGCCAATTGAATACGGTTACTATCAAGAATAAGTATCCTCTCCCGAGAATTAATGATTTGTTTGACCAACTCCAAGGAGCTAGTTATTTCTCTAAGATAGATCTTCATTCGGGCTATCACCAATTGAAAGTAAGGGATGATAACATTCTGAAAACAGCTTTTCGGACAAGATATGGGCACTATGAGTTTCTAGTGATGTCTTTTTGGGTTGACTAATGCTCCGGCCGCGTTCATGGATTTGATGAATCAGGTGTTCAGACAATACCTTGTTATGTTCGTCATTGTGTTTATAGATGATATCTTGATTTACTCAAGGAGTGATAGTGAGCGTGCTGATCATTTGAGGATTGTGTTGCAAGTTCTCAAGGACCAACAACTCTTTGCTAAGTTCAAGAAATGTGAGGTTTGGTTAAGGTTTATAGCCTTCCTTGGTCACATTGTTTCCGCTAAAGGTATCGAGGTAGATCCTAAGATGACGGATGCGGTTAAGAATTGGCCTAGACCTCTATCACCTTCAGATATTCGTAGTTTCTTGGGTTTAGCCGGTGACTATCGCAGCTTTGTTGAAGGGATTCTTCAATTGCTTCACCATTGACGGCTCTAACTCAAAAGAAGGCTAAGTTTACTTGGTCCGAATGGTGTGAAGTGAGTTTTCAAGAGTTGAAAGATAGACTTACCTCGGCTCCAGTGTTGACCCTATCGAAAGGGTTCGATGGGTTTGTGGTATATTGTGATGCATCCAGAATTGGGTTAGGGTGTGGACTTATGCAAAATGGTAAAGTCATTGCTTATGCTTCAAGGCAACTAAAGGTGCATGAAAAGAATTACCCTACTCATGATTTGGAGCTAGCGGCAGTTGTGTTTGCTCTAAAGATATGGCGACATTACTTGTATGGTGTCCATGTTGATGTCTTTACCGACCATAAGAGTTTGCAATATGTATTTAAGCAAAAGGATCTAAATCTTTGCCAACGAAGGTGGCTTGAGCTATTAAAGGACTATGACATGAATGTCCTCTATCACCCTGGCAAGGCTAACGTGGTGGAAGATGCTCTTAGTCGGATGTCAATGGATAGTGTTGCCCATATTGAGGATGGTAAAAGGGAACTAGTTTGTGATGTTCATATATTGGCCCGTTTGGGTGTGCGATTAGTTGATTCCACCCAAGGTGGTGTTATGGTCCTTAATGGTTCAGAATCTTCCTATGTGCAGGATGTGAAAGCTAAACAATATCTTGATCTGAACCTAGTTGAATTGAAAGAAACGGTCTAAAGAAGTCCGTTGAGGTTTTCTCCCAAGGGGGAGATGGAGTGCTCAGATATCAGGGTCCTTTAGGTATCCCTAATGTAGATGACCTAAGAGGACAAATCTTAATTGAGGCCCATGGTTCTCGTTATTCCATTCACCCGGGAGCTACCAAGATGTACCGTGACTTGCGGGAGATCTATTGGTGGAGTGGGATGAAGAAGGATATTGCGGGATTTGTGGCTAGATGTCCTAATTTCCAACAAGTGAAAGTGAACACCAAAGACCGGTAAGCCTGTCACAAGATATTGAAATTCCTACTTGGAAGTGGGAAGATGTGAACATGGACTTTATTGTTGGCTTGCCGCGCACTCGGCGCCAATATGATTCGATTTGGGTGGTTGTAGATCGTATGAAGAAATCAGCCCATTTCATTTCCGTCAAGGTTTCTTACTCGGCGGAGGATTATGCTAAGTTGTACTTGAGAGAGATGGTTAGGTAGCATGGAGTGCCTTTATCCATTATCTCCGATCGTGGTACACAGTTTACTTCTCAGTTTTGGAAATCTTTCCAAAAGGGCCTCTGTACTCGTGTTAAACTTAGCATGGCCTTTCATCCCCAAACCGATGGGCAAGCGGAGCGTAACATCCAAACTTTAGAAGATATGTTGAGAGCTTGTACAATTGACTTCAAGGGTAATTGGGATGATCATTTGCCTTTGATTGAGTTTGCGTATAATAATAGCTACCATTCTAGTATTGGTATGGCTCCATTTGAAGCTCTCTAGGGTAGGAGGCGTAGATCCCCCATAGGTTGGTTTGAAATTGAGAAGGTTGCTTTGATAGGCCCAGAGTTAGTGCATGAGGCTATGGAAAAAGTTCAGCTTATTAGAGAAAGGCTGAAAACGATACAAAGTCGACAAAAGTCTTATGCCGATGTTAGAAGAAGAGAATTAGAATTCAATGTCGATGATTGGTTTTACGTGAAAATTTCACCTATGAAGGATGTAATGAGATTTGGGAAGAAAGGGAAGCTTAGTCCCCGTTATATAGGCCCATATCAGATTTTATGGTGTGTTGGTAAAGTTGCTTATGAGTTTGATTTGCCTAATGAGTTTGCATCAGTACATCCGGTTTTCCATGTCTCATTGTTGAGAAAGTCTGCTGGCGATCCGTTGACTATAGTGCCTTTAGAAGATCTTGACATTAAGGATAGCCTTCCTTATGAAGAGGTTTCGGTTGAGATGCTAGACCGACAAGTCCGAAAGTTAAGAAATAAAGAAATTTCTTCCGTGAAAGTTCTATGGAGGAATCAGTTAATTGAGGGTTCTACTTAGGAGGCCGAGGCTGATATGATGTCCCGATATCCTCATCTCTTTCCTTTCGATCCTCTTCTAGCTTGTGGTACCTAGCTCCTCATAGTTCATTCTTTTGGTCTCATGTGTCATAGTTGATTTCCATGATTTCTTGATTTATGCATGTTCATGAAGAGTCTGACATGATATATGTGCATTGAGTATGAGTAGCAAAAAGTCTTTATGAATTTTGTACTGAGCATGCTCTAGCTTGGAGTTGATGTTTCCTCCTCGGATATGTGCATTTACATGCTTGCATGCTAGGTTGGGTTGTTAGTCCGAGTCTATCACACTTCTCAGGATATCCAGGTTCTCATTCGAGGACAAATGTTCCCAAGGGGGAGATATTGTAACACCCAGTTTTTGAAAAGAAGGAAAAAAATACAGATTTAAAATTTTTCTAGTGTCAGTGACGACGGAGTCCATCTACGGACCGTAGGTGGAGTGACGGGACATAGATGGGAACCGTCGATGGCCCTGCCAACTTTATGAATTTTGAGTTTCTGAACCTTGACCTACGAAATAGCAGGACGGTTCGTAGTTCGGTTGGCGGGCCGTAGATGGGTTCCGTAGATGCCTTCAAGACTTAGCCAAATTTTCAGTCCAAAATGAACTTTCTGAATCGATTGATGGAAGAGCAGGACGGTCCGTCAGTGGATGTACGAACCACAGGTCCTATCCGTCGATTGGCCCCGAAAGTTTTATTTAAGGGCTTTTTGGACTTTTTTCCTAAATATTTATTCCTTATACTAGACGATTTTGCCCCTTAACCTTGGCCCTATTTATATTTTCTAAGCCCTAATCCCTTCATTCCAACTATCATTTCCCAAAAATATTCCTTTCTCTAGAAGATAAAGAAGGAGAAGAAGAGAGTTAGGGTTCTCATCAAGGTCATCATTTCCCCTTTTATTTCAAGGCATTGGCATTGAGGTATGATAGTATTTACCATTTGGAGTCTTTCCACCAATGGGTCCTCTTTTCCTTAAGGATTTCAAGGTTTAGTCTTGCCCAAGAGAGCTAGGGTTTTGAGAAATTCTTAGGGGTTCTTCATTATGCTTTCCATTGTTGATGTAATGGTTGATAGTGCACGATATAGCCTGGTAAAGTAAGATAGTGCACGATTTAGCATGGTTTACATGCAACTTGATGAATCCCATGAGTTTATGCTAAGTTCCCCCAATTTATGATTATGTTTATGATTGTGGGTTGATTTAGAAAAGATGAAATGCATGAACTCCTTGTGAATTGAGTTAAGGATTATGATTATCAAGCTATGAATTTCATATAAGACTATGAATGATGAAAAGATGATATTTTATGAAAAGATGCATGATTGAATCAAAATCTATGATTTTCCTCTATTACGTGGGTTCCCTTAATTATGAATAAAGTGCCTTGATTCATGGCTTTCCAAGTATTAGCTTGCATTGAATTGCATGTTTTGAGGTGAAGCTTATGAACCCATGATTTATGAGTTAAGAGCATGATGAGCTATGTAAATATGAAGCTTGTGAACTCATGCATGTTTTATGAAGTTTATGATATGTTAGTGCAATTGTTGAGTTGTGAAAGGGTTTCTCATGTAATGCTCAGCCTATGAATGTGAAAGGTTTTCTCACACGTAATGATTCATAACTTGTTGAAAGGCTTGCTCAACTAAGCTTGAATCCAGGATTAACGATCTATTCTATGAAGGGACAAGAGGCGATTACCCATGTTCCCTAATGTAGACAAGAGGCGATTACCCATGTCTACTAATAATTAAATTATGACTAATAGAACAACAAGAGGTGATTACCCATGTTCTTAAGGAGCTATTCTAAAGAATGAAGGGACAAGAGGCGATTACCCATGTACCCTAATGTAGACAAAGTGGCGATTACCCAAGTCTACCAATAATGAGTTTATGACTATTGTAGACAAGAGGTGATTACCCATGTCTACCTAAGATAAAATGAACTATGATAAATCCGTGGGATGTATGCTTAGTACCGAGTGGACAAGTGGCGATTACCCATGTCCCATGACCTATGTGCCACCATAGGGTGATGGTCTATGATAGACACTAGCTGATGGATCCACATAAGCTAAGAAGTTCATAGTCTTACCTTGGCAAGTAGGACACCCCTTTTAGGTGTGGGGCAGACACCGGATTCCATGTTGATAGCTCACATGGTCTTATATGTCAGTTAAGGCTATTTCCCAACAACTAATGAACAAGGGTTCTCATGATGAATTAAAGAAAAGAAAGAAAGATGATTTAGCTTGCTTTGGCCTTGAGATATGCTTTATGTTTCATGTTTCTCACGTTTATCATGTTTTTAGCTTGGCCATTGCATGTCATGATTATATGTCATTCTAGCATGGTTTATATGCCATTTTTGCATTGCTATCATACTTGGTACTTGATTGTACTAACGCATACTTTTGCCTACATTGATTCTATTGATGTAGGACTTGGCGGTTCTTCTCATCCACTCGTGGCTAGTCAGTTCCAGTCATAGTAAAGACTTGATGAGGTCTCCTATGTCCATGGACCTACCCTTGCTAAGTTTTCATGCTTTTCGTTATGCTTTTGGATATTGTACTGGGCTGCATCCCAAACCTTCATTTCTATTCTATTATGTTAGATGGTTTGAGACATAAGTTGTAGACTTTCGCTATTTTGATATAAAACACTCTTTTGAACTCTTATTTCTCTATTATCTTGTATGTTATGTATGATAAGGGCTTGTACGAGGCCTCTCGGGATCTTGTACACCGTGTTACATCTAGGGGCTAACCTGGGTCGTGACAATTTGCTAAATTCTTGTTATGATTCTGTTGATTGTAGAACCCGAGTGGTTAAGTTTCAGTTTCCAATTGAGCCCGTCCTAGAGTGGAAATGGGGAAATTCTATGCCTAAGGGTCAATTTGTTTCTTGTCTTAAAGCTAGACGTATGATTTTGAAGGATTGCATATATTATCTTGTTCGGGTTAGGGATACGGAATTTGAAACCCCTACTCTTGAGTCGGTCCCCACTGTAAATGAGTTTCCTGAAGTGTTTCCCGATGATCTACCCGATATTTCTCCCGAAAGGAAAATAGACATTGTTATTGACCTTCTCCCAGATATGCAACCTATCTTCATTCCTCCTTAGCGTATGGCTCCGAAAGAACTTAAGGAATTAAAGGAGCAATTGAAAGATTTGTTAGATAAGGGTTTTATCTGATCGAGTATCTCTCCATGGGGTGCTCCAGTTTTATTTATTCGTAAAAAGGATGGTTCACTTAGCTTGTGTATTGATTACCAAAAATTGAACAAAGTTACCATAAAGAATAAGTATCCTCTTCTGAGGATAGGTGATTTGTGTCACGACCCAAAGTATACCATAGGTGTAACATGGCGTATAGAACCCCGAGGGCCCTACACAAGCCACTTAGTATAAAGTAACATTTTCATATCAGAAGAGTTTAACAAAGCAGAAGTCTAACATAGTCTATACAAGCAATCTAAAACATTAGAATGAGTGGTTGGGATGTAACCCATACATCACATATATCATCCAAAAACTATAAAGACATAAAATAAGTAAATGTGTCTCAGTCCTCAGAACATGAGGACTCACCAACTCCTAAAATCCGGTAGAATGATCAACTAGTCATAAGTGTGAGAGGTAGGAGCGTTAGACCCTACATTAATGAGACAATATAGGCACAAGTATCCATTATTACACGGAATGTACTAAGTATGGGGCAATATGCATAAATAGACATGATAGCATTTAAAGGCATAAAGAAATAATAGCATATAACTCATAAGATATGGTCAATGCACTTTAAAATAAGAGTCATATGAACTCTTTGAAGAAACATATTCGTTTTGTGGGATATTAGGTTTCACTGACAATAAGACCTTGAGAGTTATATCATGGAATCCAGTATATCCCTCATACCGAAAGAAGGGGATTCTTCTTTCCAAGGTAGAACCTGTAAACATCATCTTTTGCTAAAGTGAATCCACTATCTAGGTCATTACAGACAATGCTACGGGGGCACGTAGTTAGGGGCTAGAGTTTGCTATTAAGACTATAATATTTGAGCCTCCACCTCAAAGCCCTCTCAGTGCTAAATTTACATCCTAACTGAATAGATAAAAGTAAAATGTCATTATAACATAGGAGAGACAAACCAATCAATGTCTTAAGATTAAAATATAGAATAGCTCCTTAAAACACAATTCAACATAGATGAGAAAACATTTCATCAATGTGAATCCATATGTGAGAGATAACATTCATCAATCATGATCATAGTAGCATGTGAGAATACATTTCACATTGACATTGCCACTTTCCTCTCAAAGCATCTTCAAATCATTTACATCAATTTTCATAAAAAAAAGCATGCATATCTTCATAAATTCATATTTTATAGTTCATAAACTTCATCATGAATTCATAATCTAAAATCGCGGATCATGCATGGGTTTATGTCAATTCAACTCAAAATCATGTAATTAATTCAATTCATACATTAAAAGATAGGAACTAATCAATAAAATCATAATTGAAGAGAGCCCATAAATATTAAATTAAAACCCTAACTTGATCAATTGAAATTGAATTGAGAAATTGAAAATCTTTGGGACCCCATGAAGAAATGCACTACATGAGTGAATACCCACATACCTTGCTACTCAAAGCCCAAGATGAATGGTAAATTGAAGATTTGGATTGACCCCTAGCTCCTTCTTCTTCTTCCTTAGGGTGAGAGGGAATTTGGTAAGGTTTTGGGGAAATAGGAGAATGGATTTTAAAGTGGGTAGATTTAGGACTTAAAGGCTTTATATAGGGCTTAGAGAGAAGGCCAAAATGACATAGTATAGGCTTAAAAAATTTAGGAAAAAAGACCCAAAAGCCTTTGAAAATTAACAGTGGGAACATCCTACGGTGTGGACCGACTCCCTACGGATCGTCCTGGTGACCCATAGAAAGGTTCAGAAGCCTTTAAATTAGACCAATGTTTGATGGGACCTGTCTACGACTCGTAGGTCTTCCTAGGTCCGTACATACCAACCGTAGAAACAAACTTTGGCCTTAAGATCTCACAAAGTCTAGGACATACCTATGAGACCCATATACGACTCGTAGATCATTTGAGGAACCATCTTGTTCACTCGTAAAAAAGTTCAGAGACTTGATTTTTCAAAGGTTATTTTCCCTCTTTCTACGAGACTTGTCTACAACCCAAAGAAAGTTCTACAAACTGTAGACTGGTCTCGTAGACCTGAACCAGTAGCTGCAATTCATGAAATCTTTTCCCTTTTTTTGAAATCCAAGGTGTTACAATATCTCTCCCTTGGGAACATTCGTCCTCGAATAGAACTCAAGGCAACATAAAGAGGGTAGGGACGAGATTTAACAGCCCAACATGAATGCAATCAGATAAATGCACATAATCAAAGAGAAATCAAATCCAAGCTAACATATACTTCAAAGCATCATTTCATAAAACATACGTGCATGCATAAGGAAACATGAGAATGACTAAGACGCACGAATTTGCAAGAATGAACCATGAGGAGCTAAATACCTTAAGCTAGAGTAGGATTGGAGGGTAAGAGATGAGGATATCGGGACATCATATCGGCCTTGGCCTCCCAAGTAACACCCTCAACTAATTGATTCCTCTATAATACCTTTACTGATGTAATTTCCTTGTTCCTCAACTTTCTAACTTGCTCGTCCAAAATCTCAATCAAAACTTCTTCATAAGAAAGGCTTTCTTTTATACCAAGACGCTCCAAAGGTACTATAGATGTCAGATCACTGATACACTTCTTCAATAAAGACACATGGAAAACTGGACATACCGATGTTAAATCATTAGGCAAATCAAGCTCACAAGGAACCTTGCCAATAAGCCTCAATACTTGGTAATCACCAACATAATGGGGACTAAGCTTCCTTTTCTTACCAAACCTCATGACACCCTTCATAGGTGAAATTTTCAACTAACCCAATCATCAACATCAAACTTAAAAACCCTTCTCCTAACATTGGCATATGACTTTTGTTGACTTTGAGGCATTTTCAACCTTTCTCTTATAAGCTGAACTTTCTCCTTAGCCTCATATACTAATTCAAAACCTATCAAGGCAACCTCAACAACTTCAAACCAACCTATAGGAGATCTACACTTCCTACCATAAAGAGCCTCAAAGAGAGTCATACCAATGCTTGAATGATAGCTATTGTTATAAGCAAACTAAATCAAAGGCAAACGATCATCCCAATTACCAAAACGATCATCCCAATTACCCTTGAAGTCAATGACACAAGCTCTCAACATATCCTCTAGAGTTTGCATGGTGTACTCCGCTTGCTCGTCGGTTTGAGGATCAAAAGCCATACTAAGCTTGACACGGGTACCAAGACCCTTTTGGAAAGACTTCCAAAATTGAGAAGTAAATTGGGTTCCCTGATCGAAGATAATAGATAAGGGCACTACATGCAATCTAACCATTTCCCATAGAAATAGTTTTGCATTGTCTGCCACCGAGTAAGAAACATTAACGAGAATAAAATGAGCCAACTTCATCATACAATCCACAAAAACATAAATTGAGTCATGTTGACATTGGGTATGGGGTAAACCAATAATAAAGTCCATATTCAAATCTTTCCACTTCCAAGTAGGAATACTAATATCTTGGGACAAACCTCTTGGCTTTTGATGCTCAACATTCACTTGTTGACAATTGGGATACTTAGCCACAAATTTCGCAATATCCTTCTTCATCCCATTCCACTAATAGACCTCCACAAATCAGGGTATATCATTTTTGCTCTCGGATGAATGGGATACTGAGAACTATGGGCTTTTGATAAAATGTGCTCCCATAAATCATCAACATTGGGAACACACAAACGACCTTGATATCAAAGCACACCATCTCCCCCTTGGGAGAAAGCCTCTATGGCTTTTTCGGAAACCAACTTCTTCAAGTCAACTAATACCAAATCAATATCTTGCTTAGCTTTCACATCCGATACAAATAATGATTCTGAACCATTATGAATGACTACTCATCCTTCATTAGAATCAACCAAGCCAACACCCAATCAGACCAATCTGTGAGCATCACAAACCAATTCCTTCTTATTACCCTCAACATGTGCAACACCACCCATTAATAGTCGACTAAGAGAATCTGCCACCACATTCACCTTATCAGGGTGATAGAGGACACTCGTGTTATAAACCTTTAACAACTCAAGCCACCTACTTTGGGAAAGATTTAGATCCTTTTGCATGAACACATATTGCAAACTTTTGTGGTCAGTAAAGACATCTACATGGACACCATACAAATATTGCATCCAAATCTTTAAGGAAAAAATAACCGCCACTAATTCCAAAACATGGGTAGGATAGTTCTTTTCGTGAATCTTAAGTTTTCTTGAGGTATAGGTAATAACCTTTCCATTTTTCATAAGAACACACCCCAATCAAATTCTTGAGGCATCACAATAAACTATAAACCCATCGGGGCCTTCCAATCAAGTCAACACCGGAGCGGTGGTAAGTCTATCCTTCAACTCTTGAAAGCTATTTTCACATGCTTTTGACCATAGAAACTTAACCTTCTTTTGAGTCAATGAGGTCAATGAAGAGGCAATAGAAGATAACCCTTCTACAAACCTTCTATAATATAGGCTAAGCCCAAGAGACTTTGAATATCCGAAGGGGATAGAGGTCTAGGCCAATACTTGACTGATTCCGTCTTCTTAGGATCAACCTTAATTCTCTTACTAGAAACAATGTGACAAAGGAAAGCAACGGATCTTAACCAAAACTCACACTTATTGAACTTAACATATAATTCACGATTCTTTAGAATTTGCAACACAATCCTTAAACGATTGGCATGCTCATCCTCACTCCGAGACTAAATCAATATATCATCAATAAACACAATCACAAAAATATCAAGATATTGTCTAAATACTCTATTCATCAAATCCATGAATGCGGCCGGAGCATTACTCAAACCAAATGATATTATCGAAAACTCATAATGACCATACTGAGTTTGAAAAGCCATCTTCAGAATGTCACTTTTCTTCACCCTCAACTGGTGATGACTCGACTGGAGGTCAATATTGGACAAATAACTCGCTCCATGGAGTTGGTCAAGTAAATCATCAATCCTTGAAAGAGGATACTTATTCTTAATGGTAACCTTGTTCAATTGTCGGTAATCAATACACATGCGAAGTGAACCATCCTTATTACGAACAAACAAAACAGAAGGACCAGATGGAGAGATACTCGGTCAGATAAAACCCTTATCCAACAAATCTTTCAATTGCTCCTTTAACTCCTTAAGTTCTGTCAAAGCCATACACCGTAAGGAGGGATAGAGATAGGTCTTGTATCTAGTAGAAGTTTGATACCAAAGTCTATTTCCCTTTCGGGAGGAACACCGGGTAGATCATCGGGAAACACTTCCGAAAACTCATTTAAAACAGGGACCGACTTAAGAGTAGGGGTTTGAAAATCTATATCCCTAACCCGAACAAGATGATATATGCAACCATTATAAATCATTTTTCTAGATTTTAGACAAGAAACAAACTAACACTTAGGCATAGAATTTCCCCCTTTCCAATCTAGGACGGGCTCATTAGGAAACTGAAACTTAACCACTTGGGTTGTACAATCAACAGAAGCATAACAAGAATGGTGACAATCCATACTAAGAATAACATCAAAATCTAACATATCAAGCTCTACTAAATCAACAAAAGTGACTCTATGGGATAAGGAGATGGGACAATTTCAATAGCCTATCTTAGTCATAATAGATTCACCAATAGGAGTAGAGATAGAAAAGGGGTCTAACAAACCATCTGGAGAAACAACAAATGTCATAGCCATATATGGCATCACAAAAGACAAAGTAGCACCGGGGTTAATAAAAGCATAAACATCAAGATGGAAGACTTTCAACATACGGGTAACCACATCGGGAGAACATTCTTGATCATGTCGAGTTTGAAGTGCATAGAACCGATTTTGCCTTGGAGCACTTGAACCCAAACCATTAGGCGACGCTTGCCTACCATCCTTTCCCTTGTTTATTCTAGTTTGACAGTCTCTCAAGCGATGACCACACTTACCACAACTAAAACAATTATCCATACCCATCCAGCACTTTTCTCAAATGACTCTTGCCAAAGTTTTGGCATGCGGGAACTGAAGATTAATTTTCATCATTTCCTCCTTGAGTCTTAGGGTTAGACACCCTATATTTCTTAAACATAGAAGCAAGAGAATTGGAGGAACCTTGACCGAAAAACCTTTGTAGGAATTAAGAATGACCATGTCCATCGAACCTTGAATGTTAAAAGTCACCATCACCAATCTTTGCCGTCTTTTCCTCCCTTGACATTTCCTTAAGCTTCTCCCCTTCAATTTGTTGAGCATGAATCATTTTAAATGAGAAATATCTATTTCCTTGATCAACATGGTACTACGACATTCTTTGACCACCACGTCGGACATACCCGGCACAAACTTACTCATCCTTGCCCTAGGATCAAAAATCATAGTAGGAGCATACCTAGCCAATTGAGTGTACTTCTAATCATATTACTTCACACTCATATTTCCTTGATGAAGGTTAATGAATTCAAGTACCTTTGCCTCCCTCATCTCAAGAGAAAAGAACCTTTCAAGGAAAACAACCCTAAACTTCTCCCAATCAAGAGGATCCGCATCAACCGCCCTTTATTTCTTCCATTGGTTAAACTAAACTTGAGCAAAATCCTTAAGTTGATAAGTGGCCAACTCCGCCTTTTCCACTGGCGTCTCTCCCATGATCATCAAAACCTTATACATCTCATTAATGAACTCTTGAGGATCTTCCTCAACCTTGGAACTATGAAACTCCGGGTGATTCATCCTTGTGAGTCCCTCACTTTAGTTGCCTCTGCACCCACATTTTTGTTCATGGGGACTGCAGTCTCCATATTAGCTTGAGCCGTCATAGCTTGAGCCAACACTTGAAAAGTGGCTTGGAACTCTGCATTAGTCACTTGTTTGGCCAAAGGATCTGCCGGAACTTGAGAAGCCTCTTGTTCCACATTCTCACCCGTATTCCTTCAAACATATGCTCTTCGAGGGGCCATATCCTGAAAACCATCGGATAAAGATTAGGAAAGAGACATATAGAGTTAAACTCTATCACACAAATTTAGAATGATGAAAGAAGTGAAATTTCCTAAGCATCTTGTAGCCTCCTATTCATAAATGTGGTGCGCTTCACACTCATGAACAGACTCTCTCTATGTGGCTTGTGAGACATTCTAGGACCTTTCTAAACCTTGTGCTTTGAATAATAAGTTTTTCACGATCCAAAGTATAACCTAGGTGTAACAAGGCGTTTAGAACCCCGAGAGGCCCTACACAAGCTACTTAGCATACATCATACAAGATAATAAAAGTAAAAGATTTCGAAAGCAGCATCAGAAGGAGCTGTTGGGACATAACTCATACAACAAGTACATCATCCGAAAACTAGAAAGACAAAAAACAAGTAAATGTGTCTGGGTCCTCAGAACATGAGGATTCCCCAACTCTTGAAGTCCGGTAGAATGATCAACTAGCCATAAGTATGAGAGGAAGGAGCGTCGAACTTTACATTAATGACACAATATAGGCACAAGTATGCATTAGTACATGGAATGTACTAAATATGGGACAATATGCATAAATAGACATGATAGCTTGGAGAGTTTGAACATGTAACATATGACATATATTTGAAAGCATTTAAAGGCATAAAGAAGAAACAATGTATAACTCATATGATATGGTCAATGCCCTTTGAAATAAGAGACATATGAAAGCTTTAAAGAAACATAGTCATTTTGTGGGATATTAGTTTTAACCGACAATAAGACCATGAGAGGTATATCATGAAATCTGAAATATCCCTCATGCCAAAAAGGGGGATTCTACTTGCTAAGGTAGAACTCGTACACATCTTCTTTTGCTAAAGTGGATCCACTATCCAGGTCATTTAAGATATTCCTTAGGGGGCACGTAGTTAGGGGCTAGAGGTTGCTTCTACAGACTACCCTATTTGAGCCTCCACATCAAAGCCCTCTCAGTGTTAAGTCTAAATACCAATAGAATAGATAAAAGTCAAATATCATTATAACATTGGAGAGACACACCAATCCATATCTTAAGATTAAAACATAGAATAGCTCCTTAAAACACAATTCAAAATAGATGAGAAAATAATTCATCAATGTGAATCTATATGTGAGAAATACCTTTCATTAATCATGATCATAGTAGCATGTGAGAAAACCTTTCACAATAACATTGTCCCTTTCCTCTCAAATCATCTTCAAATCATTTACATCAATTTTCATTAAAAAATGTGCATATGTTCATAAATTTATATTTCATAGTTCATAAGCTTCATCATGGGTTCATAATCTAAAATCATGGATCATGCATGGGTTCATGTGAATTCAACTCAAAATCATATAATTAATTCAATTCATACATTAAAAGATAGGAATTAATCAATAAAATCATAATTGAAAAGAACCCATAAAGATTGAATTAAAACCCTTACTTGATCAATTGAAATTGAATTGAGAAATTGAAAACCTTGAGGACCCCATGAAGGAATGGACTCCATGAATTAATACCCACATACCTTGCTACTCAAAGCCCAAGATGAATGGTGAATCGAAGACTTAGATTGAACCATAGCTCCTTCTTCTTCTTCCTTTGGTTGAGAAGGAATTTGGTTAGGTTTTGGGGAAATAAGAGAATGGGTTTTAAAGTGGGTAGATATAGGACTTAAAGGACTTATATGGGCTTAGGGAGAAAGCCAAAATGACATAGTATAGGCTTCAAACATTTTGGAAAAGTCCCAAAAGACCTTGAAAATTAACTGTCACAACCTCCTACGGTCCGTAGGACATCTGGTCAACCTTAGAAAGGTTCAGAAGCTTTTAACTTAGACCAACTTTTGATTGGACCTATCTATCACTTGTAGGTCTTTCTATGGTCCATAGACACCAACTGTAGAAATCAACTTTGGTCTTAAAATATCACTAAGTCTGGGACCAATCTACGAGACCCATCTATGACTCATAGATCATTTGACGAACCATCCTATTCACTCATAAAAATGTTCATAGACTTTATTTTTCAAAGGTTATTTTCCCCCTTTCTATGAATCTGATCTACGACCCGTAGAAAGTTCTACAAATTGCAGACTGGTCTCGTAGACCTAAACCAGTAGCTGCAATTCATGAAATCTTTTTCCTTTTCTTGAAATCCGAGGTGTTATAATTTTTTTTATCAACTTCAAAGAGCAAGTTACTTCTCTAAGATTGACCTTCGATCGGGTTATCACCAAATAAGGGTGAAAGAAAGTGACATTCCGAAGACGGCTTTTCAAACTCGGTATGGTGATAATGCTCAAACTACTCTTCAAAGCCAATTAAAAGAGTAAGCGGTCTTTGTCAACAAAAATAGCCAACAAACAGTCAGGGTCGAATCCCATAGAGAATGATACAGGGCGAGAAATTCTATCAGGAAGTTTGGAATGTAAATTCATTTATTTGCAGCAACAAAACAAATGGATGGATGATTCCACCAAATTTAATAAAAAGGATTTGGTTATCGAAAGTCACACTTACGCCAAGATTTCAGAAATTCAAATAAGTAACAAATAATCTAAGGGTACGGGGATTGGAAATTGATGTCATATAGAGGTAATTGTGTTGATCTATTGTGATGAACATTCATTGATAGGCCAGATCATCTTCAATGACACTATTCTTCTTTTGATCTCAAGCATCATATCGTAGAATCTCCTTTAGGTCTCATCTATGTGCTATATTAAACAACCCAATACCTCACTATTCTCTCTTTTAATGTAGCAATAAGGAAAATAGATCCAACCCATAACCTCTATTTTCAAACAAGTTTTAGTCATCAAATCTAAATTGCATGTATCGGACTAATTACCCACTACAATCAATCTCTTTCGATCGAGCATCAATTGGAGATCGGAAGTAGGAATTAAGTTTGCAACTTTAATCCATAAGTTAACCCCTGCTAATTAGCCCAAATTCATGTATGAACAGCAGAAAAATAGAGCATAACACAATAATCACTACATTAAATCAACACCCAACCCCATGATTGCACCCCAAGATCTTAGGGTTTTAGCCACCCATCACAAAAAGCAAAGAAATTATACCTTCCATGAAAGCTACCATGGGTAGAATGAAATTACACAATTACAAGCAAACCCACTTTGAATTCAACTTCAATTTATCAATTTCAAGAGTAAAAGTTGAAAAACCCCAAAGACTAAAAGTGTTCTTCACAAAGTAAAGTGTTTCTCTCTCTAAGAAAAGGCTTTCTCACTATTTTCCAGAATCTAAATTTTCCAAACTCCTTTCTTTCTTTCTCCTTTGGACTATTATAATTTTCCTAAAATTTTGCCCAAAACTCAATATGTGACCCATTGGGCTAAAATTTTGCCCAAAACTCAATATGTGACCCATTGGGTGATGTTAGTCAGGCTCGTGGATCACGATAGGTGGATCACCCATTGCTCCTCAGCTCGCATTTCTCTTGCCCTAGGCTTTAGGTTTTTGAACCTCAATCAACAAGCTCATTTGAGTCTACCTTTCACATTCAATGAATCGCCAAGTACCACCTTTGTTCGCCTTTAATTTTTCTCCTTGTACTATCGCTTTTGGCAATAGTCATCATGTTTGCCTTTCTCATTCAACGTGTCACCTTTTGATTTGGAGTTCACTGACTTGCCTTAATTAATTCTAGTGTTGTGCACTATAAACTTAGCTGAGGTCATACCCATTAGGCGATTCGCCCTTCTTGTGTGACGATAAACAATGTGGAGTTTACACTTCTTCTTACACTTTTGGCCATTCTTTTAAATATTCATCCTCGCCTTGTCCTTTGGCATTCATAGCTGTAAATAATCAAAATATCATTAGAATAGGACATAATTAGGCATTGAGGATCCTAATTGTTGAGCTAAATAGGCCTCAAATGAGTGTAAATCTACCACTCATCAACACCCTCAACTTAAACTTTTTTTTGTCCTCAAGTAAATGAAGAGCACAATCAGCTCAACAAAGGTGTTTACAACAGTTCTCAATGAGAGCTAAAATACATGTGCCATTACAAGACTACTCTCAAAAACATGCTACACTCAATCATGATCAATAAGCTTCAAATGATGACTAGTTGGTCTCAATACAAGCTCAAGCTCAATATAGTTTATTTTCTAATGCAAGACCATGTTTTAACAAATGCATTCAAGTGCCCTCACGTCAAGAACGATTACATTTTCTCACAAAGCTAATCAATAAAGAAATAAGGAACCAATGCAAGTCTCACTCTCTCAAAAGAGAAATACACACAAGCTTTATTCCATAGGCTTGCCCATATTTTCCAATCATCACACAACCTAGTTTATGCATGATCTCAAGGGTCTTTTAGGCTTGTAATGGGGCTGAGGGTTAAGGTATGGTTAATTTGGCTTATTGACTTCACCCTTTCAAAGCATTGTTGAGCCATGTTCACCTCTTCTCAAGTTCTTTTCATTCTTTTTGGTTTGAGAACTCAAACTTTGGCTTCGCAATCATTTTATTGTGAACCCCCTTTTATTCCATCAACTCACTTTTTCATTTCAATTCTTCAACATTGTTCATCACAATATTTCTCTTTTTATTATAAGGAGGGGTTCCTTCTTTTTGTAACAAAACTTCAAAGTTGAGTTTCATTTAATCTTTATTTGCCTTTCACTTGGCTTTTCTTCCTCCTTTCCTTCCATACATTCAAACAAACCAATGCTTCAAAAAAGATTTTAGGTGAGAAGGTCGGGACAATTTGCCTCAACAGGTTGCAATATGGTTGTTGGCAAATGGTTTAGGCTCAAATGGTGCCAAAATGGATGCACACCCTCACAATGTAGTCACAAAGGATATGGAATTTTGGGTTCCCTCTCAAAAATTTTACCCAAGATCATGCCTTACACTTACCAAGGTTTAGACAATTAAACTAACAAGGCAAATTCTAGAATTCCACATACACATTTTCAAGTAAAACCTCACCACACATGGCACTTTGAATACACACATTTAGCACTGCTCGAAAAGATCAAAAGCTTGCATGCGATGTTCATTGCAAGGCTCACATAAAAAAATAGCTAGTCAACACAAGATTCAAAAAGATCACTCAAAAGTACAACCACATGGATTTTGTTCTTGCAATACAAACACTTTACACCATTCTCATCATGAGTACTATTCAAGACATCTATATTAAACTTAATCGATCTTTCAATTATTATCAATAAAAACTCAAGTATTTCACGATTTCCAAAACTCATGGGGCAAGAGAAAATTTTGAGAAAAAGAGGCAATGAGGGATAAACCAAACAAAATGAAACACTATCATAAAAATAAAAACAAAATACTACAATCATCCAAGGCTAAAAGTAACAAATACTAAATATACAATAAAAAAGGGAATATTGGCACAAGTGCCCTAACCCCACCAAAATGTAAATAGCAGTGTCCTCAATGCGAAAATAAGAAAATAGAGTATGGGAGGAAAAGTGAAAAGTGTCCTATTTGTCACAAGTGAAAGTTGAGCATCAAAAGCCGAGAGGTTTGTCCCAAGATATTAGCATTCCTACTTCAAAGTGGGAAGATTTGAACATTGACTTTATTGGTGGTTTACCCCGCACCCGGCGGCAACATGATTCAATTTTTGTTATTGTTGATCGTATGATGAAATTGGCTCATTTCATTCCCGTCAAGGTTTCTTATTCGGCAGAAGATTATGCGAGGTTGTATCTAAAGGAAATGATTAGGTTGCATGGAGTTCCCCTATCCATTATCTCCAATTGTAGTACCCAATTTACTTCCCAATTTTAGAAGTCTTTCTAAAAGGGTCTTGGTACTCATGTCAAGCTTAGTACGGCCTTTCATCCTCAAACTGATGGGCAAGCGGAGTGTACTATCAAAACTTTGGAGGATATGTTGAGAGCTTGTGTGATTGAGTTCTATGGTAATTGGGATGATCATTTTCTTTTGATTGAGTTTGCATATAGTAATACCTATCATTCAAGCATTGGTATGGGTCCCTTGAGGCTCTTTAGGGTAGGAGGTGTAGATTTCCTATAGGTTGGTTTGAAGTTGGTAAGGTTTCTTTGATAGGGCCCGAATTGGTTCATGAGGCTATGGAAAAAGTTTTACTCATTAGAGAAAGGTTAAAAATGGCTCAAAGTCAACAAAAGTCTTATGTCGATGTTAGAAGAACAGATCTTGAGTTTAATGTTGGTGATTGCGTTTACTTGAAGATTTCACCTATGAAGAGTGTCATGAGGTTTGATAAGAAAGGAAATCTTAGTCTCTGTTATGTTGGCCCTTATCAAGTATTGAGGCGTATTGATAAGGTTGCTTATAAACTTGATTTGCCTAATGATTTAGCATCAGTACATTGGTTTTCCATGTATCTTTATTGATGAAGTGTGTTGGAGATCCGACATCTGTTGTACCATTAGAGAACCTTGGTATAAAGGAAAGCCTTTTGTATGAAGAAGTTCTGATTGAGATTTTGGACCGGCAAGTTTGAAAGTTGAGGAATAAGGAAGTAGCATCCGTAAATGTGTTGTGGAGGAATTAACTGGTTGAGGGTGCTACTTGAGAGGCCAAGGCCGATATGATGTCCGGATATCCTCATCTCTTTCCCTCCCATCCTACTCTAGCTTGATGTATTTAGCTACTCAATGATTCATTCTTTTGGTTTCATGTGTCTTAGTCATTCTTATGTTTCCATATGCATGTATGTTTTATGAAATTCTCTTTTGAGTATGCTTTTAGTTTGGAGTCGATTTTTCTCCTTGGATTTGTGCATTTTGAGGAAATTGCATTCATGTTGGATTGTTAGTTTTCTCGTACTCTCTTAATATTAGTGTGAGTTCCATTCGAGGATGAATGTTCCCAAGGGAGAGATATTGTAACACCTTGGAATTCAGGAAAGGTTAATATGGGTGAATGGGCAGGTCCACAAGCCTAAAACAGACCATGGACCCTTCACGGAAGCCTAACTAGCTCATGAAAGGGGTCCACGACCAATTTAGGGAAGTGGCCCAGCTGTTTAAGGCTGCCAGGAATTGGGGTCACCTGGAAGGTTCCCTATACAACCAATGGTGCCTTATACGGACCGTTTAGGGATCCATACAGGTCACCCACCAGCCTTTTAAATCAAAGTTGTTTTAGTCATTCCCTATGTGTTTAATACCTAAGTTATGTTGTTTTAACCCCTATTATAAGCCCTATACATGATATTTAAGTCCTAAAACTACCCATTCTAAATCACTCCCCTAAAATCACAAATTCTCTCCAAGTTCTTCCCCAAAATTCTCTCTCTGGAGAAAAGGAAGAAGAAGAAGGGTTTCACTTCAAGGTTCCCAATCCACTATAGATTTTGGACTTTGATCATTGAGGTATGTTAGTGTTCACCTATGGATCCCTTTCCTCCATAGGGTTCCCAACATCTTCTCATTTACAAGTTAGACTCTCAATTCAAAAGTTAGGGTTTTACTTAATCTTCATGGGTTTTCTTCAATTGTGATTTTATTGATTAATTTCTACCTTTTGATGCATGAATTGAAGAAATTACATGATTTTGAGTTGAATTCATGTGAACCCATGCATGATCCATGATTTTAGATTATGAACCAATGATGAAGCTTATGAGCCATCTATGAATTTTAAAAAGACATGCATTCTTTTATGAAATTGATGTAAATGATTCGAGGATACTTTGAGATGAAAGGATCAATGTTGTTGTGAAAGGTTTTCTCACATACTCCTATGATTATGATTGTGGAAGGTTTTCTCACATAAGGGTTCAATAGGTTGAAAGGTTTTCTCACCTAAGCTGAATCAAGATTTAAGGAGCTATCCAAATTAACTTTAGCTTGGATTGGTAATGAAATTGTTTCTTTCCATGGATGATTAATTGAATATATTAATGACTATTTAGTGGGATTTTACTTGGCACCGAGAGGATATTAAGATGGAGGCTCTCCCGTTAGTAGAGGCCAGGTCTCTAATAGCAAATGCCTTGTCCCTAACTATGTGCCCCGTAGGATGTATAGCCGGTGGATCCACATAAGCTAGAAGTTTAAGGTTGTTGCCTTGGCAAGCAATGAAATCTCTTTTTGGTGTGGGATATACACCGGATTCCATGTTTTAGATCACATGGTCTATGTTGGTTAACGGTAAACTTCCCACACTAATGAACTAAGGTTACTTTTAAAGTATCTCACAAAGTGTTTTAAATTTGTTAAGCTTGCATTGACCAATATTATGACTTATGTTTTCTAACCTTTTTATCTTATGATTTAGCTTGGTAATTGCATGTCATGAAAAGTCCTTTTTAGCATGATTTCATAACCATTATTCATTGCTATCATACTTAGTACATTCCATGTACTAATGCATACCTGTGCCTGCATTGTCTCATAATGTAGGGTCCAACGCTTTACCTCTCACACTCGTGGCTAATTGATATCTCTCTCGACATTCAAAGATTGGTGAGTCCTCATGTTTCGAGGACCGAGACACTTTATATGATTTCATTTATTACAGTTTTTTGACATTGTACGTGATGTATGTGTTACTTCCAATCACTTATTTTGATATTTAGATGGCTTTTTGAGACTATTTTAGACTTCAGCTTTGTCAAACTCTTTTATGATATGAGATTGCTACTTTTGAAATCTTTATTCTTATTATCTTGTATGATGTATGCTAAGTGGCTTGTGTAGGGCCTTTCAGGGTTCTATACTCCATGTTACACCTAGAGTATACTTTGGGTCATGACAAAGACAAGAAAGAAACTGACGCTTACGCATAGAATTTCCCGCTTTTCACTCTAGGACGGGCTCATTTGGAAACTGAAACTTTACCACTCGAGTTCTACAATCATTCTGCTTAAGAATAATGGAGTCAATCCATACCAAGAAAAACATCAAAATCTAACATATCTAGTTCTATAAGATCTACATAAGCGACCCTATGAGATAAGGAGACGGGACACTTTCTATAGACTCTCTTAGCCACAATAGATTCACCAATAGTAGTAGAGACAGAAAAAGGGTCTAACACACATCCGGAGAAACATCAAATCTCATAGCCATATATGGCATCACAAATTACAAAGTAGCACCGAGATCAAGCAAAGCATAAACATCAAGATGAAAGACTCTCAACATACCGGTAACCACATCGGGAGAACCCTCTTGATCATGTCGAGTTTGAAGTGCATAGAATCGATTTTGCTTTGGAGAACTTGAACCCAAATCACTAGGCGGAGCTTGCCTACCATCTCTTCACTTAGTAGCCAGGAATCCCTCATCTTGTGACCACTCTTACCACAATTAAAGAAAATACTTGTACTAGCTAAGCATTTACCATCATGCTTCCTTCCACACCTAGCAAAAGTAGACAAAGAATATCCACCACCATTTCCTCCTTGAGGCTTAGGGTTAGATACCCTATCTTTGTTAAACTTAGGAGTCAGAGCATTAGAGGAACCTTGACCAGAGAACCATTGTTAGAATCTAGAACGACCATGTCCATCAAACCTTGAATGTGAAAAGTCACCATCACCGATCTTTGCCCTCTTTCCCTCCCTAGATATTTCCTTAATCTTCTCCTCTTCAAATTGTTGAGCATGAATCATTAACCGAGAAATATTCATTTCCTTAATGAGCATGGTAGTACGACATTCCATAACCACTATTTTGGATACACCCTAAACAAACTTATTCATCCTCGCCCTAGAGTTGGCAACTATAGTTCAAGCATACCTAGCCATTTGAGTGAACTTCAAAGCATACTCCTTCACACTCATATTTCCTTTACGAAGATTAATGAACTCAAGAACTTTCGCTTCTCTCATTTCAAGAGGAATGAAACAATCAAGGAAAGCTCCTTTGAATTTCTCTCAATCAAGAAAATCCGCATCAACCGCCCTCTCACTCTTTCAATGTTTAAACCACACTTACGCAACACCCTTGAGTTGATAGTCGGCCAACTCTGCCTTCTCAATCGTAGTCACTCCCACAATTCCCACTATCTTGTAAACCTCATCAATGAACTCTTGAGGATCCTCATCAACCTTAGAACTATGAAACTCCAAAGGATTCATCCTAGTGAAGTCCCTTATCCTTACCGCCGTTGTACCCACATTTGGGTTCACGGGAACATTAGCCTTTATATTGGCTTGAGTCATCATAGCTTGAGCCAACACTTGGAAAAAAGCTCGGAACTCCATATTAGTGACTTACTCGACCAAAGGATCAGTCAGAACTTGAGCAGCTTCATGTCCCACATTCTCACCCGCATTCCTTCTAACGTATGCTCTTCGAGGGGCCATGTCCGGGAAAGCATCGGATAAGGATTAGGGGAGAGACATATAGATTTATACTTTATCACACGACTTTATAATGATGAAAGAAGTGGAATTTCCTAAACATCTTGTAGCCTCCTATTCGTAAGTGTGGTGCGCTTCACACTCATGAACAAGACTCTACTCGACGTGACTTGTGAGACATCCTAGGACCTTTCTAAACCTTGTGCTCTGAATACCAAGTTTATCATTACTCAAAGTATACCCTAGGTGTAACATGGCGTATAGAACCCCAGAGTCTCTACACAAGCCATACAGCATAAATCATACAAGATAATAGAAATAAACATTTTAAAAGTAGCATTCTGATATCAAAAGAGCTGGATAAAGTGGAAGTCTAACATAGTCTCAACAAGCCATCTAATACATCAAAAGAAGTGGTTGTGATGTAACCCATATACCACGTACAAAGGTCTGAAAACTAAAGTAAAGAAAGCAATAAAAGGGCCATGGTCCTCAGAACATGAGGACTCACCAACTCTTGATCTTCAAATCGCTAATGAAATCAACAAGCCACAAGTATGAGAGGTAGGAGCGTCGAACCATACATTATGAGACAATGTAGGCACAAGTATGTATTAGTACATGGAATGTAATAACTATGATAGCAATGCATAAAAGGTATGAAATCATGCTAAAAGGATTCTTCATGACATTCAATGACCAAGCTAAAGCATAAACTAAGGTGTTAGAAAACACAAGTCATAATCATGGTCAATGCAAACTTAACATATTTAAAACACTTGGTGAGATATTTTGTAAGTAACCTGGTTCATTCTTGTGAGATGTTTACCATTATCTGACATAGACCATGTGAGCTAAAACATGAAATCCGGTGTCTATCCCACACAAAAAAGAGATGTGATTGCTTGCCAAAGCAACAACCTAAGCTTCTAGCTTACGTGGATCCACTAGCTATAAATCCTACGGGACACGTAGTTAGGGACAAGGATATTACTTCTACAGACCCGACATCTACCAATGGGAGAGCCTCCATCTCAATATCCTCTTGGTGCTAAGTAAAATCCCACGAAATATTCATCAATCATATGCATTTCATCATCCATAGAATGACATAATTAAGTTATCAATCCAAGCTAAACTTATTTAAGATAGCTCCTTAAATATTGATTCGACTTAGGTGCGAAAACCTTTCAACCTTATGAATCTTTATGTGAGAAATCTTTTCACAATCATGATCATAGTAGTATGTGAGAAAAACTTTCACAACAACATAGATACTTTCATCTCAAAGCATCCTCAAATCATTTACATCAATTTCATAAAAGCATGCATAACTTTATAAATTCATAGATCATAGTTCATAAACTTCATCATGTATTCATAATCAAAAATAATGGATCATGCATGGGTTCATATGAATTCAACTCAAAAACATGTAACTACTTCAATTTGTGCATTAGAAGAGAGAAAATAGGCAGTTGAATCATAATTAAAAAAACTCATGAAGATTGAATAAAACCCTAACTTTAATTGGAGAATTGAACTTGTGAAATTGAAAGATCTTGGGAACCCTATGGACGAAAGGACTCAATAGGTGAATACTAACATACATTAGTGATCGAAGGCCAAAAGCTATGGTGAATTGGAGATCCTTGGTTGAAACCCTAGCCTCTTCTTTTTAGCTTTAGAGAGAATTTTGGGGAATAACTTAGAGGGAATTTTTGAATTAGGAGAATGAGTTAGAATTGGGTAGTTTTTGGACTTAGAATACTTATATAGGGCTTAGAAAAAGGGTAAAACCAACATAGCTTTGGTATTAAACACATAGGGAAAGGACCCAAAAACTCCTTAAAATAACTTCCGAACCCTTCTTCGGTTTGGACCTTCCTAGTCGACCGTAGAAAACTTCAAAAGTCTAAATTTTGATCAACTTTTGACGAAACTTGTCTATGGTCCGTAGACCCCAACCGTAGAACTCAACTTTGACCTTAGAATTCCACTAAGTCTGGGACCTTCCTATGAGACCTACCTAGGACCCGTAAAATATTTGACGGACCGTCCTAGTCAATCGTAGAATCAACTTTAGATACTTGATTTTCCCAAAACTCAATCCCACTTTCTAGAGATGCCTTCTACGGTCCATAGAAGCTTCTAGACTAGTAGACTGGACCCATAGAACACAACAATGGCTCAAAATGAAACCTTTTACTTTTCCAAAATCAAAGGTGTTACAAGGCAATGGCCCACTAAGCTCAAAAGATAACACAACCATAAACAACAAGCAATAAGGAGAGCATAGCACAAGTAACTAAACAGGAGATGGTAAAGTAGATAGACTATAAAGGGTAGAAAGAAGATACAAGGAGTGAGAAGCTGAATCAAGAACGTACCTGGAACATGAGCCAACAACCTATTCGCAAGCAACTAAGATATCAAGTCAATTATCAAGGGTCAAGAGCGCCCACAACCACAATTCTAAAGTCCAAAACCTATCACCTAACAAGAAAACAATAACATAGAACAGAATATAGTGAAAAAAATAACATAGTCGGACCCCCATAAACATGTAAGGTACAAATAACAAACATAACCCAACCGGCCCTCATAAAGCGGAGGGTACAATCAACAAACAATTATACTAGTGATAGGCAATGAATATGAATGCATATGGTACAACAGGACCATCAGAGAAGTGCCACGAATCCAAAACCAAGATGTGAAAACCAAGCTCCCAGCCCAAGTAACCACGACCACAGTCAATTCCCAGCCAAGCTAGCAAGAGTGACAAATCATTCTAGGCTACCCAACCATTCAGTTCACTCCCAGCCCAACTAGTAAGTGGCCAGGGGGTGTGTCGACTCCGTAAAGGATCATAGTATATCAAAGTTACCCAGTCAAACAGTCCATTCTCAGGGGCGTAAGCTACCCAGCTAGTAAGAGTGACTTGAGAACGTGTCAACTCCGAAGAGGATCTCAAATTAACCAAAGATCATACAAGAAAGGGCATCCATCCACCAGCTAGTCAAGTAAAAACTGAGTGCATCTCAAATGCCTCTAAAATCTAAAGTAGGAAAGGAGCACGTCTTGTACACCTCGTGATATCAAAACCCAGTAAATCAAGTGGTACGGGCGGTACGACTCCCGTTAAAACCAGCTTAGGATAAAAGCTAGGTAAAATAGTATTTCATCATGAATGATAAATATGCCATACATGAACTTTGATCGTACCACAAAAATCCATGTAAATGAATAAACAATGCAATGCATGCTATCACCAGTAATCAAACAAGGCACTCAAGTCACATAACCATACAGAAAACCAAAACATGCTACCAAAGGGAAGAGTACAAACATGGGATCCGATTGGTCCTCGCATATGGCCTCAAGCTTACGTCGCACCCCATTTTCTCAAAATGAGTTGTGCAACGATGTGAAAACTCTTTTAAAGGATTGTAAAGAGAGAAGAGTCGCCACCTAATGAATAAAAGGCATGTTAGGGCACCATTCTACACTAAACTACCAAATAAAATTAATTGAAAGGGTTTGTGAAACCATAGATCAGGTAAGGGCTCAAATTACCTCAAAAGGAAGGTGTTAAGCACCTTTTGAGGTCCACAAATGTGGGTCTCAGCCGAATCTTGTGAATTATGTCGGAATTAGGTGATAAAACTAAGGGCCAATAATTTATTAAGCTAAGAAAATAGTTTATCAAACAAATATTTAAAAACTTTATTCTTAATTTTAAGACAATTAAATAAACTAAGCATGAATCGATTATTATCTAATTAATACAAATCTAGGTGAATAAGGTAGTTAGACAAGTAAACTTATTTTTTATTTAAACAAGTGAATGAAATTTAATCATGTGAAATCGACTATTTATTAAAACAAAGTCTAAAGAACTAGATGATATGATATGTGAGTTAAAACAATTAACACATAAGAAGCTAGTGAAATCACACAATTCATGAAGTCAATCAAGCAAAAGAAAGATCTCCAGACAACAAATAAAGAAACAAAATACTTGCAATAATAACAATAAAAGAAGCAGAGACTAACTTGGTCTCTTCCAATAAAATATTTAAAGTATCTATCTATACGTAATAGGAGAGAAAAAAGTGTCACATGTCAGCGTCAAAATTAATCTCTATTTCTAACTTTTAAATTATTAATTAATTCAATAGAACTAAAATTTAAACATTTTAAATCATTTAAATATGTAGTTAAATTTAATCTGCAAACAAAAACTGAAGCACCACTGGACATTAGTTACTTTTTAAAATTAAATTCTTAAAATTGTAAAATAACCACTACATGCCATTGCTAATAATTTTAAAATTTACTTACCTGCAGTTATTTTTTAAAATTTAAATAAGAAATCCATGAGTTCAATTCTATTAATCACTTTGCAAAGTGCCAGTTTAATTAATAGGTTTTCCCAATGGCATTTCAGTAACATAATTTCTCTCAAAGATTTAATAGGTCAACGTCAATAATATTGGATTTATCAGTTCTTTGTGTCATACTGATTTGTCTGATCCTTACCCAATTTTAATCAGGTATCATTTGTCAAACCTTTTTTTATACAATAGTTTCAATCTTTTTGGGGGTTTATTTTTGTGTGTGTTCATTTCTATTCTGAATCGTATTTGAGATTTAAGGATGCATATTTTGAATCATTACTTTTATTTATCCAATGTGATTGTGATATTACATTGCTTAATTCAACAAAATCATGTGTTGCGTGAAGAATCGTAGTAAATCCAAGGGACATTAGATAATAGGAGAGGAAAAGTGCCACATGTCAGCGCTAAAATTAATCTATATTTCTATCTTTTAAATTATTAATTAATTCAATAGAACGAAATTTAAACATTTTAAATCCTTTAAATATGTAGTTAAATTTAATCTGCAAACAAAAAACTGAACCACCACTTGGAATTAGTTACTTTTCAAAATTAAATTCTTAAAATTGTAAAATAACCACTACATGCCATTGTCAACAATTTTCAAATTTACTTACTTGCGGTTATTTTTTAAAATTTAAATAAGAAATCCATGAGTTCAATTCTATTAATCAGTTTGCAAAATGCCAGTTTAATTAATAGGTTTTTCCAATGGCAATTCAGTAACATAATTTGTCCCAAAGATTTGATAGATCAACGTCAATAATATTGAATTTATCAATTCTTTGTGTCACACTGATTTGTCTGATCCTTACCCAATTTTAATCAGGTATCATTTGTCATACCTTTTTTTATACAGTAGTTTCAATCTTTTTTGGGGTTTATTTTTGTGTGTGTTCATTTCTATTCTGAATCATATTTGGAATTTAAGGATGCATATTTTCAATTATTAGTTTTATTTATTTAATGTGATTGTGATGTAACATTTCTTAATTCAACAATATCATGTGTTGCATGCAGAATCGTAATAAATCCAAGGGACATTAGATAAAGTAATCGAAGCGTTAGATAAATTAACCATTAAAGGCAGATAAAGGTCTAAAAAATCGATGTTTAGACCAATGATAATAGTAAATAATGTTTAATAACCATGATTATATCCAGAAATTTAGATTCAACAAAAATCATTTTGAATCATTTTTCTCCTAGATTATAAGATTCAATTTTTATGGGGCATTTTCATAGTTTTTTCTAATGGGTTAAGGTTTGTGTTGTTTTTCCTCCAGGAATTATGAAGATTCTGACTTTATTTTAAAGGTAATTAGCTACTGGGTTTCTCCCATTTCCAATTAGTTTTTACAATATATTTGAACTTTATTCTATGGCCTATGGGTTGAGTGTTGATATATATATATATATATATATATATATATATATATATATATGAGATTCAACTATATAAAGATTAAAAACTATATTTATTTATCATATTTTACATTTGACAAAAAAAAAAAAGGTTATTAAATCATCTGCAAATAAAAGTTATCAATAGAAATATTAATTTATTTATGGAGAAAAATTGCTTTTTCAAGGAGTGAGCCATAACTGTGAGTTTTACTAGATTCAACAATTTATCTATGTTGTGAAAATTCACTGGATTCCTGGAATAAATAATTGTAGTAGTTATAGTTTACACTGAACAAATTGTGAGCTCTGCATGATGTTGCAGAGACCTTCATGGACAATCTTCTATGCCATTATATTTGTACAACAATACATTATATCTAGATAGAAAGAGTCGGATGAGATTGACGCAGCAAGTACAATAGGGCAGCACTACTTAACAACCGTAGTTACTGTGGCAAAAGGGAGTTGCTTCGATCGTAAGCAACCCTAACTTTCAATCCTTGGGTTCTGAGTCCAGTCACCAAGAGAGTAAAAAAGGTGGGATCTCTTAAGGAGGGGTTAAATAAAAGAGCGATTAGTTACTGTAGATAGAATTGAAGAGATATTTGAGTCTTTAAAGGAGAAACCACATGAAAATCAAAACTACTCTTGTTGTCACAATAATTATTGTACATGTTGATGAGTTGGACAAGCATCAACATGATAAGGTCCCAAGGATACTGGCATTTTTTAGCAAAATGTGAAAAGACAGATCTCACAAGAGAGTTAATTACAACATATCTGTTTCGAAGTGGCAAGTAATTGTAGCGGATGATATTCTTTTGGTGTCATGTCTATGTTCTAGCTATGCACTTGTACATTATTGAAGAATGTTCTTCATTTAACTTCTACTTAATTTTTGTCTCTACAGTATTGTACATAGTTCGTGTTGTTTTTAAAAAAATCTTATTAAAGTGCAAGCATTTTGTTTAACTATAAAATTGTTTTATGCCATTTGAAAAAAATTAGAATATAACTAAGCATTTGGATACAAATACTTACTTATCCACCTTCCAAAATCTCTTAAACAATGAAAAAAGTATTATTCATTCTCTTAGAGTTAATCTTTCTCGAGGGACTAAGCTTTATGTAATACAGTTGCTTTGCTAGGGGGCAAATGCCTCGCATCTACAATAATATCAACGAGAAGAACTGTTAAAAAGTTGTCTTGGTATATTATGTCATTATACAACTTTTATAAAGAAGAAGAAACATTGTCTAATTAAACATATGCATGTAGGAATATCTATATTGAATTGACCAGCGAAATGGAAGCTTCAAGGTCTAATGATGATCATTGCTTGACTCTCACCCTCCCTTTTATGTTATGTCGTTTATACTTTCAACATCAACATGACTTGGTTTCTGGTGCAGTGCATACATAAGGTGCCTATAAAGTGCAACGGCAAACACTAACTTTGAGACTAGCACATATGAAGGAGAATGAAGTTCTAAGGCTGATAATGGAGGTAGTTTGTAAAGGCTTTCCCCTAAAGTTTGTTAATTGAACAATTTTTGCTTAGGGCATTTTGATCTATAGTCAACTTTTATATTGTCTGCTAGACTGCTACAATTAGTTTATCAGTTTTCTGTTAATGTATAAGGATTCTATATGACTTTAGTCATTCTTTCAATGACAAACGTGAATTATTTACTATTCTTTGTATGTCCTCTAAATGTTCTACGATCATCACCTACGTCTATAAATTCTTGAATTATAGAGCATTCTTTGCCTTATCTTATACTTATACCTTATAAGTGGTAAATACTTAACTACTTTAAAATGCACGTAAATCACATTGCATTTGTTATTTTCAATCAAGCTTATCTTGTAGTAGTATAAAAGCAGAGGAAAAGCCTGAGATTAATAAGTGAAGGTCAAGGATTAAGGAGTCGTTTAATTTGAATTCAACTTATGATGTGATAAATTATGATGAGATAAATTATGATAGGATTAGTTATGATGGGATAAGTTATGCTAAGATTATTTTTTATTGAGTGTTTCGTTTGTTGTGTTCAAAATAATAAATTTTAAGAACAATTTATTTGTTTATAAAAATACCCTTTGTGAATATGAAAAGTGATGTATGAAAAGGGTTTAAAGGGATATTTTTGTCATTTACTTATTTTATTCCGGGATCACTATACCACCCAAGGGGAGGGATAACTTATCCTAGTACTAATTATTAATGTCGGGATAAGTTACCCCAAACTTGCCAACCAAATAACAAATTAAGTGTCACTATAATTTAATCCCAGGACTATTTGATATTATCCTTCACACCAAACGACCCCTAAGTATGTTCAAACTGATGTTGAAAAGTTTCTTGAGAAAGCTTTTTGTGATAATGAATAACCAAACTATCCATATTAAATGATGTTTAGTATTAAGTTTTAGAAACTGATTTGTAGATTAAGTATTTAATGCTGAGGGTAAAACATGAAAAAAAATAATTGTTTTTTCTTGAAATGTAAAAAATGACAAGTAAAAATGAAAATCTATTTTAGAAATAAATGACAAGTAAAAGTGAACGGAGGAAGTATTACATATATAACAGCTCATTCAGAACCCCGTGCATGCAAATGAGATATGCTACCCCAACAATTCGATGTTCCAGACTCAATGGCGCAGTTGAAATTTCCATACGAAGTCATTTCGATAAGAAGTGGGTCCCACACCCAAGCGCCATTTTAGCCAACTTCTGCAAAGGGCCTCGGAAATAGACCGAAAGCTCCGGGAAGCGCACAAAGGGTCGTTCTAAACCAAACTCGGCATTTCAGAACTAACCGCGCTGACAAAATCTGGGTGCATTTTCTAAGAATATTGACCAAAGTCAAACTTGTGCCAAATTTCAAAGGCTAAAGTGTCAAATGGCCCCAAAGTCACATCAAAAGCCTCGGGACTCCTACCACCCATGCTACTAGCCTAATTTGGCCATTCCGGAGCTGATGGAACCGTCAGAATCTCGTTCTGGGGTTTTTTACCTGAGGTTATGACCAAAATCAACTTTTCAAGTTTCAAAAGCTCAAAAACAAGGAAACGGACATAAAACTCAAATGAACGATGAGGCGACCGAACAGTCAGTGCCAGTAAGTCATAAATGACTTGGGGTCACTATGGAAACACTCTTAATGAGGGAATTAAGACATTAACTCGAAAATGACCTGGAGGGTCATTACATAATATGGGTGTTTTTGTGATTGATTTGGGTAAACTTTTCACTTAATGGGAAATCAAACTAATTAAGTCAATTTTATGAATGTTGAAATCAAATAAATCAATTAAGTCTATTGATTTGTCTTAATATTGATTTGTCTTATTATATATATACACTTTTTCTATATTTCAGTTTATTTGTCTTACTTTCTTCTTTTTTTTTTTGTTTCAAAACAAATTTCTTTTTTTTGACAACTCTTTAATTCTAATTTTCTACGTGACATATTTAAGAGCACATGATTAATATACATTTTAATACCGTGTACATATATATTTAATATAAGACCACAAGATTATAAAACTAAATTACTTTCTTAAATTCCATATCAAGTCAAAACCAATCAAACAAATTGAAATGGAGGGAGTAATAATATATTTCCAACTTCCAAGCATTTATTAATCAGGTCGACTATGTTCCAACATAAAACTACCAAATCAGTTATCTAAAACCACCAAATCAGTTAATCTTTATCAAACGAATGAAATTAAACATACGCATTTCATCAAGTTTTAGAGCTTGTTTGGCATTGCTGTGAAAATCTGTTTATTTTTAGAAGCATTTTTTAAAAATAGTTTTTCAGAAAAGTGCTTCTGAAAAAGTTTTAATTCATTTGAAAAGTGCTTTTGATAAAAAAATTGTGTTTAACTAATCTTTTTTAAAAAGTGCTTTTAAGTGTCAAATTACAAAAAATGAAAAGTATCAATGTACTTTTAATGTGAAGATTCTTTTATAGATAGAAATTATTTTAAATGTCTATTATATAAAAATTAATCAAACATTTATTTTTATTGAATTAAAATGTACATATTCAATTTTCAATCAATATTATACATAGATAAATAAAAAAAATTGACATAATATTAATATGACAATTTAAATATAATTAAAAATATCAAATATAAAGTAATAAGAATAAACACAAAATAATAAAAAAATATTGTATAAAAATAAAATTCTTAAATAAACTTTTACCAAAGTTATGAGATATGTTAATTAATTAATAAGGGATATATGGGTAAACATATAAATACAGAAGGGATATTCTGGTCTTGTAAAAAATAATTCTTTTTCTTCTGCTTATGCTTTTTTTAAGAAACAAATTTTTTGAGCTTCTTCCAACAATAGAAAAAACTGCTTCTGCTTATATTTAAAAGCAGTTTTATTGATTTGCCAAACACCTTATTTTTCAATAAAAGTGTTTTTTCTCAAAATAAGTGTTTTTTAGTCTTCCAACAGCAATGCCAAATGGCCTTTTATACTCCCTCTGTCCCTTTTTACTTATCCAATTTTAACTTTTTACTTGTCATTTTTGACAAATCAAGAAAAAGACAATATTTTTTTACCTATTATACCTTCAATTTATTTAGAGAGATAATGTTTTTTAAAAAGGTAGAACCTCTTTAATGAGTAAATTGATTTGGAATTCTATCAATTAATAGGGGTAAAATGGTAAACTCACTATGTCAATTATTATTTTCTTAATAGGTTTGGCAAGTCAAAAATGGACAACTAAATAGAGACAGAGGGAATATGTGACTTCCTCCAATAAATTGTATGCATTATCTAAGAATTCAGTCATTTTTAAGGAATATATTAAAGTTTCTTACATTGATTTATTTTGTGCAAAAAAGTAAAGATGTAGATATGGTATACCAAGTTCTCTTAAAAATTTAAATAATGATAATTAATTAAAGAATTGCAAGACAAGTTATTCTTAACATAAAATAGATCCTTGACATTGTAAAAATATCTATCTATCCTTGACATACATACGTACATACAAACATACATATATATGCATACATACATATATACATATATATACATACATACATATATGTATGTGTTACTTTTTTTTGACATTGTTGATTGTTTTTTTTAGTATGTGTGTGTGGCATATATAATGTGTTCATATATATATATACACACACACACACACACACACACACACAAAAAATCATCAAGTATCAAATATGACAATCACAAGTGTCAACTAGATCAGTCACAAGTATCAAGTTCATCAAAGAACATTAATCAAGTACTCTGAACACAAAATACCTTGATTTATCATGCACAATATCAATCGGAACTACGAGAACCTCCCATAGTTCATGAGCTCACTGATAATAACCTCGACATCAATATCACTCGCCGATAATGATCTCGGCATCCATAACACTCGCTGGAAATGACCTCGACATCCATAACACTTGTAGGAAATGACCTCGATATTATAACACTTGCCAGAAATGACCTCAACATCATAACACTTGTCGAAAATGACTTCGGCAACAATAGCACTTGCTGGAATTGACCTCGACATCATAAAACTTTCCAAAAATTTCCTCGACATCATAAAACTTGCCAGAACTAACCTCGACATCAATATCCATCATGATGCACATAAATCAAAGCAAATAAGTAATTTCACACCATAAAGAAGAGACAATAACTCAAGCAATTCAAGGCCATAATAATGTTGTCACACACCAAACTCAGAGAGGCGCGATTGGCACCCGGTGCCCCCACTTGACTGAGCAAATGACTGAAACCCAACCAAGTAACACCTTGTGACAAGTCAGGGCCGACGAGGCCCGAACAACACCTAACATTTATAATGTAAAAGGAAAAAGGGAATAAAATAACAGACTAACAAGGTCGCTGAAACAATAATCTACATGAAGGCCATCACAACATATACAATATATACATAAGGCCTATAATGCCAAAAACATAAGAGAAACACAGCTGACCGTCCAGGCAACACGGCCAACCCAAAACCTACAACTTGCCACTACAATCTACAAGTCTCTATGAGTAAGATAGTAGTCATAGGATCGAGAAAGGGCCCCAACCTATCCTTCAACACTATATATACACAAAACCAAAGCCTGGTAACTCCGAAGGAAGTGGAGCTTACCAACAAAGCTGAGCTCCAACCAACTAGCGAAGGTTCGGATCTACCTGTCGATCAGTACCTGTAGGCATGAATTCAGTGTCCCCAGGCTTGGGGTATCAGTACTGATCTGAGGCCAAAAATATATTTTCTTATCATTAATTGCCTCATATTTATTATTTATATTTGTCTTTTTTGAGCAGGAATTTTATGGATTGTGCTAAATAGTGTATTTTATTTGTAGGATTAAATTGGTACAAAGTTGAAGAAGTTTGGAGCTAAAATGAATTAATTATGAAAGATTGAAGAAGGAAAATCAAGCAGGCAGCTTAATGGATTAAATTGAATATTATATTAATATTTATATATATGGAAAAGTTGGGCGAGGAAAGCAAATTGAGGCGGTTGGGCAGTGTTCACGCGGATGTAGGAATCCAATTCCGTTTTGGTTTTGGGTTCCTAATTTGTTTTGGACTAAATTATTTTATTCAGGGTTTTCTACATCTATAAATAGTCCATAGAAATAATTATTGGAGGAAGAGATTGTGGAAGGAAAAATTGTCAATACTTTTAGGGTTCTTTTCTTCTTCTTTTTCTTAGGTATTAGTAGCTAAAGACCCTTGTTCTGGGGCTGCGGCCATGGGTAATTGTTGAACATCGATTGTTTTGAATTAATGTTGGTTATCTTTTAAATTACTTTTGTATTCTTGTTTTAGTATTTCATGCTTGATCACCATAGAAATAAATCTATTGTCTATTCTTGGACTCGAGAGATAAAGAGGTAGATAGACCAAAGAATGCAAAGAGCTTGTTCTAACTTTGTTTAGATTCGTGTTCAGGAGTGACGCCTGGACGAACACCTTGCTTGGTTACGAAACAGGATGAAATATAAATGCTCGCCAAGTAGGACTGCCTATCCCCGCTCAACGATGTAGTTAGACAGCTAGTTGGAGTAGGCGATTAGAGGTCGAGAGATCATGATCATAAAATCAACCCTGTAAATTAGTAATTTGATAACCTTAGTTAATTCATTACATGAGATGCGATACATGAAACCCTATGCATGCTGCAGCCCTGGAATTGTCTCAATCACTGTAAGTTAATCTTAGTATTTAATTCTTGCATTCTTTTATTTCTTTTGACATTCTTAAATAAATAATTAGACTAGTATAATTTAGTAAATAGTTAATTGACAAGTCTCTGTGGGTTCGATATTCCGGTTCTTAAAGAGCCACTTATTACTTCTGCGACCACGTACACTTGCGTGTGCAATTGGAAGCAACAAGTACCAAATAATGTGCTAAATATGCAAGGCACTAAAATAATAGGACAATATAATTAAATCAAGAAAACGAATTCCATGCCACCAATAACTCGCAGCCAACCTACCTACTCATGGATATATTTCATACCACCACAACGGCAATGACTTACCAAGCTTCAATTGTCCCGTAATCAGTTGACCACAACTCAGTCCACCACATAGGAGTATGAAATGCAATGCAATGCATTTTGGTGTAGGCTAACACCCCGCTCCATAGCCTCAAAGGCAAGGCAATAACTATGCATGTGGTGTAGGCGAACACCCCGATCCTAGTATCAATGGCATGAATTCATGTGGTGTAGGCGTACACCCCGATCCCTAGCTTGAATGGCATGAATGCATATGGTGTAGGCGTACACCCCGGTCCAAAGCCTCAATGGCATGAAATATATGTCTAAGATAAGTTCATGTCAATATCCAAAGTTATAATGACTCAAATAAGGTAGAGCAAATATTAATCGTCATGAAAGGTCGTGGTGATACTACGACTCATCATTCAGTTGATCTAATCTATTAAGGGGTTGTTTGAATAATTATTTATTACCAACAACCATAAACATATAGCATTTCTATAGGTAAGAGCTACTACACATTAGAATTGCCCATCAATAACTAATATGAAGGATAGAAAGGAAACAAATGGTACTGCATACAAATAATTGTAGTACGACATTGTTTTGTAATTTATTCAATTTGAAGGCAACTCATAAAACTTTAGCTTCTATTTATTCCACTGACTTAACGCATCAGATGTGTACTCTAAATATCGTAATATAACCACAACGCAATAATAAATTCGAACATCACAGGAATCTGATCCTTTTGATAATATATACAACATCTCCTATCTCTCAACTCGACTCCAAACCAACATTATCCGAATGTGGGTTTAAAAGGAATAACGTACAACGATATTTATGGACATCTAACAAACAATTCTTTGATAGCACGCTAGGCATGAAAATCACAAATCTTAAAGAATCATGCAAAAAAGAAACGAAAAAAAACTTCACATACCTAGAATCCAAGCTTGAAAAATTTGAGTAGATAATCGATTTTATTTTGATGTTTAAAATAAAACGTTCCAGATATATTCCTATGAAATCTGTTTTTATTTCCAACATGAAGAGAGGCTTTTTGAACTTTTCTTCTCATATTCCAGTTGTAACACCTCGGATTTGTAAGGGAAAGAATTTCAGTTTTCTAGGATTTGTTGGTGCCAGTACCAACGGAGCCACCTACGGCCCGTGGACTAACCTACGAACCGTAGGTCAGGCCCGTGTTTGGCTAGTCCAGGTCCCTTAAAAATGTTAAGCCTCAGTGCTTTTATACGGCTCGCCAGGAGGGACCGTCAATCCATGTACTAGCTGTAGGTAGGTCGCGTAGGTGAGACCCATACTTAGTTAAATTTGAAGGCCGAGAATTGGGCATACGGTGGCTATGTACGGGCCATAGGTCGACCAACGAATAGTACATGGGGTCCGTCGATACTGGGTGCAAGGTTGACAGTCTCTGAATCTATCCACAGTAGGACAGGACGCTCCGTAGGTTGACTTACGGACAGTAGGTCCAACCGTAAATAAGGGTCCGACATTTATTTTAAAAAGGGCTTTTTTGTCTTTTCCCTAGGTGTTTAATTCCTAATCTAAGTCGATTTTGCCCTTAACCTAGACCCTATATAAACCTTTTAAGCAAAATTCTACCTGTTCCAAAACTTTCCCAAAACTTTCCTCTCCCAAATATTTCTCTCTCTAGAAAAGCTTGAAGAAGAAGAAGTGAAGCTAGGGTTTCAAGATCAAGCCTCCTAATCCTCCATTGATTTCAAGCTTTTGGCATCAAGGTATGATAGTCTTCATCCATGGAGCCCTTTCCTCCATAGAGTTAAAAAATTCTCTATTTTTTTTTAAGTTAGAGATCCTCTATGGAAGTTAGGGTTTTTCTTCTATGTCATGGGTTCTTTTCAATGTTGATTTAATTGATTGTTTTATGAACTATGAAGCATGAATTGAGTTGAATTTCATGATTTAAGATGAATCCCCATGAACCCATGTGATTTTTCCAATTTCAAAATTTATAAATTTGTTGATGGGTTGAATTGTGAAGAAGATGAATTTTATGAAATGTATCTGAACCCATGCATGATTTTTGTTTCCTAAAGCTATGATTTAAAGATGAATTATGATAGACCAAAAGATGGGTTTTATGAAAGTATGCATGCTCAATTATGAGAATTATGATGATTTATGAATTGCTTTGAGATTGAAGCTTAATTGATGATGTTGTTAAGTTGTGAAAGGTTTTCTCACATATTACTCAATCTATGAATGTGAAAGGATTTTTCTCACATAAATGATTCATAAATTGTTGAAAGGCTTTCTCAACTAAAGTTGAATCAAAAAGTTTAAGGAGCTATTCTAATGAGCTTTAGCTTGGATTGGTAACTCTAGTTGTACATTTCCATGGACAATAAGACAAATAAGAACTATGACTATTCCGTGGGATTTATGCTTAGCACCGAGTGGATATTGAAATGGAGGCTCTACCGTATTATAGGCCGGTTTCTAGTAGCAACTTGCCTACATTGATTTATTGATGTAGGGCATGACGACCCTTCTCCAACCATTCGCGGCTAGAGCCTAGTTGAAGAATTCTTTAAGATTGGTGAGTCCTCATGCTTCGAGGACCGAGACTCTTTCATTCTTTTATGTCTTTCTATTCTAGACTTTTGTATGTGATGTGTGGGATTACGACCCCGTCACTCTATGATATAATAGATGGCTTGAGACTATGTAGATTTTCTTCGATATATAAAACTCTTATGACTTGGACTTGCTTTTATACACTCTTGATTTCCATTATCTTGTCTATGCACGCTAAGTGGTTTGTATGAGGCATTTCGGAGTCTTGTATGCCATGTCATGTCTAAGGGGTACCTTGGGTCGTGACAAACTTAGTTTCAGAGCTAGGGTTAAGAAATATCCTAGGAAGTCTAATAAGCCACGTTGAGTAGAGTCTAGTTCATGGGTGTGAAGCGCGCCACTTTTATGAATGAGAGGCTATAAGATGTTTAGGAAACTCCACTAGTTTCATTACTCCTAAGTTGTGCGATAGAGTGTAACTCTATATGGCTCTCTCCTAATCCCTATCCTATGCATTTCAGGATATGGCTACCCGAAGAGCTTATGCAAGAAGAAATGCGAGAGAGAATGTGGAACAAGAAGCTCCTCCTCAAGATCCTCAAGATTCGGCCGACAATTTGGCCGAACAAGTGACCAATGCGGAGTTTAGGGCTGCTTTTCAAGTATTGGCCCAAGCCATAACATCTCAAGTCAATAGAGAGGTTGTGGCTCCCGTGAACCAAAATGTGGGTACGGCGGCAATGAGGGTGAGGGATTTCACTATTATGAACCCTCCGGAATTTCATGGTTCTATGATTGAGGAAGATCCTCAAGAGTTCATTAATGAGGTGTACAAGGTGCTAATGATCATGGGTGTGACGCCGGAGGAAAAGGCGGAGTTTGCCTCTTATCAACTTAAGGGTATGGCTCAAGTGTGGTTTGAGCAATGGAAGAGTGAGAGGGTGGTTGATGCGGGTCCTCTTGATTGGGAGAAGTTCAAGGTTGCTTTTCTTGATAGGTTCTTTCCCTTTGAGATGAGGGAGGCAAGGGTACTTGAATTCCTTAATCTTCATCAAGGAAGCATGAGTGTGAAAGAGTATGCTTTGAAGTTCACATATTGTGTCGATATGCTCCTACTATGGTTGACGATCTTAGGGCAAGGATGAGTAAGTTCATTTTGGGAGTGTCCAAAATGGTCGTCAAGGAATGTAGTACCGCCATGCATATAAATGGCATGGATATTTCTCGTCCTATGGTTCATGCCCAACAAATAGAAGAGGAGAAACTTAAGGAAAGGTTTAGGGAGGTAAACAGGGCTAAGATCGGTGATGGTAATTTCTCACATTCAAGGTTCGATGGACATGGTCATTCTAGATTTCGACAAAGGTTTTCCGGTCAAGGTTCTTCCAATGCTCCTCCTAAGTTCAACAAAGATAAGGCGGCTAGCCCTAAGCCTCAAGGAGGGAATGGTGGTGGATTCTCTTCAACTACTTGTGTTAAGTGTGGGAAGAAACATGAGGGAAAGTGCTTAGCCGGTACGGATGGTTGCTTCGGTTGTGGTAAGAGCGGTCATAAGATAAGGGATTGTCCATCTCTCACGGCTAAGGGAGGAGAAGGTAAAAAAGCTCCACCTAGTGGTTCGGGTTAAAATGCTCCCAAGAAAAATCAATTCTATGCACTTCAAGCTGGCCATGAGCAAGAGGGTTCTCCCAATGTGGTTACCGATATGTTGAAAGTCTTTCACTTTGATGTTTATGCCTTGCTTGATCCCGGTGCTACCTTGTCTTTTGTGACGCTATATGTGGCTATGAGGTTTGATGTTCTTCCAGATGTGTTGTTAGATCCCTTTTTTGTCTCTACTCCTATTGGTGAATCTATTGTGGCTAAGAGAATCTATAGAAATTGTCCCGTCTCCTTATCCCTTAGAGTCACTCATGTTGATCTTGTAGAGCTTGATATGTTAGATTTTGACGTTATTCTTGGGATAGATTGGTTGCATTCTTGTTATGCTTTTCTTGATTGTAGGACCCGAGTTGTCAAGTTTCGATTCCCAAATGAGCTTATCCTAGAATGGAAGGGGGGAAATTCCATGCCTAGAAGTCAATTTGTGTAATGTCTTAAAGCTAGAAAGATGATTTCTAAGGGGTGCATATACCATTTTGTTAGGGTGAGGGACATGGATTCCTAAATCCCTACTCTTGAGTTGGTTCCCGTTGTTAATGAGTTTTCGGAAGTGTTTCCTGATGAACTACCCGGTGTTCCTCCCAAAAGGGAAATAGACTTTGGTATTGATCTCCTCTCAGACACGCAACCTATCTCTATTCTTCCTTATCGAATGGATCTGGTATCTTAAGGAGTTAAAGGAGCAATTGAAACATTTGTTGGATAAGGGTTTCATCCGACCGGTGTCTCTCCCTTTGGTGCCCCAGTTTGTTTTGTTAGAAAGAACGATGGTTCACTTCTTATGTGCTTTGACTACCGTCAATTGATCAAGGTTATCATCAAGAATAAATATCCTCTTCCAAGGATAGATGACTTGTTTGATCAACTCCAAGGGGCAAGTTACTTTTCTAAGATCAATCTTCAGTCGGATTATCACCAATTGAGGGTGAAAGAAGATGACATTCCGAAAATGGCTTTTCGGACTAGATATGGCCATTATGAATTCCTAGTGATGTCGTTTGGGTTAAAAAATGCTCCAGCCGCATTTATGGATTTGATGAATGGAGTGTTTAGACAATATCTTGATATATTTGTGATTGTGTTCATAGAAGATATTATGATTTACTCAGGGAGTGAGGGTGAGCATGCCGATCATTTGAGGGTTGTATTGCAAGTCCTTAAGGACCAACAACTCTTTGCGAAGTTTAGTAAATGTGAGTTTTGGCTAAGGTCCATGACCTTTCTTTGTCACATTGTTTCCGGTAAGGGTATTGAGGTAGATCCTAAGAAGATGAATGTGGTTAAGAATTGGCCTAGACCTCTATCACCTTCAGATATTTGAAGTTTCTTGGGTTTTGCTGGCAGGAGGTTTGTTGAAGGGTTTTCCTCGATTTCTTGCCCATTGATAGCTTTCACTCAAAAGAAGGTTAAGTTCACATGGTCTGAAGCATGTGAGAAGGGTTTTCAAGAGTTGAAAGATAAACTTACCTAGGCTCCGATATTGACTCTACAGGAAGGTCTGATGGTTTTGTGGTTTATTGTGATGCTTCAAGGATTCGGTTAGGGTGTGTTTTTATGCAAAATGGAAAAGTTATTCCTTATGCTTCAAGGAAACTCAAGATTCATGAAAAGAACTATCCTACTCATGACTTAGAATTAGTGGTGGTTTTGTTTGCTTTAAAGATTTGGAGGCATTATTTGTATGGTGCCCATGTTGACATTTTTACCGACCTTACGAGTTTGCAATATGTGTTCAAACAAAAATATCTAAATCTTCGCCTAAGGTGGTGGCTTGAGTTGTTAAAGGACTATGACATGAGTATTCACTATCATCTCGGAAAGGCAAACGTGGTGGCGGGTGCTCTTAGTCGGTTGTCTGTGGGTAGCGTTGCCCATATTGAGGATGTAAGAAAGAATTGGGTCGTGATGTTCATAGTTTGGCTCGATTGGGTGTTTGGTTGATTGATTCTAGTGAAGGCGGTGTAATGATTCACAATGGTTAGAAATCGTCCTTTGTGTTCGATGTGAAGATTAAGCAAGATCTTGATCCTAAATTAGTTGAATTTAACGAAGCAGTACTCAAGAAGTCTGTTGAGGTTTTCTCCCAGGGGGAGATGGTATGCTTCGATATCAAGGTGATATAGATGATCTAAGAGGACAAATTTCATCGGAAGCCCATGGTTCTCGATATTCCATTCACCCGGGAGCTACATAGATGTACCGTGATTTGCAGGAGATCTATTGGTGGAATGGGATGAAGAAGGATATTGCGGAATTTGTGGTTAAGTGTTCTAATTGTCAACAAGTGAAAGTTGAGCATCAAAAGCCGGGAGTTTGTCCCAAGATATTAGTATTCCTACTTGGAAGTGGGAAGATCTGAATATGGACTTTATTGTTGGTTTACCACGCACCCGGTGGCAATACGATTCGATTTGGGTTATTGTGGACCGTATGACAAAATCACCCAATTTCATTCCCGTTAAGGTATCTTATTCGACAGAGGATTATGCTAAGTTGTACTTGAGAGAAATGGGTAGGTTGCATGGAGTGATTTTATCCATTATCTCCAATCGTGGTGCACAATTTACTTCTGAATTTTGGAAGTCTTTCCAAAAAGGTCTTGGTACTCGTGTTAAGCTTAGCACAGCCTTTTATCCTCAAACCGATGGGCAAGAAGAACGTACTATCCATATTTGGAAGATATGTTGAGAGCTTGTGTGATTGATTTCAAGGTTAATTGGGATGATCATTTGCCTTTGATTGAATTTGCTTATAACAATAGCTACCATTCTGGTATTGGTATGGCTCCATTTGAAGCTCTTAATGGTAGGAGGTGTAGATCTCCTATAGGTTGGTTTGAAGTTGGTGAAGTTGCTTTGATAGGCCCCAAGTTGGTACATGAGGCTATGGAGAACGTTCGGCTTATTAGAGAAAGATTGAAAATGGCTCAAAGTCGACAAAAGTCCTATGCTGATGTTAGAAGGAGAGATTTAGAATTTGAGGTTGATGATTGGGTTTACTTGAAAATTTTGCCCATGAAGGGTGTAATGAAATTCGGGAAGAAAGGAAAGTTTAGTCCCCGTTATGTAGGCCCATATCAAATTATTATACGGTAAGGTTACTTATGAACTTGACTTGCCTAATGATTTTGCATCAGTGCATTCGGTTTTCCATGTGTCCTCGTTAAAGAAATGTGTTGGTGATTCGGCATCTATAGTGCCATTAGAGAATCTTGGCATAAATGATAGTCTTTCCTATGACGAAATCCCGGTTGAGATTTTTGACCGAGAAGTCCAAAAGCTAAGAAATAAAGAAATTGGTTCCGTGAAGGTTCCTTGGAGTAATCAATTAGTTGAGGGTGCTACTTGGAAGGCCGAGGCCGATATGATGTACCGATATCCTCATCTTTTTCCTCCGATCCTACTTTAGATTGAGGTACCTAGTTCCTCATGGTTCATTCTTTTTGTTTTATGTGTCTTAGTTGTTTCCATGGGGTTTATACATGTTCATAAAGTGTCCAAATCTTGAGAAGTGAGCTAGCTTGATTTATTTCCCTTTGAGTGTGAATTGCATTAAGCCTTAATGAAATGATGTTTTGAATATGCTTTAGCTTGGAGTTGATGTTTCCTCCTCGGATATGTGCATTTATATGATTGCATGCATGTTGGGTTGTTAGGTTGAGTCCTTACTCTTCTAATCATGCCTTGATTCCCATTCGAGGACGAATGTTCCCAAGGTGGAGATATTGTAACACCTCGGATTCCTAAGGGAAATAATTTAAGTTTTCTGGGATTTGCTGGTGCCAGTACCAACGGAGCCACCTACGGCCCGTGGACTGACCTACGAACCATAGGTCAAGCCCATGGTTGGCTAGTTCAGGTTCCTTAAAAATATTAAGCCTCAGTACTTTTATACGGCTCGCCAGGACGGACCGTCAATCCATGTATGAGCCATAGGTAGGTACCGTAGGTGTGACCCATACTTAGTTAAATTTCAGGGCCGAGAATTGGGCCTACAGTGGCCATGTATGGGCCGTAGGTTGACCCACGAACCGTACATGGGGTCCGTCGATGCAGGGTCCACGGTTGGCAGTCTCTAAATCTATTTTACGGTGGGATAGGACGGTCCGTAGGTTGACATACGAATCGTAGGTCCAACCATAGATAGGGTTCCGACAGTTATTTTTAAAAGTGCTTTTTGGTCTTTTTCCTAGGAGTTTAATTCAAAATCTAAGTCGGTTTGGCCCATAACCTAAACCCTATATAAAACTTTTAAGATAAATTCTACCCATTCAAAAACTTACCCAAAACTCTGCTCTCCCAAATATTTCTCTCTCTAGAAAAGCTTGAAGAAGAAGAAGTGAAGCTAGGGTTTCAAGATCAAGCCTCCTTATCCTCCATTGATTTCAAGCTTTTGGCATCAAGGTATGATAGTTTTCATATGTGGAACCCTTTCCTCCATAGAGTTCCAAAATTCTCTATTTTTTTCAAGTTAGAGATCCTCCATGGAAGTTAGGGTTTTACTTCTATGTCATGGGTTCTTTTTAATGTTGATTTAATTGATTTTTTTTATGAACTATGAAGCATGAATTGAATTGAGTTTCATGACCTAAGATGAATCCCCATGAACCCATGTGATTTCCCCAAATTTCGAAATTTATGAATTTGTTGATGGGTTGAATTATGAAGAAGATGAATTTTATGAAATCTATATGAACCCATGAATGATTTATGTTTCCCAAAGCTATGATTTCAAGATGAATTATGATTGACCAAAAAATGGGTTTTATGAATGTATGCATGCTCAATTATGAAAATTATGATGATTTATGAATTGCTTTGAGATTGAAGCTTAATTGATGATGTTGTTGATTTGTGAAAGGTTTTCTCACATATTACTCAATCTATGAATGTGAAAGGATTTTTCTCACATAAAAGATTCATAACTTGTTGAAAGGCTTTCTCAGCTAAAGTTGAATCAAAAAAATTTAAGGAGCTATTCTAATGAGCTTTAAGCTTGGATTGGTAACTCTAGTTATACCTTTCCATGGATAGTAAGATGAATAAGAACTATGACTATTCATGGGATTTATGCTTAGCACCAAGTAGATATTGAGATGGAAGCTCTCCCGTAGTAGAGGCCGGGTTTCTAGTAGCAATCTCCTTATCCCTTACCTATGTGCCACCATAGGATGATGGTCTATGATACACACTAGCTAGTGGATCCACGTAAGCTATATGTTGAGTAAAGGGTCCTACCTTGGCCAATAGGATGGCCCTATCGGTGTGGGGTTAGACACCGGATTTCATGTTGATAACTCATATGGTCTTACATGTCGGTTAAGGCAACTTCCCACAAAAAATAACTAAAGTTCTTTAAAGATATTTCACAAGTGATGTAAAGATTATTAGCTTGCTATGACCATGGTTTATGACTTATGTTTTTAACCTTTTCATGTTTTAGCTTGGTCATTGCTTGTCATGAAATTGTCCCCTTTTTGCATGTTTAAATGATCTTGTACATTTCTATCATGCTTGGTACTTGACTGTACTAACGCATACTCTTGCCTACATTGATTTATTAATGTAGGGCATGACGACTCTTCTCTATCCATTCGTGGCTTGAGCCTATTTGAAAGATTCTTGAAGATTGGTGAATCCTCATGCTTCGAGGACCGAGACTAATTCATTCTTTTATGTCTTTCTATTCTAGATTTTTGTATGTGATGGGTGGGATTACATCCCTATCATTCTATGATGTAATAGATGGCTTGAGACTATGTAGATTTCCGCTTCGTTATATAAAACTCTTATGAATTGGACTTGTTTTAATATACTCTTGATTTCCATTATCTTGTCTATGCATTCTAAGTGGCTTGTATGAGGCCTTTCGGAGTCTTGTACGCCATGTCATGTCTAAGGGGTATCTTGGCTCATGAAAAACTTGGTATTAGAGCTAGGTTTTAGAAAGATCCTAAGAAGACTCATAAGCCACGTGGAGTAGAGTCTTGTTCATGGGTGTGAAGCGCGCCATATTTATGAATGTGAGGCTATAAGATGTTTAGAAAACTCCACTTCTTTCACTATTCCTAAGTCATGCGATAGAGTGTAACTCTATATGTCTCCTCCTAATTCCTATCCTATGTGTTTCAGGATATGGCTACCCGAAGAGCTTATGCTAGAAGAAATGCGAGAGAGAATGTGGAACAAGAAGCTCTTCCTCAAGCTCCCCAAGTTTTGGCCGACCCTTTGGCCGAACAAGTGACTCATGCGGAGTTTAGGGTTGCTTTTTAAGTATTGGCCAAAGCTATGATGGCTCAAGTCAATAGAAAGGTTGTGGCTCCCGTGAACCCAAATGTGGGTACGGTGGCATCGAGGGTGAGGGATTTCACTAGAATGAACCCTACAAAATTTCATAGTTCTAGGGTTTAGGAAGATCCTCAAGATTTCATTGATGAGGTGTACAAGGTGCTAATGATCATGGATGTGATGCCGGAGGAAAAGGCGAAGTTAGCCTCTTATCAACTTAAGGGTGTGGCTCAAGTGTGGTTTCAGCAATGGAAGAGTGAGAGGGCGGTTGATGTGGGTCCTCTTGATTGGGAGAAGTTCAAGGTTGCTTTTCTTCATAGGTTCTTTCCCCTTGAGATGAGGGAGACAAGGGTACTTGAATTCATTAATCTTCGTGAAGGAAGCATGAGTGTGAAAGAGTATGCTATGAAGTTCACACATTTGTCTCGATATGCTCCTACTATGGTTGCCGATCCTAGGGCAATGACAAGTATATTCGTTTCAGGAGTGTCCAAAATGCTGGTCAAGGAATGTCATACCACCATGCTTATCAATGACATGGATATTTCTCATCTGATGGTTTATGCTCAACAAATAGACGAGGACAAACTTAAGGAAAGGTCTAGGGAGGCAAAGAGGGCTAAGACCGGTGATGGTAATTTCTCACATTCAAGGTTCGATGGACATGGTCGTTCAAGATTTAGACAAAGGTTTTTTGATCAATGTTCCTCCAATGCTCCTCCTAAGTTAAACAAAGATAGGGTGGCTAATCCTAAGCCTCAATGAGGAAATGGTGGTGGATTCTCTTCAGCTACTTGTGCTAAGTGTGGGAAAAAGCATGAGGGCAAGTGCTTAGCTGATACGGATGGTTGCTTCGGTTGTGGTAAGAGCGGTCATAAGATAAGGGATTGTCCATCTCTCACGGCTAAGGGAAGAGAAGGTAAGCAAGCTCCACCTAGTGGTTCGGGTTCAAATGCTCCCAAGCAAAATTGATTATATGCACTTCAAGCTCGCCATGAGTAAGAGTGTTCTCCCTATGTGGTTACCGGTATATTGAAAGTCTTTCACTTTGATGTTTGTGCCTTGCTTGATCCCGGTGCTACCTTGTCTTTCGGGATGCCATATATGGCTATGAGGTTTGATGTTCTTTCAGATGTGTTGTTAGATCCCTTTTGTGTCTCTACTCCTATTGGTGAATCTATTGTGGCTAAGAGAGTATAGAAATTATCCCGTCTTCTTATCCCTTAGAGTCACTCATGTTGATCTTGTAAGGCTTGATATATTAGATTTTGACCTTATTTTTGGGATGGATTGGTTGCATTCTTTTTATGCTTCTATTGATTGTAGGACTTGAGTGGTCAAGTTCTGATTCCCAAATAAGCCTATCCTAGAATGGAATGGGGGAAATTCCATGCCTAGAGGTAAATTTGTGTCATGTATTAAAGCTAGAAAAATGATTTCTAAGGGGTGCATATACCATCTTGTTAGGGTGAGGGACATGGATTTCGAAATCCCTGCTCTTGAGTCGGTTCCCGTTGTTAATGAGTTTCCGAAAGTGTTTCCCAATGAACTACCCGGTGTTCCTCTCGCAAGGGAAATAGACTTTGGTATTGATCTCCTCCCTAACAAGCAATCTATCTCTATTCCTCCTTATCAAATGGCTATGGCAGAACTCAAGGAGTTAAAGGAGCAATTGAAGGATTTGTTGGATAAGGGTTTCATCCGACCAAGTATCTCTCCCTGGGGTGCCCCAGTTTTGTTTGTTAGAAAGAAAGACTGTTCACTTCCTATATGCATTGGCTACCGTCAATTGAACAAGGTTACCATCAAGAATAAATATCCTCTTCCAAGGATAGATTACTTGTTTGATCAACTCCAAGGGGCAAGTTACTTTTCTAAGATCGATCTTCAGTTGGGTTATCACCAATTGAGGGTGAAAGAAGATGATATTCCAAAAATGGCTTTTCGGACTAGATATGGCCATTATGAATTCCTAGTAATGTCGTTTGGGTTAACAAATGCTCCGGCCGCGTCTATGGATTTGATGAATAGAGTGTTTAGACAATATATTGATATGTTTGTGATTGTGTTCATAGATGATATTTTGATTTACTCAAGGAGTGAGGGTGAGCATGTCGATCATTTGAGGGTTGTATAGCAAGTCCTTAAGGACAACCAACTCTTTGCGAAGTTTAGTAAATGTGAGTTTTGGCTAAGGTCCGTGACTTTTCTTGGTCACCTTGTTTCAGGTAAGGGTATAGAGGTAGATTCTAAGAAGAGGAATGCGGTTAAGAATTGGCCTAGACCTCAATCACCTTTGGATATTTGAAGTTTCTTGGGTTTCGCTAGTTATTACAAGAGGTTTGTTGAAGGGGTTTCCTTGATTGCTTCCCTATTGAAGGCTTTGGCTCAAAAGAAAGTTAAGTTCACATGGTCTGAAGCATGTGAGAAGAGTTTTCAAGAGTTGAAAGATAAACTTACCTCGGCTCCGATATTGACTCTACCGGAAAGGTCCGATTGTTTTGTGGTTTATTGTGATGCTTCAAAGATTGGGTTAAGGTTTTTTCTTATGCAAAATGGAAAAGTTATTGCTTATGCTTCAAGGCATCCTACTTATGACTTAGAATTTGTGTTTGCATTGAATGTTTGGAGGCATTATTTGTATGGTGTCTATGTTGACATTTTTCCCGACCATACGAGTTTGCAATATGTGTTCAATCAAAAAGATCTAAATCTTCACCAAAGGAGGTGGCTTGAGTTGTTAAAGGACTATGACATGAGTATCCACTATCATCCTGGAAAGGTGAATGTGGTGGCGGATGCTCTTAGTCGGTTGCCGATGGGTAGCGTTGCTCATGTTGAGGATGGTAAGAAAGAATTGGTTTGTGGTGTTCATAGTTTGGCCCGATTGGGTGTTCAGTTGATTGATTCTAGTGAAGGCAGTGTTATGATTCACAATGGCTCAGAATCGTCCTTTGTGTCCAATGTGAAGACTAAGCAAGATCTTGATCCTAATTTTGTTGAATTGAAGGAAGCGGTACTCAAGAAGTCTGTTGAGGCTTTCTCCCAAGGGGGAGATGGTGTGCTTCGATATCAAGGTCATTTATGTGTTCCCGATATAGATGACCTAACAGGAAAAATTTCGTCGAAAGCGCATGGTTCTCGATATTCTATTCACCCGGGAGCTACCAAGATGTACTGTGATTTAAGGGAGATCTATTGGTGGAATGGGATGAAGAAGGATATTGCGGAATTTGTGGCTAAGTGTCCTAATTGTCAACAAGTGAAACTTGAGCATATAAAACCGGGAGGTTTGTCCCAAGATATTAGTATTTCTACTTGGAAGTGGGAAGATTTGAATATGGACTTTATTGTTGGTTTACCACGAACCTGGCGACAATACAATTCGATTTGGATTATTATGGACCGTATGACGAAATAAGCCCATTTCATTCCTGTCAAGGTTTCTTATTCGACGGACGATCATGCTAAGTTGTACTTGAGAGAAATGGTTAGGTTGTATGGAGTGCCTTTATCCATTATCTCCGATCGTGGTGCATAATTTACTTCTGAATTTTGGAAGTCTTTCCAAAAGGGTCTTGGTACTCGTGTTAAGCTTTGCACGGCCTTTCATCCTCAAACCGATGGGTAAGCAGAACGTACTATCCAAATTTTGAAAGATATGTTGAGAGCTTGTGTGATTGATTTAAAGTGTAATTGGTATGCTCATTTGCCTTTGATTGAATTTCCTTATAACAATAGCTACCATTCTAGTATTGGTATGGCTCCATTTGAAGCTTTCTATGGTAGCAGGTGTAGATCTCCTATAGGTTGGTTTGAAGTTTGTGAAGTTTCTTTGATAGGTCCCGAGTTGGTTCATGAGGCTATGGAGAAAGTTGGGCTTACTAGAGAAAGATTGAAAATGGCTCAAAGTCGATAAAACTCCTATGCCGATGTTAGAAGGAGAGATTTAGAATTTGAGGTTAATGATTGGGTTTACTTGAAAATTTCTCCCATGAAGGGTGTAATGAGATTCGGGAAGAGAGGAAAGCTTAGTCCCCGTTATGTATGCCCATATAAAATTTTGAGACGTGTTGGTAAGGTTGCTTATGAACTTAACTTGCCTAATGATTTGGCATCGATGCATCCGGTTTTCCATGTCTCCTTGTTGAAGAAATGTGTTGGCAATTCGGCATCTATAGTGCCATTACAGAATCATGGCATAAGTGATAGTCTTTCCTATGACGAAGTCCCGGTTGAGATTTTAGACCGGCAAGTTAAGTTGCTTCCGTGAAGCTTCTTTTGAAGAATCAATTAGTTAAGAGTGCTACTTGGGAGGATGAGGCGGATATGATGTCTCGATATCCTCATCTTTTTCCTCCGATCCTACTCTAGCTTGAGGTACCTAGTTCCTTATGGTTCATTCTTTTGGTTTCATGTGTCTTAGTTGTTCCCATGATTCCTTGTTTATGCATGTTCATGAAGACTCTAAATCTTTTGAAAATGATTTAGCTCGGAGCTAATGTTTCCTTCTCGGATATGTGCATTTATATGATTGCATGCATGTTGAGTTGTTAGGTTAAGTCCTTACTCTTCTTATGATGCCTTTATTCCAATTCTAGGACGAACGTTCCAAAGGGGGAGATATTGTAACACCTTGGATTCGTAAGGGAAAGAATTTCAGTTTTCTGGAAATTGTTGGTGACAGTACCAACGGAGCCACCTACAGCCCGTGGACTAACCTACGCACCGTAGGTCAGGCCCGTGGTTTGCTAGTACTGGTTCCTTAAAAATGTTAAGACTCTGTACTTTTATACAGCTCGCCAGGATGGACCATTGATCCATGTACGAGACGTAGGTAGGTCCCGTAGGTGAGACCCATACTTAGTAAAATTTCAGGGCCAAGGATTGGGCCTATGGTGGCCATGTACGGGCCATAGGTCGACCCACAAACCACACATGGGGTCCGCTGATGCAGGGTCAAAGGTTTATAGGCTCTGAATCTATCTACGGTGGGACAGGATGGTCCGTAGGTTGACTTACGGACCGCAGGTCCAACCGCAGAAAGGTGTTTGAGAGTTTTTTTAAAAAGGGTTTTTTGGTCTTTTCCCTAGGTGTTTAATTTCTAATCTAAGTCGGTTTGGCCATAACCTAGACCCTATATAAACTTTTAAGCCAAATTCTACCCATTCAAACACTTTCCCAAAACTATCCTCTCTCAAATATTTCTCTCTCTAGAAAAGCTTGAAGAAGAAGAAGTGAAGCTAGGGTTTCAAGATCAAGTCTCCTAATCCTCCATTGATTTCAAGCTTTTGGCATCAAGGTATGATAGTCTTCATCCATGGAGCCCTTTCCTCCAAAGAGTTCCAAAATTCTCTATTTTTTTCAAGTTAGAGATCCTCCATGCAAGTTAGGGTTTTTCTTCTATGTCATGGGTTCTTTTCAATGTTGATTTAATTGATTGATTTATGAACTATGAAGCATGAATTGAATTGAATTTCATGATTAAAGATGAATCCCCATGAACCCATGTAATTTCCCCAATTTCAAAATTTATGAATTTGTTGATGGGTTGAATTGTGAAGAAGATGAATTTTATGAAATCTATGTGAACCCATGCATGATTTATGTTTCCTAAGGCTATGATTTCAATATGAATTATGATTGACCAAAAGATGGGTTTTATGAAAGTATGCATGCTCAATTATGAAAATTATGATGATTTATGAATTGCTTTGAGATTGAAGCTTAATTGATGATTTTGTTGAGTTGTGAAAGGTTTTCTCACATATTACTCAATCTATGAATGTGAAAGGATTTTTCTCACATAAAGGATTCCTAACTTGTTGAAAGGCTTTCTCAACTAAAGTTGAATCAAAAAGTTTAAGGAGCTATTCTAATGAGCTTTAGTTTGGATTGGTAACTCTAGTTGTACCTTTCCATGGATAATAAGATCAATAAGAACTATGACTATTCTGTGGGATTTATGTTTAGCACCGAGCAGATAATGAAATGGAAGCTCTTCCGTAGTTGAGGCCTAGTTTCTAGTAGCAATCTCTCTATCCCTTACCTATTGCCCCCATAGGATGATGGTTTATGATAGACACTAGCTAGTGGATCCACGTAAGCTATATGTTAAGTAAAGGGTCCTACCTTGGCAAGTAGGATGGCCCTATTGGTGTGGGGTTAGACACCGGATTCCATGTTGATAGCTCACATGGTCTTACATGTCGGTTAAGGCTACTTCCCACAAAAAAGAACTAAAGTGCTTTTAAGATATTTCACAAGTGATGTAAAGATTTTTAGCTTGCTATGACCATGGTTTATGACTTATGTTTTTAACCTTTTCATGTTTTAGCTTGGTCTTGCATGTCATGAAATTGTCCCATTTTTGCATGTTTAAATGATCTTGTGCATTGCTATCATACTTGGTACTTGATTATACTAACGTATACTCTTGCCTACATTGATTTATTAATGTAGGGCGTGACGACTCTTCTCTATCCATTCGTGGCTAGAGCCTAGTTGAAGGATTCTTGAAGATTGGTGAATCCTCATGCTTCGAGGACCGAGACTCTTTAATTCTTTTATGTCTTTTTATTTTAGACTTTTGTATGTCATGTGTGAGATTACGTCCCCGTCACTCTATGATGTAATAGATGGGTTGAGACTATGTAAATTTCCGCTTCATTATATAAAACTCTTATGACTTGGACTTGTAATATACTCTTGATTTCCATTATCTTGTCTATGCATGCGAAGTGGCTTATATGAGGCCTTTCAGGGTCTTATACGCCATGTCACGTTTAGGGGTACCTTGGGTCGTGACACAACTACTCTTAGAGATAAATATAAACAATCAATATTGCAAGATAAGTACAGAGTTTTAACTTAATTCTTTATTATTAAAATAAAAAAATTGAATGATAGGTGTAAGTCTTAAATGAGGACAAACGTTGTGCACTCCTCCAACACTTCCACGTGGAAGTAATGGTACAAATGTAACATTATTCTTATCCCGCTAAGTATACAGTTGGATATTTTGTAGGTTCCTCAAAAAATGTATATAACTTTTTACATATTTTACAATTCGTCAAAAAATATTTTTAAATAAAGCCCACCTTATATAATAATAATAATTTCTTGACACAATTATACTTTTTATCTCTGTCAAAAACTTATTAATTTACAAAACATTTGTAAAAAAAATACATTTACAATCATAGCGTTACGAACCCAAATTTTCATAAAAAGATAAATCATATTATTGGAAGGACTAAAGATTATATATTTATTGAATTCCCATTTAAATCCAACATTCCTGATCACGTTCGACGCTATAAAAAATTATAAAATTTAAGCTCGTAAGGCTTCGATACAGAACAAAGGATGACGAGGTGTTACATCTTCCGTCCTTAGCAACATTCGTCCTCGAATGTAAAATAGAGTGCACGAGCGAGGCTAAGAACCCTATACCATAAGATTTTGACTTTCTACCCAACTTCCTCGTAACCACGAGGAGACTTAACCATAGAAACTTTGACCTACCAAGGCCTAAATATGACCAAGAAGCAATGAAAATAAATACTTGCTATGCCGCTGGATGAAGGCTCTAGATTCTACTTTCTTGTCAAGGATAATATTCTATTTGGGCCACCATTTAGAACCGAAGTTTCGCCTCTGCCCCAATCCAGACCAATAAAATATTGGGTTCCCTGCTCGATTTGATTAATTGGTGATGATAACCCTGCCCCCGAACCCCCGAACTATTGGATGTGCCATACCCCCCTGCCCCCGAACTATTGGATGTGCCATACCACCCTGCCTCTGAGTTGGGCAGTCCCTCATCTTGTGCCCCTCTTGACCACATGAAAAATAGGCTGTCGAACTCCCCCTACATCTCCCGTAGTGTGCTTTCTGACAATGACTACAATATGGCGGGTTTGGCACTATATTATCCCTTTGTTGTTGAGTTCCTGGTACCCTAGAACTCTCCCCTGGTCCTAGTGAAATGTACGGATCAGTCCGATCATCCCGCATCTGGAACGGTGGAGGCCTAGGTGGTTGCTCCTCATATCTTGGCCTAGTGCCACTCTGTGATCCCTCAAGAAAGTTTGTTGGCCTTAACCTTTTACGGTGCTCCCTTTCAATTCTTTTAATGTTTATGTGTTGTCGCTGGAGCTCTTCAAAATTCTGTGCAATATATTGAATATGAGAAGGATCCATATTATCCTACATAGAAGCTATAGTGCAAGCCCCTACATACTCCGGTGCCAACCCTGCCACAAACCGATGAATTCTAGCTCGTACAGTATGCACATAGGATGACACGTACCTGGCCAATGAATCAAACTTCAGGCTATACTCACAAACACTCATGTCCCCCTAACGGAGAGCCAAGAACTGATCAACATGGGATTCTCGCATTTCAAGCGGAAAGAATTGATCTAGAAAAGCACATGAGAAATCAGCCCACCTAACTGGAGGTGCATTTTTTCCTCTGAACCTTTCCCATCTCTCGTACCATAGAATAGCTATGTCTCACAGCCTAAAAGCTGCAAACTCTACTACCTTGATCCCTGTAGCGTGCATTACCTTAAAGATTCGACCAAGTTGATCAATGAAATGTTGCGGGTCTTCCCTTTTATCTGTCCATGTAAACTCTGAGGGCTCAAGGCAAGAAACTGGAGAATCTTAGAACTCCCGGGTCCCTCAGTAGTTCCGACACCATCAGGTTCCCTCTACACTCTTGGTGTAGTCACCACTTGAGTTAATAGATGTACTGCATTCCTTATATCCTGATATGTCGCAATAGTGGGGGGAGCTAGGGGTATGGTAGCTTTAGGAGTCTCCTCTCATGGTGGAACATTTGGACGGGGTGGAGGGATAGTCTTGTCCTGAGCCTCTGATGGATCTGTCTCAATGGGCTACACCCTACTTGTTCCCTCACGTGAAGCCACATCTAGCATATGGCCAGCTATAGTTCTTCGAGTCACAGGCATCCCTGCATACAAATAACAAATATGAACTCAACCCCTAATTCCTAGGACCTAGCCTTGCAGCACAATTTTGGATAATAAGAAAGGGTAACAACTCCTATATGCCTCATAGCCTCTGGATTATAAGTATGGTGCTCAACATACTGATAAAAATGACTCTACTAGACACGGCTTTTAGACTCCCTTGGACAGACGTTGCTCTGATACCAAGATTTGTCACATCCCAAACTCAGAGAGGCGTGATTGGCATCCGGTGCCCCCACTTGACGGAGCAAATGGCTGAAACCCAACCAAGTAATACCCTGTGACAAGTCAGGGCCAACGAGGCCCGAACAACACCTAACATTTACAATGTAAAAGCAAAAAGTAATAAAATAACAAACCGATAAGGTCGCTAAAACAATATTCTAAATGAAGGCCATCACAACACATACAATATATACATAAGGCCTATAAGGCAAGAAACATAAGAGAAACACAACTGACCGTCCAGCCAACAAGGACAACCCAAAACCCACAACTTGCCACTACAATCTACAAGCCTTTATGAGTAAGATAGTAGTCATAGGATCGGGACAGGGCCCCGACCTACCCTTCAACACTATATATACAAAAAACCAAAACCTAGTAACTCCGAAGAAAGTTGAGCTTACGAACAAAGCTGAGCTCCAACTAACTAACAAAGGTCTAGATCTACCTGTCAATCAGTACCTGCAGGCATGAATGCAGTGCCCTCATGCTTGGGGCATCAGTACAAAATAATGTACCGAATATGCAAGGCAATAAAAGAGTAGGACAATATAACTAAATCAATAAAATGAATTCTATGCCACCAATAACTCGTAGCCAACCCACCTGCTCATGGCTTATTTCATATCACCACAATGGCAACAACTTACCAAGCTTCAATTGTCCTATACTCAACTGACCACAACTCAGTCCACCACACATAGGAGTATGAAATGCAATGCAATGCATTTTTGTGTAGGCGAACACCCCACTCCATAGCCTCAAAGACAAGGCAATAACTATGCATATGGTGTAGGCGAACACCCCGATCCTAGCCTCAATGACATGAATGCATGTGGTGTAGGCATACACCCCGATCCCTAGCCTCAATGGCATGAATGCATATGGTGTAGGCATACACCCCAGTCCCTAGCCTCAATGGCTTGAAATGTATGTCTAAGATAAGTTCATGTCAATATCCAAAGTTATAATGACTCAAATAAGGTAGAGCAAATATTAGTCCTCATGGAAGGTTGTGGTGATACTACAACTCATCATTCAGTTGATCTCATCTAATAAGGAACACCCGTCTTCTTATCAAAAGGAACACCCGCTCGTCTTATTATCAAAAGGAACACCCGCTCGTCTACACAGCTCACTAATGAGTATCGGTAATGGTAGGGAGGTATGCTGCTGCTTGGTCCTCATCAACAACACATGCTTGATGATCATCCCCAAATTGAGCAACTGCCTATCAATTATACAACCCAAAAGTGCTCCCTTCGGGTACCGGAGGATGGACTCTTTCTGGGAAGGCATGAGGGTGCTACTCAAGAACCCAAACCAATACCTAGCGATGATGTTTAAATCCCGTTTCTCGATGATAGCTCCGGTATCCAACCAATGGGGGGAGGCATCACTTATTAACGGTGCCAACCACCTCTTCAGCGTCTCCAAACTCCCTTTCAACTTGTCTTCCAAGGTGTGCCTGTACCTATAGGTGCAACCCAGGACATCATTTATTTCTGTCTGGCTACACTTAACTTTCTTACAACTCATGATGATGAAGTCCACAGGCTTCATGTATTGGGCCAATTTCTTGATCCTCGGGACTAGGCCGGAGTAGACAGCATAGAATTCACGAACCTATGTGGGGACATATGGACTCAGGGGCTGTGTGAAGATCTAAAATTTATGCACCCAGATCATATCCTAGACTAAGGGATACCTAACCACCACTCCATTAGTAAATAGCCTCTTCTCCTCAAGTATCGTTCGTGCATCTGTGGCCTATTCATCAACCTCGGAAGCTGGGTTGGGGCCGGAATCGGGGCTGGAGCAGCAGCTGAGGTAGTCGGAGGCTAAGGTGTGGAAGAGGAAGTGTTGACCCTAACCAGGGGGTCATGTAGACTCTTGGACCTCAACTCAGCGCGGGTCTGTTTCAGAAGTTCCCCAATAGGAGTCCTGGACTCCTCACCTTCAGAGCTTCTTGTCTCTGTGGAGGTGAACTGTATAGACTGCTCCTCACTCTCCGAGGAGGACTCAACCACGACCTTTTTCTTGCCTGGGTTGCGGGTTGTTTAGGTTTGGTTGGTCGCTCAACCTCGGAGGCAATCTCTATGCCCTTGCTTTTCTTGTTAGGAGGCTTGTGAGCGACAACTTTGCTGTGAGGCATATCTGGCAAACAAAATCATACAAATACGAAGATCGATTAAAATGAGGTAGAAAAGAAACTTAAACAAAAACATAAAGAAATACTCGCCAAACCGATCGGCAAGTCACCTAAGGCTATTAGGCGAGCAAAAGAGGCATCGTCGAAAGTGATAGAACCAGCTCAGACAAAATGCATGCAAAAAGGCGATAAAAAAATCAAATTGGCGAGTCACCGAGTTCACTCAGCTAGTCAAAGGGGGCTCGCCAAAAGGTACAGAACACACAAACCACAAAGAAGCTACGAAAGAGCGATGAGTATGCAAAGGGCGAGTCACCAAGTGGAGCGGCGACCCCAACTTAGCTCGCCGAACCAACCAAAGGCAACAACTATCCTAAAATTTTTATGATTATCAACAAACAGCCCAACACGCAACAATTAAAGCTCAATTATCAACAAGTAGCCTATACCCAAGCCCAATTCTACGTCAGGGTACTCAGACTTCCCAAAAATTGAACAAAAAATAACAAAACGACGATTTTCCCTTAAGAAATACGTCACCCAATCTATGATTGGACTAAATCAAGCCATTCGATTGAACTTGTAGGCTACTTAGACTTCACTCGACATCAAAACAAGCACCCACAAGCAATTGCACCGAAATCCCAATCTCCAAACGAAACACTCACACAAGATTGCATATGATTACTCAAAGTAGGGCATCAAATCAATGAGACGCAGTCACAGCAAACAAGCACACATAAAATCAAATACCCAACCATTCACAAATTGGTTTGTCAATTAAAGGGGTTCAAAAATCAAAAAATTATCGAGAACAAACCTCAAAGTTGAAAATATCAATGCACACACGTTGAAAATGGGGTTGGGGGCACGCCTAATGCACTTCACGACCAATAAACAAGAAGAAAGAGCAATAAAAATGCACAAGTGTGTGGGTGTACAAGTATAGGAGGAAAATTTCGAGAATTATGAAAATTTGAATTTGAATGGATTAAAAACCCTTCAGTTCGCGCCCCAAAGGGCGATGATACTAAGGTCGCCTTTCCACTCAGCGATGCATCGAGTGGTACCTTCTCTCGGTGAAAGTTATTGGAAACTAAGCAAACAATGAAGTCTAGAAGGCGAGATAGATCGGGCTCGCCGATCGACTAGGTGATGCGCCTAATGAAGCATATGCTCACCTAATATTTCAGTGTAGCTTGCAACTTCAGCGTTCAAGTTCTGATGAATTTAGGCGATCCCACGGCAGATGGGCGATGTGCCAAATGGTGCAGCCCCTCGCCTAATTGCCAAATTTTGAAAATTCTAACTCCAACCGTATCCAACACACGTTATTTAAGAACAATAAGATAGAACTTGGGTTGCCTCTCAAGAAGCGTCTTATTTAACGTCGTGGCACGACATGGACATGCATTCAAGCATCATCCAAGTACACCACATCAATCATTCACACAACGGGATCCTCTCCAAAGTAAAGCTTCAGCTTTTGTCCATTAACTTTAAAGAGCACACCATTCTCACCCTGAACCTCAATTGCTCCATTTTCAAACACGCGATTAACCTTGAAAGAACCTGACCATTAGGACTTGAGCTTACACGGGAATAGCTGCAAACGTGAATTACAGAGCAATACACAATCGCCAACTCGAAACTCCCTGTGAAGTATTTTGGAATCGTGCCAATTCTTAATTTTCTCTTTATAAAGAACACCACTTTCAAAAGCTCTAAGCTAAAATTCTTCCAACGCATGAAGTTGGTCAACCCTACTCTTTGAGGCAACATCCCAATTAAAATTAATGGTTTTCAAAGCCTATAGGGCCTTACGCTCGAGTTCCACCAGGAGGTGGAATGATTTGCCAAACACTAACTGATATGGTGACATACCAATTGGTGTTTTAAAAGTAGTGTGGTAGCCCCACAAAGCATCCTCCAACCTTCGCGACCAATCTGAATGATTTGCATTCATGGTTTTGGCTAAAATTTCTTCAATTTATCGATTAGATACTTCAACCTGCCCACTTGTCTGCGGATGGTAAGGGGTGGAAACCTTGTGCTTTACTCCATATTTGGTCAATAACGATGTAAACAACCGGTTACAAAAGTGTGAACCACCATCACTAATAATCGCCCGTGGTGTGCCAAACCTTATAAAGATATACCGCTTAACGAATGCAATCACACTTCTCCCTTCATTGTTGGGTAAGGCTACAGCTTCTACCCACTTTGACACATAATCAACGGCCACCAAAATTTATTTGTTCCCATAAGAACTCAAAAAAGGACCCATAGAATCATTCCCCCAACATCAAATAATTCAACTTCAAGGATTAGGGTAAGGGGAAGCTCATGTCGATGTGACACTCCTCCTTTCTTTTGACATGGAACACACTTGTGGTCAAGAGAGTTAGCATGTTGGTACAGTGTTGGCCATTAATAGCCACTTTGCAATACCTTGGCGGCTGTTCGTACCCCACTATAATGGCCACCAACTAGAGAAGCGTGGCATGAACTAAGTATAGCATCAGCTTCGATTTTCGGCACACACCTCCTAATTATATGATCAGCACATTCATGAAATAAGTAGGGCTCATCCCAAAATTACTTTTTCGCATCAAAGATGAATCTCTTACGTTGATAGAATGAAAGGTCCTCAGGTACAATACCACACATGACATAATTTAAAAAGTCACCTGTCACGACCCAGGGTAGCTCCTAGATGTAACATGGCATACAAGACCTCGAGAGGCCTCATACAAGCCCTTAGCATACATAACATACAAGATAATAGAGAAGTAGGAGTTCAAAATAGCATTTTTCATAACAAGGCTTTAATAAAAAACAGCGGAAGTTTACATCTCATGTCTCAAGCCATCTAACATAATAGAATAGAAATGAAGGTTTCGGACGCAGCCCAGTACAATATCCAACATAATGGAAAAACATGAAAAAGTAACAAGGTTAGACCCTCGGACATAGGAGGCCTCACCAAGTCTTCACGATCACTAGAACTGACTAGCCACGAGTGGGATGAGAGGAGCCGCCAAACCCTACATCAATAGAATCAATGTAGGCAAGAGTATGCATTAGTAGAATCAAGTACCAAGTATGATAGCAATGCACAAAGGGGCATATAAGCCATGCTAGAATGACATAAAATCATGACATGTAATGGCTAAGCTAAAACATGATAGAACATAAGAAACATGAATCATAAACCATGGCCAAGACAAGCTATTCATCTTTCCTTTACTTTACTTTAGATCATCATCATAACAGTTGTTCATTAGTTGTGGGTAAATAGACTTAACCGACATATAAGACCATGTGAGCTATCAACATGGAATCCGGTGCCTGCCCCACACCGAAAAGGGGTGTCCTACTTGCCAAGGGAAGACCATGAACTTCTTAGCTTATGTGGATCCACTAGCTAGTGTCTATCATAGACCATCACCCTATGGTGGCACATAGGTTATGGGACATGGGCATTCGCCACTTGTCCACTCGGTACTAAGCATACTTCCCACGGATTTATCCTAGTTCATTTTATCTTAGGTAGACATAGGTAATCGCCTCTTGTCATCATTAGTCATAAACTCATTATTGGTAGACTTGGTTAATCGCCGCTTTGTCTACATTAGGGTACATGGGTAATCGCCTCTTGTCCCTTCATTCATTAGAATAGCTCCTTAAGAACATGGGTAATCGCCTCTTGTTCTTCTATTAGTCGTAATTTCATTATTAGTAGACATGGGTAATCGCCTCTTGTCTACATTAGGGAACATGGTTAATCACCTCTTGTCCCTTCATAGAATAGTTCCTCAATCATGGATTCAAGCTTAGTTGAGAAAACCTTTCAACAAGTTATGAATCATTACATGTGAGAAAACCTTTCACATTCATAGGTTGAGCATTACATGAGAAACCCTTTCATAACTCAACAATTGCACTAACATATCATAAACTTCATAAAACATGCATGAGTTCATAAGCTTCATATTTACATAGCTCATCATACTCTTAACTCATAAATCATGGGTTCATAAGCTTCACCTCAAAACATGCAATTCAATGCAAGCTAATACTTAGAAAGCCATAAATCAAGGCAATTTAGTCAAAATTGAGGGAACCCACATAATAGAGGAAAATCATAGATTTTGATCCAACATGCATCTTTTCATAAAATATCCTCTTTTCATCATTCATAGTCTTACATGAAATTCATATCTTCATAAATAATCCTTAACTCAATTCACAAAGAGTTCATGCAATTCATCTTTTCTCAATCAACCCACAATCATAAGCATAATCATAAATTGGGGGAAACTTAGCATAAGCTCATGGGATTCATCAAGTTGCATGTAAACAACGCTAAATTGTGCACTAGCTTACTTTACCACGCTAGATCGTGCACTATCAACCATAACATCAACAATGGAAAGCATAATGAAGAACCCATAAGAATTTGTCAAAACCCCAACTCTCTTGAGCAAGACTAAACCCTGAAAACCTTAAGGAAAAGAGGACCCATTGGAGGAAAGACTCCAAATGGTAAATAGTATCATACCTTAATGCCAATGTCTTGAAATAAAAGGAGGATTGATGACCTTGATGAAAACCCTAGCTCTCTTCTTCTCCTTCTTGTTCTTCTAGAGAGAGGAATATTTTTGGGAGATGAGAGTTGGAATGAAGGGGTTAGGGCTTAGAAAATATAAATAGGGCCAAGGTTAAGGGGCAAAATCATCTAGTATAAGGAATAAACATTTAGGGAAAAGTCTAAAAAGCCTTTAAATAAAACTGTCGGGGCCAATCGACGGACAGGACCTGCGATCCGTACAATCACTGACGGACCGTCCTGCTCTTTCGTCAATCGATTCAGAAAGTTTGCTTTGGACTGAAAATTTGGCTAAGTCTGGAAGGCATCTACGGAACCCATCTATGGCCCGTCAACCGAACTACAAACCGTCCTGCTACTCCGTAGGTCAAGGTTCAGAAACTCAAAATCCATAAAGTTGGCAGGGCCATCGACAGTTCCCATCTACGGTCCGTAGATAGCCTCCGTCGTCACTGGCACTGGAAAATTTTAAAACTGCATTTTTCCTTCTTTTCAAAAACTGGGGTGTTACATCATCATACCAAGGAATGGAACTATGAAAGATCATCATGACCATCTCATCAGGGAAAGCATCCTCAATATCCTTGTCACTGGACACCACAACTTTCGCTTCGAGTCTTGATAAATGATCCGCTACTTGGTTTCACACCCTTTCCGATCCTTGACCTCAAAGTAAAATTCTTGTAGAAGCAACACCCACTGAATCAGCCTCGGTGTAGCATCCTTCTTAGCCATTAAAAGCGGATAGCTGCATGGTCCGTGTGCATCACTGCTTTAGTTCCCAATAAGTAAGCTCAGAATTTCTCGAAACCATACACTACAACCAATAATTCTTGTTAGATAACAATGTAATTCCTTTGAGCCACATTTAAAGTCTTTCTAGCATAGTATATCGGGTGAAACACCTTGCCTCTACGTTGTCCCATGATGGCACCCATAGCAGTACAACTAGCATCACACATTAATTCGAATAGACTACCTCAATCCGGGGCAACATTGACCGGAGCCGACACAAGTTTCTCCTTGAGACACTCAAAAGCAATCATATAGGCTTCATCAAACAAAACGACGCTTTCAGTCTCTAAAAGTTCGCATAGCGGATGAGCTATCTTTGAGAAATCCTTGATAAATCACCTATAAAAACCTGCATGTCCTAGGAAACTTCGGACACCTTTAACTGAAACAGGGGCTGGTAGCTTGAAAATTACTTCCATCTTTGCTTGATCTACTTGTATACCTTTCCCTGAAATTTGGTGTCCCAAAACAATCCCTTCTTTTACCATGAAATAACACTTCTCCCAATTAAGTACAAGGTTAGTTTTGACAAACCTTTGTAAAACTCTCCCCCAGTGTTCAAGGCACTCTTCAAATGAGTCTCAAACTATGGAAAAATCATCCATGAAAACCTGCATAGAGTCCTCAACCATATTAGCAAAAATTGATAGCATACACCTTCGGAACGTTGCCGGTGCATTACATAGTCCGAAAGGCCTGCGTTTAAATGAAAAAGTTCCATATGGGCAAGTGAAAGTTATCTTGTCTTGGTCTTCCGGGGCTATGGAGACTTCATTGTACCCGGAATACCTAACAAGAAGCAATACCATCCACGCCCCGCCAACCTATCAACCATCTGGTCCATGAAGGGCATGGGAAAGTGATCTTTTTCGGTAGTCGAATTCAGCTTCCTATAGTCCATACATACCCGTCAACCTGTGACTGGTCGCATAGGTACAAGTTCACCCTTTTCGTTTTGAACCACGGTCATACCCTCCTTCTTTGGGACACATTGAAATGAGGTTACCCACTTGCTATCCGCAATGGGATAAACCACACCTGCATCTAACTACTTGATGATCTCCTTCTTAACCACTTCTTGCATTGGACGGTTCAAGCTCCTTTGGTGCTCGACGCTGGGCTTACAATCAACCTCCAACTGAATCTTGTGTGTACAAATTCTTGGAGGTATCCTTACGATACAAACAATTGTCCACCCAATAGCTTTGATGTACCTTTTCAGCACACTCACAAGTGCATGTACCTGCTCTTCAAGTAAGTCAGCTGCAATGATCACCTGCAAGGTAGTGTCAGCCCTCAAGAATACATATCTAAGATGGGAAGGAAGAGCTTTTAATTCAAACTTCGGGGGTGCTTCAATGGATGGCTTCGCGGGAGGAGTTTCTCTATTCTTCAAATCAATTTCAAGCTTCAAATGGGCTTTTGAGTAAGAAACTAAACCCGATAAAGCAGCCACTACTTCATCATATCTTGGATATCTACCCGATCATAGTTCAACATCACAGCAGCTAATTATTCACCAATACAAGCAATCTCGCTAATACTAGCTACCGCTTCATTGATGACGTCAATAACAGACACCACATGGATGTCATTGGGTTGTTTCATGGACTAACACACATTAAAGGTTAGTTCCTCCTCATTCACCCTAAAATTCAAGTCTCCACTTTCAACATCAACAAGTGCTCTCCCGGTAGTAGGGATCTCGGCATCTATCTCACAATCAAGAACAACAAAATCCACTGGAAAAATAAATTTGTCAACACTCACAAGATTATCATAAAGAACACCGATGGGTCACTTGATAGAACAATCCGCCATGGGAAGTCCAATTGTGGTAGACTTGGGCTCACCTAGCCCAAGTTGTTTTAAAATAGCATATGGCATCAAATTATTACTCCCCCCCAAATCACACAATGCTTTCCCTGCGACAGAAGGACACAAGTGAGGTTTCGAGAAACCAACAGGACAGCAACGCACGAAAAGGATACAAAGTAAGACAATATCCTAATGACATCCTGTAGCGTCCTGAAGATAAGTCACGGACGTCTCCGCGCCGATCCTCATGACTCCGCTAGATGTTAGTTCTGTACAAGTGAGACCAACAAACCTAGGCTCTGATACCAATATGTCACGATCCGATTTCTCAAGTCATGATGGCGCCTACAGTCCTTCGGTAGGCAAGCCAAACTCTATCCTAAAACTTAACAGTAATGGGACTAAGAGTGGAAACTAGTCCAAAATAAGCGGAAGCATACAAATAAAACACAGATGAGAGAGCTGAAGCGAAACCAACCCAAAATGATATATACAATACTTCCCAACATATGGAAGTCACATGTACATAACTACTAACAAGAATACAAGTCCCAAAAGTGGACCACCGAAACAACTTTCTCAGAAACAAAAGACAAGCAAAAATATATATACAGAAAGAGACAGGTAATCCTAGAATGCCATGTGCTCACCCTAGTCTCCTGAAAAGACAGGTCTAGGCCCGACCTCAATGCTGATAACTGGTGCTCGAACCTGCATCACAAAAATAGATGCAGATTGTAGCATGAGTACCAAAACAATAGGTACCCAGTAGGCATCATAGGCCGACTGAGCAAGAAAGGTAAAAATAGGCAAACAAGATATAATCAACAACAACAGAGGTCAACAGAACAGGAAACGGAAAAGTGGAAAGTAAACTAAGAACCGCTAACTAAACCAAGCTGGCCTGCCATAAGACCCGCTGGGTACATTTGTACACTAGTTTAAGTAAAAACCCAAACGGACCCCATAAACCTGACAGGTACACTGAAAAGCTAGAACTACAGAGTCAAGGAACAAAACTCCGAACCGAACAAACGATCGATACTCAACCGACCCCAACTCTGACTTCCCAAAGCAATACGCCAATCCAGCAAGCTACTCTGGGGCATGAACCCAACCAGTGAAGTACTATTAAAGGGTGGGGATACGCTGACCCCTCTAAATAACCTGATATCTAGCTCTCCAAATAGGCTATCACTCCGGGGCATCCCCCTAGGCCCAGCTCATACCAGCCAAGTGAGCCATCTAACACTCCAGGGGCATTAACCCAGCCAATCGAGTGTGCCATCAACCCCTCCGAGGGCATTAACCTAGCCAGACGAGTGTGCTATCTACCACTCTAGGGGCATTAACCCAGCAAGACGAGTGTCCCATTAACCACTCCAGGGGCAGTAACCCAGCCAGACGAGTGTGCCATCTATGTCTACTACTAGAGACCTCAAATAACCCATATATCGTGGATCGCTGTCCACTCCACACATATCCTCAATACAGAACCGGATATAGTCCATACCAACCATACCACGCCAGACTAACATCGTGGGTCATCGCCCTCACAGGTATATCATACAAAGTCTCCCAGCCTAACACAATTCAACCGACAATCAGCGTAACGACGACATTTTTTGACATCATCCCAAGAATCGAAGAGATAAGGGAGAAAGAAACAGAAGATCTGAAAGCCACGAAAATGCCTATACTAAGGCTCATACTATCAGACCCTAGTCTGCTATACCAGTCTACAAGGATCTAGTTCATCCGAATAGAAGTCGAATACATACTTAAGTCAACCAGGTACATGGGACTATGTCAACAATATAACAGCCTATTCTAAGGCAAAATCACAACATTTAGCCAATCATGGAGTGAAAGAACCTGGTCCCACTCATAAAACATCAGATAACCACCAACAAATAACCCACCATAAAAATATCAGACCAATCAAGTCAACAACCCAACCTATAGCATGATACAAGCTCATAACAACCCACAGTTAACTCCAAACTAAGGAATTGGGGAATAAGGGAAACAACCCTAGCCAACCACCCCAGATTCCCAAATATCGACTAGCAATTACACATTCAAACTCAATCTAGAAGGAAGGGAAGCCGTAACCTACCAAAAAGCCGGTCACAAACGCTCCAAGTCACTCAACAGGAGATTTTCCCTTCTGAACGGCCTCAGACTGCTGCCACGCTATCAAAAATAGAATTACAGCGTCAATACGGTCGTTTACAAACGAAAATCAACAAATTTAGAGACGTACCAGATTTGTAGTCAAATCGGGCAAAGTGGGACACGCTCTGAATTTTCCACAATTGACTCCGTGAAAAAGGTCTCAAATCCTTCCCCAAACACGATTCACAAAATGGGTCGCCCATCAGGGGTCGGATCCTCTCCTAACATCCCACAACAACCAATCACAAAACTAAACAAAATGGGCAAACAAAGAACTTACCCTCGATTTCACAAAAAATGAGGAACACCCAACGAACCCCAACCTAAAATCCATGAAGCTAACGAGAATATGAACGCCTGGGACTTCGAATCGCCGAAAATTGATTCAAGGTAAGGGAGATCTTAGGTTTTGAAGCTCTCCAGTGAGTGAGCTTTGAGCTCATTAAATAGACACTGCCAGGTCCTTCCTCTCTACGAATGAGGCCAAGACTCTGCGAACGCAAAAAATAATCTCCCCAAAGTTCCGTGAACGAGGACCCAGGCCGGCGAATACGGAGCACAAGCTGCTCCACCATCGCACAGACCTCCATGAATGCAGATAACAAGGATCACCCTCACCCAGCAGACATCCGCGAATGCGGAGCACAAAAAGCCTCTCACCTAACTGGCTTCCGCGAACGCGGAGAGCTTTCTGTGAACGTGGAGCACTAGGAACCACCCAGCCTCACAAACCTCCGTGAACGCGGCCTTTGGCCCGCGAATGTGGAGTAGATTCTCCCACACCTCCGTGAACGCGGAGCCTATCCCGCGAACGCGGAGCCTATCCCGCGAACGCGGAGAGTAAATGAGTCTACAGTTTTGACAGCTGCACCAGCTAAGTTTTTGACAATTCCAAAACTCCAAGGGGGTGCTCGGGATTCATTCGGAACTCCGTGCGTGCAAAACGAAATATATTACCCTCTTGAATTTGACATTCCGGACTCAATGGCGCAGCCGACACTCCATACGAGGTTGTTCGACAAAAAGTGGGTCCCACACACATTTAGCCATTTTAGCCATTTTAGCCAATTTCTACCGAAGGCCTCAAAATCATATCGGAAGCTCCCGGTAATTGTCTAAAGGTTGTTCTAGACCAAACTCGGCATTTCGGAACTAACTGCGTTGTTAGAATCTTCATCCGAGCACGTTTTCGGAGAATGTTGATCGAAGTCAACCTTAAACCAAATTTCAAAGACTAAAGATCTAACTAGCCCCAAAATCACCTCAGAAACCTCGGGACTCGGGCCACCCATGCTCCTAGCCTAATGTGGTAACTCTGGAGCTGATGGAATCATCAGAATTCTCATCTGAGGTATTTTACCTGAAGTTATGACCAAAATCTACTTTTCAAGCTTCAAAAGCTCCAAAATAGAAAAACAGGCATAAAACCCAAACGAACGACCAGGCGACCGAATAGTCAGGGCCAGCAAGTCATAAATGACTTGGGGTCACTACAGGAACGCTCTAAACAATAGAAAGAAGGAATTAACACAGAAATGACCTGGAGGGTCATTACAGACTAGAGCAGATGAGTCAGAGGCAAGGGAAGACTGAGCAGCGCCAGAGGACATTCATAGAGTATGAGAAGAAGAAGAGCAAGTTCTTGAGCAACATGATGGGCAAACTTAGGAGCTTATGTGGAAGCGGTACTTCTGATGAAGAGGGTTTGACTTTTCCTACCGGCTCGAGTTCAGAGTGATGCACTCCATGGAGACCCTCATATTCTCTTTTTCATATTTGTAATGTGAGGACACAGTTTCATTTTTCAGTTGGGGGTGCCTCCCTTGTGATCATTTGTTTCGTACTTCTTTATGTTCGATGCTTATGTTGGGATTGCCATTTTGGATGCTTGTTTTGTTATATGAATGATGTGACCTTGTCGGGCTTTTGATTTAATTGTGATGAATTGGTCGTTTTTGTTTTATTACTCTTTATTTCCTTTGATAGCTTCTTTATTTTGTTCTTTATTTTTATTTTTATTTTGTGATGGTGTTGTTGATTGGCGATGCCCTATGATGGATAGAGTGACGACTTTCTTAAGGGTAAATCATCAGTTAGTTGTGAGTATGTTTGACTATTGTTGTGTGGTGAAGTCTGAGTAGCCATATGTGCGGGGTGAAGTCTGAGTAACCATTTGTGGTGAAGTCTGAGTAACCGGTCCCAAATAGATATATGAGTTTGCCAAATGATGGATTAGTTTATGGCTTTTTTAAGGGAAAAATCGTCATCTTTTTGGGGGTTGTGCCTTGTTTTGTACTAAGAATATAGTCTTGCCTATGAAAAATGTGTTTTTTAACATACCCTTCCATTTTTGAAATTCGAGCATGCTTTGAAGGATTCTGTGACAACTCTTGTGACTCTTTTTCTGACTTTTGATTCGTTAGAGGTTGAAATGTTTGATGCCACTTGTATGTTGAAAAGGAAATAAGATTTTGAACCATCTTGAGTGACTTGCATTCCATGTGTGGTGAGTTATTCAATAATGCCTTGTGTTCTCTTGTGCCACCTAGAACTTACCCGGTTGGTCTTGAAACACTGGTCTTAATTGAGTTGGGTAAGAAAAATGATCTTAGGCTTTTTTTTATTTTTCTTGAAGTTCACTTGGCACTAAAAATCCCACCTTTGCACTAAATATATCCTTAGTTGTCCCCTTTGAGCCTAATTCCTTTTATTTGCAACCTTATTACAAGCCTTACCCATTTTGAAAATACATCTCTCTCTTGAACCCTTTCCCTCCTTGAACTTGGAATTGTGAAAATTGAGGCTAAAAGCCTAAGTTGGGAATGTTATGGGAAACTCATAGAAGGGATGCCTATCACATAAGAGCTTGATAAAAAAAAAAAGAGAATGATGAACGGAGAAAAAAGTCATAAAGAAAGAAAAAAAAGTTTTGAAAAAAAAAAGAAAGAAAGTGAATAAATGAGTCTTGTGTTTTTCAAAAGTTGAAAATGGTTGCATGTGGGGCATCTAAAGTGAAAATGTGAAATGTGCATTGTTTTGGAAAGTGAAGAAAATGTGAAAAAGTCAGAAACTAGTAAGTTGTTGAATAGTGTTTAAGGAGGGCGTAGTCACTTGTACCTAAATGATATCCTAACCTTCCCTAAGCCTACAGTACAAGCTTAACAAAGTCCTTTTTGATTTCTAAGCAAATGCAGTTGAGTCAATGTTGATTGAAAATATGGGCAAGCCTATGGTGTGGCATTTGTGTTCATAAGATGTTCTATTGTGAGTGTGAGTGTTTGTGTTTTTGTCCCTTGTTTGTAAATACTTTGTGGGTGTTTTGGGATATTTCTTTTCTTGTGAGGGCATGTAAGTTGATTGAGTGGTGATTTTGAAAATTCCTAATTGAATAAAGCGAGCATGTAGAAGAGCTAAAGAGTTGACTCACTTCTTGAGTTTGAGTTGTTGTCACTTAATGATTCTTTGCTCTTGAAAAATGTACCATGAGAATGAGGGGCTTCTTTTGTGAAGAGTTTGCATGAGGACTATTTTTTAGTACCAACCAAAGTCATGATCATGATCCTTAGTTGGAATGAAAGTATGTTGTGCTTAACTTGATTGCCTCTTGTGGTTTTGATTTCGTTTTGCTTGAGGACAAGAAGAGTTTCTAAGTTGGGGGTGTTAATGAGTGGGTGATTTTCAATCATTTTGAGCTCTTTTCTTATGGTTTTGTGGCACTCAAGTAGAAAAAGAGACTAATTATCCATTGATTATGGATGTTTCAAGTATGTTGTGGTTTGCATGGAGTTTTGATGGAAAACAATGGACAAAGAGGCAAAATGGAGCTTAAAACAGAGAATATAGAGCTGGCAGCAAAGTGTTCTCCGCGAACGCGGTCAAACGACCAGCGAACACGGAGCTTCAGTCATCCATGAACCACGAACACTGTCAATTCTTCCACGAATGAGGAGTACAAGTTCGCTGGGACCCACGAATGTGATGATACCTCCGCGAACATAGAGAAGAAAATGCGCTAGGCATCTGGGCAGTTTTGGAAATTCACCTTTTGACACTAATTCACAATATACACAAAGACAGCCATTTAGGAAAAAGAATTAGAAAACCCTAAAGAATTGATTGAGGCTTGGAACTAGGGCATAGATTTGAGAGCAAGTTTCCACAACAAGCACCATTAGAGTGAAGATTGAATGATTGAATTGTAACTATTTTTTACCCTTCTTCAACTCTTTGCTTTGTAATGCTTAAATTCTAGGTGTAGTTGTTATTTGGTGATTTGGATATTGTGTTAGTGATAAACAATATTTGGGTTGTTAATTTTTACCTTGTGCTTTTGTAATTAGTTGAATACTTTTTCATATATGAAGTGGGTGTTTGATTATCCAATGAATCTTATGCTTTAATTACTTTCCAATGGAATTGATCACTCCTAGGACTTTCCTATTCACTTTGATTGAACATGTGAAAGTCAATTGAGGTTGGGAAAGGTTTATTGGTGCATCATTTGAGGTGTAACAACTCGTATTTCGGATATTTGCTAGAGATAGTGAATCCATGCAATGCCTATAATTGGATTAACTATGTTGTCACTTGACTAGGTTCGTGAGAACTAGTGGAGAAGTATTTCCCTATATTCGAGAGGAATAGGTGAATAATTTAGATTCCAAGGCATATATGATTTTGCCCGTGACTAATTGAGATTGTATGAAGCTAATATGCAATGGATCGTATACGTGTTGATTGACTTCCCATTCCCAAATCCCATTGGTATCCTTGCTTGAAAAGGCTTTGGCCCTTGTTCTCCTCTATACCCTATCCTAATTTGTTACTTGATATCTTCATATTATAATTGTATCTTTGATTTTGGGTTCAAATTAGTGGCTTGTAATGGTTTATTTCTTTAATAGCCTACACATTGTTCCCTCTGGGATTGACCCCAACTTACCGTTGGGTTTATACTTATTAGCGATGGCCTACACTTTGAATTATAAGAGGTGTAGTTGAGCATTATCACTCCAAAATATGCAACCTATCTCTATTCCTCCTTACCGAATGGCTCCGGTAGAACTTAAGGAATTGACAGAGCAATTGAAAGATTTGTTGGATAAGGGCTTCATCCGATCGATTATCTCTCCATGGGGTTCTCCAGTGTTGTTTGTTTGAAATAAAGTTGGTTTGTTTCAAATGTATATTGACCACCGCCAATCGAATAAGGTTACTATTAAGAACAAGTATCCTCTTTCAAGGATAGGTGATTTGTTTGATCAACTTGAAGCGGTGAGTTACTTTTCCAAGATTGACCTTCGGTGGGGTTATCACCAATTGAGGGTGAAGGAAGATGACATTCCGAAGACGGTCTTTCGGACTAGATATGGTCATTTTGAATTCTTAGTAATGTCGTTTGCTTTGAAAAATGCTCCGACCACTTTTATGGACTTGATGAATAGGGTGTTTAGACAATACCTAGATATGTCTGTGATTGTGTTCATGGATGATATTTTTATTTACTCAAGGATTGAGGATGATCATACCAATCATTTAAGAATTGTGTTGCAAGTCCTCAAGGACCAACAACTCTTTGCAAAGTTTAGTAAATGTGACTTTTTGTTGAGATCCGTGGCTTATCTTAGTCACATAGTTTCCAGTAAAGGCAGTGAGGTAGATCCTAAGAAGACGGATGTGGTTAAGAGTTAGCCTAGACCTCTATCCCCTTAAGATATTTGAAGTTTCTTGGTTTTGGCTGGATACTATAAAAGGTTTGTTGAGGGGTTCTCTTCGATTTCCTCTCCATTAACGGTATTGACCCAAAAGAAAGTTATGTTTGTATGGTTTGAAGTTTGTTAGAAGAGTTTCCAAGAATTGAAAGATAGGCTTACCTCCGCTCCGATATTGACCTTACCGGACGGGTCCAATGGATTTGTTGTTTATTGTAATGCCTCAAGAATTTGGTTAGGATGTGTCCTTATGAAAAATGGGAAGGTAATGCATATGTTTCAAGGAAACTTAAGATTCATGAAAAGAACTATCCTACCCATGACTTAGAACTAGCGGCGGTTGTGTTCGTTCTAAAGATTTGGAGGCATTATTTATATGGAGTTCATGTTGATGTCTTCACCGAACACAAGAGTTTACAATATATGTTCAAGCAAAAAAATCTGAATCTTCACCAAAAAAGGTGGCTTGAGTTGCTAATGAACTATGAAATGAGTGTCCTCTATCACCCCGGCTAGGCGAATGTGGTGGCGGATGCCCTTAGTCTGTTATCCATAAGTAGTGTTGCTCATGTTGAGGATGATAAGAAAGAATTTGTTTGAGATGTTCATAGATTGGCCCGATTAGGTGTTCGGTTAATTTATTCCAATGAAGGAGGCGTTGTTGTTCATAATGGTTCAGAATCGTCTTTTGTATCAGATGTGAAATCAAAGTAAGTTCTTGACCCGATCTTGATATAATTGAAGGAAGTTGTGCTTAAAAAGTTCGTTGAGGCTTTCTTTCAAGGGGGAGATGGTGTACTTAGATATCAAGGTCATTTGTGTGTTCTGAATGTTGAAAACTTATGGGAGCAAATTTTATTAGAAACCCATAGTTCCCGATATTCCAGTCACCCGGGAGCCACCAAGATGTATCGTTGTAACACCTCGGATTCAAAAGGAACGAAAACCTTTGATTTATGAAGATTTTGGTGACCCACGACCTTGACCTATTGCCCGTTGGTTTACCTACCAACCATAGGTCAAGTGGTGGGAGGAGCCGTAGGTGCTACTGGTTTGGGGGCAAAAAAGTTCAAAAAATATAAAATTTTGGTGACCCACTACATGACCTACGGTCAGTAAGTGGACCTACAAACCGTAGGTCAAGTAGTAGGTGGGGTCGTTGGTCAAGTTTTTAAAAGAGGGCCTTTTGGTCTTTTCCCTAATTGTTTAATTACTAAGTAAGGATGGTTACCCTCTATTCCTAAGCCCTTTATAAGCTACTTAAGCCTATAAACTACACTTTCCAAATCACTTTAGAAAATTCTCAAAACCTCTAGAAATATTTCTTTCTCTAGAAGTTTTAAGAAGAAGAACCTAGGGTTTCAAGATCAAGCCTCCTAATCCTCCATTGATTTCTGGGTTTTGGCATTGAGGTATGATGATCTTCATCTATGGATCCCTTTCCTCTATAGAGTCCCTAAATTTCTCTATTTTACAAGTTAGAAATCCTCCATTGAAGTTAGGGCTTTTCTTCTATGTCATGGGTTCTTTTCAATGTTGATTTAATTGATTGTTTTATGAACTATGAAGCATGAATTGAGTTAAATTTCATGAATTAAGATAAATCCCCATGAGCCCATGTAATTTCCCCAATTTAAAATTTTGGTTTGTTGATGGGTTGAATTGTGAAGAAGATGAATTTTGTGAAGTCTATATGAAGCCATGCATGATTCACGATATCTAAAAGCTATGATTTCATGATGAATTATGAATGATCAAAAGATGGGTTTTATGAAAGTATGCATGTTCATTGATGAATATTATGATGATTTATGAATTGCTTTGAGATTGAAACATCAATGATGTTGTTGTTGAGTTGTGAAAGGGTTTCTCACATATTACTCAAACTATGAATGTGAAATGATTTTTCCCACATAAAGGATTCATAACATTTTGAAAGGTTTTCTCAACTAAAGTTGAATCAAAGATTAAGGAGCCATTCTAAATGACGTAAGCTTGGACTAGTCCATGGAAGATGAAACGTCAATACTAATGAACTATAGCTTGGATTGGTAGCTCTAGTTGTACCTTTCCATGGATAATAAGATGAATAAGAATTATGGCTAAACTCCGTGGGATTCATGCTTTGCACCGAGAGGATATTGAGATTGAAGCTCTTCTGTAGTAGAGGCCGGGTTTCTAGTGGAAGTTCTCCCGTAGTAGAGGCCGGGTTTCCAAAAGCAATCTCTTGTCCCATAAACTATGTGCCACCATAGGATGATTGTCTAGATAGACATTAGCTAGTGGATCCACGTAAGCTAGAAGTTTATGATCTTACCTTGGAAAGTAGGACACCTCTTTTCGGTGTGGGGTAGACACTGGATTCCGTGTTGGTAGCTCACATGGTCTTACATGTTGGTTAAAGCTACTTCCCACAATAATGAACTAAAGTGACATTCAAGGTATTTTCTCAACTAAAGTAAAGATGTTTAGCTTGCATTGATCATGATTTATAACTTATGATTTCCAACCCTTTTCTCATGGTTTAGCTTGATCATTGAATGATTATGAAAATGTCCCTTTTTTCATGTTTAAATGTTTTTATGCATGGTTATCATACTTGATACATATTTGTACTAACGGATACTCTTGCCTACATTTTCTTATAAGTGTAGGATCCGGCTCATCCCCATTTTCTCGTGGCTAGTTCGTGATATTAGAGATCTTGTAGAATTTTGTGAGTCCTCATATGTTCGAGGATGTAGCCAGATTTACTTTCATGTAATTTGCTTTCTCTTAAAGACTTTGTATGGGTTATGTCCCAATGCTCTTTCATATCCTATGTTAGATGGCTTTTGAGACTATATGTAGACTTTTGCTATTTCCTTAGACTCTTTTGATAATGAATTGTCTTTTGAACTCTTAAATTGCTATTATCTTGTATGAAGCATGCTAAGTGGCTTGTATGAGGCCTTTGGGGGTCTTGTACACCATGTCACGTCTAGGGGGTGCTTTGGGTTGTGACAAACTTGGTATTCCTGAGCACAATGTTTTAGAAAGGTCCTAGGAAGTCTCATAAGCCATGTCGAGTAGAGTCTTGTTCATGAGTGTGAAGCGCACCACATTTATGAATGAGAGGCTACAAGATAATTAGAAAAATCCACTTCTTTCATTATTCTAAAGTCGTGCCATAGAGTTTTACTCTATATGTCTCTTTCCTAATCCTTATCCTATGCTTTTCATGATATGGCTACTCGAAGAGCTTATGCTAGGAGTAATGTGGGAGAGAATGTGGAACAAGAAGCTCCTTCTAAAGCCCCTCAAGTTTCGGCCGTCCCTTTGGACGAACAAGGGACTGATGCGAAGTTAAGGGCTGCTTTTCAAGTCTTGGCCCAAGCCATGACGGCTCAAGCCAATAGAGAGGTTGTGGCTCCCGTGAACCCAAATGTGGGTATGGTGGCATCTAGAGTGAGAGACTTCACTAGAATGAATCCTTCGGAGTTTCATGGTTCTAAGGTTGAGGAAGATCCTCAAGAGTTAATTGATGTGGTGTACAAGGTATTAATGATCATGGGTGTGACACTAGAGGAAAAGGCGGAGTTGGCCGCTTATCAATTTAAGGGTATTTCTTAAGTGTTGTTTGAGCAATGGAAGAGTGAGGGGGCAGATGATGCGGGTCGTCTTGATTGGGAAAAGTTTAAGGTTGCTTTCCTTGATAGGTTCTTTCCCCTTGAGACGAGGGAGGAAAGGGTGCTTGAGTTCATCAATCTTCGTCAAGGAAGCATGAGTGTTATGGAGTATGCTTTGAAGTTCACAAAATTATCTAGATATACTTCTACTATGATTGCCGATCCTAGGGCAAGGATGAGTAAATTCATTTAGGGAGTGTCAAAATGGTGGTAAAGGAATGTCGTACCGCCATGCTTGTCAATGACATGGATATTTCTTGTCTCATGGTTCATGCTCAGCAAATAGAAGAGGAGAAACTTAAGGAAAGGTCTAGAGAGGTAAAGAGGGCTAAGACCAGCAATGGTAATTTCTCACATTCAAGGTCCGATAGACATGGTTGTTTTAAGTCTTGACAAAGGTTTTCTAGCAAGGTTCCTCCAATGCTCCTCCTAAGTTCAAAAAATATAGGGTGCCTAACCCGAAGCGTCAAGGAGAAAATAGTGGTGGATTCTCATTGGCTACTTGTGCTAAGTATGGGAGGGAGCATGAGGGTAAGTGCTTAGCCGGTATGGATGGTTGCTTTGATTGTGGTAAGAGCGGTCATAAGGTTAGGGATTTTCCATCTCTCACGGCTAAGGAAGAGAAGGTAAGCAAGCTCCACCTAGTGGTTCGGGTTCAAATGCTCCTAAGAAAAATTGATTCTATGCACTTCTAGCTCGCCATGAGCATGAGGGTACTCCCGATGTGGTTATCGGTATGTTGAAAGTTTTTCATTTTGATGTTTATGCTTTGCTTGATCCCAGTGCTACCTTGTCTTTTGTGACACCATTTGTGGCTATGAAGTTTGATGTTCTTTTGGATGTGTTGTTAGATCCCTTTTGTGTCTATACTCCTATTGGTGAATCTATTGTGGCTAAGAGAGTCCATAGAAATTGTCCCGTCTCCTTATCCCATAGAGTCACTCATGTTGATCTTGTAGAGCTTGATATGTTAGATTTTGATGTTATTCTTGGGATGGATTGGTTGCATTCTTGTTATGCCTCTATTGATTGTAGGACCCGAGTGGTGAAGTTTCAATTCCCAAATGAGCCTATCCTAGAGTGGTAAGGGGGAAATTCTATGCCTAAAGGTCAATTTGTGTCATGTCTTAAAGCTAGAAAGATGATTTTTAAGGGGTGTATATTCCATCTTGTTAGGGTGAGGGATATGAATTCCGAAACGAATACTCTTGAGTCGGTCCCCATTGTAAATGAGTTTTTGAAAGTGTTTCCCGATGATCTATCCGGTGTTCCTCCCGAAAGGGAAATAGACTTTGGTATTGATCTTCTCCCCGATATGCAACCTATCTCTATTCCTCCTTATCGAATGGCTCCGGCAGAACTTAAGGAGTTAAAGGAGAAATTGAAAGATTTGTTGGATAAGGGTTTCATCCGACCAAGTATCTCTCCATGGGGTGCTCCAGTTTTGTTTGTTCGAATGAAGGATGGTTCACTTCGTATGTACATTCAATGTCGTCAATTGAACAAGGTTACTATCAAAAATAAGTATCCTCTTCCAAGGATAGATTACTTGTTTGATCAACTCCAAGGGGCAAGTTACTTTTCTAAGATTTTTCTTCATTCGGTTTATCACCAATTGAGGGTGAAAGAAGATGATATTCCAAAAATGGCTTTCCAGACTAGATATGGCCATTATGAATTTCTAGTGATGTCGTTTGGTTTGACAAATGCTCCAACCGCGTTTATGGATTTGATGAATAAGGTTTTTAGACAATATCTTCATATGTTTGTGATTATGTTCATAGATGATATTTTGATTTACTCAAGGAGTGAGGATGAGCATGCCGATCATTTGAGGATTGTGTTGCAAGTCCTCAAGGAACAACAACTCTTCGTGAAGTTTAGTAAATGTGAGTTTTGGTTAAGGTCCATGGCTTCTCTTGGTCATATTGTCTCTGGTAAGGGTATTGATGTAGATCCTAAGAAGACGGATGTGGTTAAGAATTGGCCTAGACCTCTATCACCTTCGGATATTCAAAGTTTCTAGGGTTTGACTAGTTACTATAGGAGGTTTGTTGAAGGGTTTTCTTCGATTGCTTCCTCATTGATGGCTTTGACTCAAAAGAAGGTTAAGTTCACATGGTCTGAAGCGTGTGAGAAGAGTTTTCACGAATTGAAAGATGGACTTACCTCGACTCTGATATTGACTTTACCAGAAGGGTCTGATGGGTTTGTGGTCTATTGTGATGCTTCAAGGATTGGGTTAGGGTGTGTTTTTATGCAAAATGGAAATGCCATTGCTTATGCTTCAAGCCAACTCAAGATTCATGAAAAGAACTATCCTACTCATGACTTAGAATTAGCGGCGGTTGTGTTTGCTTTTAATATTTGGAGGCATTATTTGTACGGTGTGTATGTTGATGTTTTTACCAACCATAAGAGTTTGCAATTTGTGTTCAAACAGAAAGATCTAAATCTTCGCCAAAAGAGGTGACTTGAGTTGTTAAAGGACTATGACATGAGTATCCTCTATCACCTCGGCAAGGCGAACATGGTGGAGGATGCTCTTAGTTAGTTGTCTATGAATAGTGTTGCTCATGTTGAGGATGGTAAAAAAGTGTTGGTTCGTGATGTTCATAGATTGGCCCGATTGGGTGTTCGGTTGATTGATTCTAGTGAGGGTGGTGTTATGATTCACAATGGTTCAGAATCGTCTTTTGTATCTGGTGTGAAGACTAAGAAAGATCTTAATCCTAATTTGGTTTAGTTAAAGGAAGTGGTGCTCAAGAAGTCCGTTGAGGCTTTCTCCTAAGGGGGGATGGTGTGCTTCAATATCAAGGTCATTTATGTGTTCTCGATGTAGATGACCTAAGAGGATAAATTTTGTCAGAATCCCATAGTTCTAGATATTCCATTCAACCGGAAGCTACAAAGATGTAGCGTGATTTGCGAGAGGTCTATTGGTGGAATGGGATGAAGAAGGGTATTCCTACTTGGAAGTTGAGCATCAAAAGCCGAGAGTTTTCTCCCAAGATATTAGTATTCCTACTTGGAAGTGGGAAGATTAGAATATGGACTTTATTGTTTGTTTACCACGCACCCGGTGACAATATGATTTGATTTGGGTTATTATGGATCGTATGACGAAATCAGCCCATTTCATTCCCGTTAATGCTTCTTATTCGGTGGAGGATTATTCTATGTTGTACTTGAGAGAAATGGTTAGGTTGCATGGAGTGCCTTTATCCATTATTCCCGATCGTGGTGCACAATTTACTTCTCAATTTTGGAAGTCTTTCCAAAAGGGTTTTGGAACTCGTGTTAAGCTTAGCACGACCTTTCATCCTCAAACCGATGGGCTAGCAGAACGTACTATCCAAACTTTGGAAGATATGTTGAGAGCTTGTGTGATAGATTTCAAGAGTAATTGGGATGATCATTTGCCTTTGATTGAATTTGCTTACAATATTAGCTACCATTCTAGTATTATTATGGTTCCGTTTGAGGCTCTTTATGGTAGGAGGTGTAGATCTCCTATAGGTTGGTTTGAAGTTGGAAAAGTTGCTTTGGTAGGTCCCGAGTTGGTACATGAGGCTATGGAGAAAGTTCGGCTTATTAGGTAAAGGTAGAAAATGGCTCAAAGTCGACAACAGTCTTATGCCAATGTTAGAAGAAGAGGTTTAGAATTTGATGTTGATGATTGGGTTAACTTGAAAATTTTACCCATGAAGGGTGTAATGAGATTCGAAACGAAAGGGAAGCCTAGTCCCCGTTATGTAGGCCCATATCAAATTTTGAGATGTGTTGGTAAAGTAGCTTATGAACTTGACTTGCTTAATGATTTGGCATCGGTGCATCCGGTTTTCCACGTCTCCTTGTTGAAGAAATGTGTTGGTGATTCGACATCTATAGTGCCATTGCAGAGTCTTGGCATAAAGGATAGTCTTTCCTATGAAGAAGTTTTGGTTGAAATTTTAGACCGGCAAGTCCGAAATTTAAGAAATAAAGAAATTTCTTCGGTGAAGGTTCTTTGGAGGAATCAATTAATTGAGGGTGCTACTTGGGAGGCCGAGGCTGATATGATGTCCCGATATCCTCATCTCTTTCCCTCCGATCCTACTCTAGCTTGAGGTATCTAGTTCCTCATGGTTCATTCTTTTGGTTTCATGTGTCTTAGTTGTTTCCATGATTCCTTGATTATGCATGTTCATGAAGAGTCTAATTTTTGAGAAAATGAGCTAAGATTGATTAATTTTGCTATTATTCTGGGCATCTGAGTGTGAATTGCATAAACCTTTCATGAAATGATATTTTTAACATGCTTTAAACTTGGAGTTGATGTTTCCTCCTCGGATATGTGCATATATGTGATTGCATGCATGTTGGGATGTTAGGATCTTGATCTTACCTTCCTTATGATGTTTGGAATCCTATTCGAGGATGAATGTTCCCAAGGGGGAGATAATGTAACAATCCAGATTCGAAATGAATGAAAAACTTTGATTTTTGAAGATGTTGGTGGCCCACGACTTGACCTACTCCCCGTTGATTTACGTACCAGCCTTAGGTCAAGTGGTGGGAGGAGCCGTAGGTGCTACTGTTTTGGGGGCAGGAAAGTTTTAAAAAAAAAAAATTATTGGTGACCTACTACATGACCTACGGTCGGTAGGTGGACCTACAAATCGTAGGTCAAGTAGTAGGTGGGGTCGTTGGTCAAGTTTTTAAAAGATGGTTTTTTGGTCTTTTCCCTAATTGTTTAATTACTAAGTAAGGACGGATACCCTCTATTCCTAAGCCCTTTATAAGCTACTTAAGCCTAAAAACTACACTTTCCAAATCACTTTAGAAAATTCTCAAAACCTCTAGAAATATTTCTATCTCTAGAAGCTTGAAGAAGAAGAAGAAGAACGTAGGGTTTCAAGATCAAGCCTTCTAATCCTGCATTGATTTCAAGGTTTTGTCATTGAGGTATGATGATCTTCATCTATGGAGCCCTTTCCTCCATAGTGTTCCTAAATTTTTCTATTTTACAAGTTAGAAATCCTCCATTGAAGTTAGGGCTTTTCTTCTATGTCATGGGTTCTTTTCAATGTTGATTCAATTGATTATTTTATGAACTATGAAGCATGAATTGAGTTGAATTTCATCAATTAAAATGAATCCCCATGAACCCATGTGATTTCCCCAATTTCAAAATTTGGTTTGTTGATGGGTTGAATTGTGAAGAAGATGAATTTTATGAAGTCTATATGAACCCATGCATGATTAAAAAGATTAGCGTTGTAAAGATGATGATGTGTTATTTAATTTCATGTATTCAAAAGTTTTTATTTAGTTGTATCCAATTTTTGGTTTGTTTTTCAAAAGAATGCTAATAATTTTTTTCCCAAGAATTCTTTACTTAATCTATGGACTTGTTATAACATTAGACCTTTTATTTGCAAATTCTTTTGTTTAATTATAGCTTAAAAACATAAAAAATATATTTTATTCTAAATTAACATTCTATCCTTGTAATATTTTGCTTTATTCTTTTTTGAATTATTTGTGGGTTCATTATTCAGATCCAATGATATTAGAAGAAGGTACTAAAAGAAACTATTTTCCTCCCCAAATTCATATTTCACCTCTACAAAATAAAGTATATTCTCACGCTCATAGTTTGAAAAGAATATTTTCGGTATGTTTTTTAAGAGAATGCTAATAATTTCTTTTCTCAAACTTTATTCTTTACATAAATTATGGAGTGGTTATAATATTAGCACTTTCGTTTCCAAATTCTTTTGTTTAATCATTGCTTAAAAATATGGAAAAAAATACATTTTGCTCTTTACCAATGTTCTATCCTTATAATAATTTGATTTACTCTTTCCTGCATTTTTCGCTAATTCACTAAAACATGATTTCTACTTATTCACTATTCCGATCCAATGATATTAGAAGAATGTACTAAAATAAACTATTTCCCTCCCCAAATTCAGATTTAACATCTAGAAAATAAAGGATATTCTCACGTTCAAAATTTGAAAATAATTTTCAAAAGTTAGTTCTTTGCTATTAAAATAAATATAAGTCCAATAGGCTAATCATTCATCAATTTTTTACTTGTATTTTACTCTAAGGGTTTTTATCACTGATAACACTCGAGCTACCCTCAAAACAAGTTCTAAGAGTAAGAGATCGTTGTCAATAAAAATACCCAACTAGTAGTCGGGGTTGAATTCCACAGGGAACAATATGCCCACAATCGAAAAAATAAAGGTTAACTAGATACTAGTTTGAATCTAAACATGAAATGCACAAGACTATCAAATAAAAGGCAATTTTTCTAAATACACTAAGAATGGGGTCAAGACGATATTAAGCAAGGGATGTATGGGAATTGGGAAATTTAGCATTCAATCTACACTCAACGATACATCGCAATTCAATCCATGCTCATTCAATCATAGATAGGCTAGATCATCGTGAGCCAATCCTAATCTCCTTTCGGTCTCAAAGGGTTATATCACGATATCTCCTTTCGATCTCAATTGCACCAACACAAAACAATCCAAGACCTTAATCTAAACCTCTATTTTTAGCAAGTTTATCATTCAACCAAGTAAACCTAAATTATCTCCTTTCGATCTAAAATTTAGGAATCAAAGTCAAACATGATCATCAACTTAATTCTCCACTTCACAACTTCTATTTTTTAAGCAACCCACAAAGATCGGAAGCTAGATTTTAGCATGCACTCTCAAATCATAATTTCAAACATGAGAAATAAATTAAACCTATTTCAAGAATTCAAACATAGAAGCAAGGAATTACAAAAGCAATAGAGCAATAAATCAAATGCAATAGCTTTTTCTATTTCTAGCACAAAAGCCCAAATTTCATACACACAATTGCATTCACATTTCTGGCAATTAAGAACAAGGAAATGAAGAAAGGTAAAAGAAATTAACTAAGATAGAACACAATCTCCAAATCCAGAACTGAAATTTGAGGCAACTTGCCTTCAATGTCTCAACCCAAAATTAAAATTTACAAATTAATCTTCAAGCTAAGCTAAGAGATGAGGTGTTTTCTCTCTCTCTAGTTTCTTGTCTAAAAAAACATGGATCATGAATAATATTCCACTCTTTCCCTATTTTTTGAATTTAGATCCAACTTGGCGGGCTTCGCAAAAGCGGAACTCCCATCGCTTAAGAGAACTTCGCCAATATTGGCCAGTTCGCAAAAGCAAACCCCGCATGCTCGCTTAAGCGACCTTTGTTGCAAGTTGATTGTTCTCAAAAGCGAACTCTACTCTGCATGTGCGATATCTAGGGCTCAATTTTTCCAGTTCTCGCTCCTTTTCCACTTTTTTGCATCATTCTTCCTCTCCAGTAGCAAATACCTGAAATTAACACAATTCAAAGGGTAATTAGCCTCTTTCCCTGCTTGAGTGCCACAAAATCATTGGAAAAGAGCCTAAAATGAGTGCCAATCCACCACTCATTAACATACCCAACTTCAAAACTTTGCTTGTCCTCAAGCAAGATAAAATCCAAAACACAAGAGGCACTCAATTTAAGCACACACCCTTCTATTTCAACTAAAGATCATGGTCATGGCTATGATTGGTACTAATAATTAGCAAGCAAGCAAGTGATTTGCAATCCAAGAAACTCCCTCAAATTCAAGCATAATTTCAAAACTCAATGATTTTCAAGAATGATCAAGTGACATTAAGAATTCTCAAGAAGCGACTCACAATTTCTAGTAGACTAACAACTTTCCTTGACTCAATTTTTGAATCTATCAACCTTACCAATCCATCCTAGTTTTCATGCCCTTTCAAGAAAAGAAATGTCCCACAAAAGCACAAACAAGTACTTACAAGGGACAAGGAAGCAAAAACTCACAATCACAATGAATCATCTCATGCATACTAATGCCACACCATACGCTTGCCCATATTTTCAATCAACATCGACTCAATTTCATTCGAGTGCAGATCTAAAAGCACTTTGTTAAGCTTGTAATGTAGGCTTAGGTAAGGTTAGGAAATCATTTAGGTAAAAATGACTACACCCTCCTTGAACACTACATAACAACTCATCATTCATCAACTTTTCCACTTTTTTCTTCATTTTTCAACTCAATGCACATTTCACAATCTTTTCTTATTTTTCCTTTCTTATTACAATTCTCGATGCCCCACATGAAACCATTTTCAACTTTTGTAGGATTCATTTATCGCTTATTCAATCCATTTCTTTTTATTTTTCACAACTTTTCCTTTCTTTGAAACTTTTTCCTCCAGTCTCAAACTCTTCTCTCTTTTTTTTATCAAGCCCTCATGTGGTAAGCATCCCGTTTATGAGATTCACATAGAACCCCCATTTAGGCTTTTACCTCAACTTTCACAATTCTCAATTTCAAGGAGGGAAGAGTTCAAAAGAAGGTTACTTTTCACAAAGAGCAAGACTTATAATGTGGTTGCCAATAAAAAGCCTAAGATCATTTCTTCAACCAAACTCAATTAAGACCAACATTTCAAGACTAACCGGGCAAGTTCTAGGTGACAAAAGTTAACACAAAACAATATTCAACAAAGACTCACCACACATGGCATGAAACTATTCAAGATGGCTCAATTTAACTTCCTAGTTAAGAACAAAGGTGTTATTTTTTACTTCACCATATAGTAATTTGGAGTCACAAAAATAGTCAACACATTGTCACAAAATCATTCATTTTCACAAAACATTCGGAGGGGTGCCTTATTTTACGATTCACAAGGCTTGACTAAATTTATTAGCACCAAACAAGTCACAACCTCACATCAAAGCACCATAGAGCAAACAACACTCAATAAAATGGCAATTTTTGCTTAAGAATGATGTCACCCGATTTATAATTGGGCAAATTCAAGCCTTTTTGTTGAGCATTCACAAGGGCTTCTAAACTCACAAGCTATGGGTACTCTGACTTGCCCTGCTTCAAGGCATAAAAGCATGAAACTCTATCACCATGATTTATTACTGCAAAAAGAAACTAACCAACGATACTACTACAGAAAAAAGAATAAAAACATAATAAAAACAACCAATCCACACAATAAGCAAAAACCATCCAAAACATCAATCAAAACAAAAGAAACAACCTAAAGGGGAGCACCCCTCCACTAAAGATTGTGTTGTGTCCTCACAGCACAACTATGAAAATCACCAAGAGAATACGAAAGGGCTCCTTGCACTGCCTTAATCATCTCCATCAATATCGGTGGACTTGCTATCCTCAGATCCACCATCATTGCTCCATGTAGCAGGTTCATCTCCATCTTCCTCTGTCCTAGAAGTCGGGAGTGGCTCATTTGCCTTCAACACTTTCCAAAGGACTTTGATCCCTTTCCACATCCGAGTAAAAAACTTTTCTCTAGTCTTCTCCTGCCTCTTCATCTTACTATGTGAGATGCTTAACTCACCATGTGACTTAGCCAAACCGGCGTAAGCCTTCTCCAAATTTGCAAGTTGAGATTTTTACTTCCTTTGATCAATCAAGTAGGCGTCAAACTCCTTTTGGGGAACATACGTTATCGGCCCAGAATATGACTCACCTTGCCCTTGAGGTAGCCTCATCACTATCTCCTTCATAATTGTCAACTCACTTGCAAATAACTCAAAAGGGCTCAAAACTAGAGATGTATGAGAATCCTTATCCACATGTACGGATTTTTCGTAATCAACTTTCCTCTTCTTAATTTTCATAACTGTGCCCTCACCATGCATTCTACGGGGAAAGACAGGATTTTTGGGCTCCACCCAAGTGTCACCAGGAAGCACCTCTACCTCAATCTGTTTGCATAGCTCCGTGATCAGAGATGGAACAATAAGAGATAGGCTGTCACGTATCTTGAATTCCCAGAATTCATTCATGATCAAGTGACCTATATTCAATAGGAAACAATCAAGTACACACGCCCCTATTTGTGCCCGCAATACAAAAATGTTTCTATTATTCCCACTTAGGGAGATGCAGTGGCAAACAATCGACATCCATATCCTTGTCTTGGCCGTCAAATCTTAACATAGAATTCCAGCTTTTGTGATGGCCAATGGGACATTTTTTCCTGGGCATAGATTTGATGCTAACCAAGTACCTGACGCACAATCCTTGGCTGTGAAGGCCTCAATATCATGGTGTAGCAGCCCATAGATGTCATCAATTACCTCCGGCCCATAGTGGACAAACTTACCCCGGAAGGTGATTAACCTTGATGTCATGTCAGTTGATTTGCCGCAAATTCATAGCACATTTAATGCTCGAAACTAACAAGTAGTGCGAGAAATAAAGCTTTTTTATGTGGATATGAGGTGTTTCTTCGATGTTGTACACGTGAAACACTTGGTTGCATAAGATAAAAAAAAGTGGAAAATGAAGTTGAATTCTAAGAACACGAGGCTCCGCACGAGCCATGGTCCAGTGGATGGACCGTCTATGGGTTTTGGAAGGAGAGGCAGTGAAGATCCTATGTAAAGTATGAAGACCACAGAACCCCAGACGGGCCATGGTCTAGTTGACAAGCCGTCTGAAGGTTCGTAGAAGAAGTGATACAGAAACCACTAGCTACCCAAATGAAGGCTGAACACTAGGAGGCCCTACACGAGCCGTGGTCCAGTAGATGGGCCATCAGGTAATTCATGAAGTCCAGGAGTGAAGTCAAGCAGTGAAGGAAGACCCACTCGGGCTAAGTGTTGGATGATGAGGGGCTTGACGGGCCATCTGGTACTTGGCAAGCCGTTACCCTGCTTATGCAGTTATGTGACAGTAGAGTCCTACATCGAGTAGGACTTGTTTTTATAGACTATTTTAAATACTTAGGGTTTATTTTTAACATTAGCTTTCATCACCGACCAATTTTTAATATTGCAAGTGTGGGGAAATCATTATCTTCTATGTTGGAGCACATAGTTAATCAATTTTTGTACTTTGGATCAACACTTGGTGTTCCTATTTTTAGCATTGATAATCCAGAAACCTTTGGTTTGCTATTCTTGTAAGTTGATTTCCTTATGCTTTTAATAATATCTACTGCTATGTTTCTTGGAATAATGAGCAGCTAAATACTACAACTATGGTTGTGGGAACCATGACGATCACTTAGCTACAAATTCAAATACAAACAATGTTAATTTGTTAATAGCATGTGTTGTTTCTACTTTTGTAATGATTGCTTTCTAATGAGTGCATGCATTAGAACTCACCTGTATTTGTTACTTGTTCAAGAAAAAAGTAATGATTAGGAAAAGGTAGAAACAAACTCCGTAAATTTGGTGTGAAAGGTTAGAGTTTGAGAGAAGATAAACATCCCGACAAATAAACAAGGGTAAGCTCCAAAGCACTCTAAGATTGAGAGGAAAAGAGTGGAAATCATCTAATAGGGCTGAAACAAATTTAGATGTATCTAACTTGCTAGTAACATAAAATCTTTTAACAAATTTGCAGTCGTTTGTATAGAATTCTAGAGTGAAGTGAAAGTCATGGGGAACACAATCCTAGTCTCGTTTATCAATTACTGACACCTTAGAATACTTTTTTTTGTCGACTGTGATAATCAATTTGACACTTGTTACTAAAATAACAAACAACCCACTACTTACTTTCCTCATGTTATTTTCTACTAGAAATATTAACCATAATTGAAGAAAGGCATCAGGAAGACTATTTTTGTAGAAAATTCCCTGTGGAATCGACCTCAACTCCAGTTGAGTTCTATAAATTGACGTCGACTGTTTATACTTCTTAATTGAGGTTTAAGTTTGGACGTATCAAATTTTGGTGCCGCTGCCGAGGAATTTTTGTTCGAAAATATTTTACTAGCTATTAATTCAGTTGTAGTTGTATTTCCTAATTACACTTCTTATTTCTTGTATGTCTCATTTACAGGTGAATTTTCTAGCTAATGCATGCTAAACACTAGAAGTAAGGGAGCACCGTTAATTCTTTACGATCCTGAGCTAAGAAAAACCTTAATGAAGATGGTTAATGCACATGAACATGAAGCCCAGAGGCAAATACTAAGACAAGATGCTGAGGCCAATACTAGAGGTGCTCAGTACAATGCTAACGACCCGAACATGGTGGTTGAGAAAAATGAAAGGGTTGAAGAGATAGCCCCTCCTCAACACCAACCACTAGCTGCAATAGGTCGAGTCCAACAACTGGTGCATATGGTATTTGAAGAGGATGATATGGATTTGGATGGGGCTGGAGCTACTGGAGCAGTTGTATTGCCAATATTACCTCCAGGAGTCAAGTTCGCCATCACTAGCACCATGATTCAACTGTTGAACTTGAAGGGGCTCTTCTGAGGAACTACTGGTAAAGATGCTAACCAACATTTGATGAACTTTGTTGCAATTTGCATGTCAACTGAGATTCCTGGAGTCAGTCAAACTGCGTTTAGGCAGAGGTTGTTCCTCTTGTCTCTAACTGGGGAAGTAATAAACTGGCTAAATGAGTTGCCGTATGATTCAATTAGAACTTCGACAGAATTGAGGGAGGTTTTCATGGAGAGGTTCATCCCAGAGGTGAAAGAGCTACAAATAAAAGACAGCGATGCATGACATATGATGGAGGTTTAGACAAAAACTAAAGAAGTTCCCAAATCATGCCCTAACAGATAGACACTTGAAGCAGGTATTTTACAGGTCATTAAACGTTATGACTAAACCAGTTATGGATGCAGTATGCGGTGGATCATTCATGAGCAAACCATTCGCTGAGATTATGGTTATCATGAACGAAGTCTCAAAGAATAATAGAGCTTGGCACACCAGAGACGCAGAGGTAGCAGAGCTTGGGTTCACTTTTGAACTCTCAGTGGAGCAATGAAAGAGAGAAAAAGAAATAGATCACGACATGGCTCACTTGAAAACTAGATGCACCTCATTACGAAGCACCTCACGTCTGGTCATGAAAAGGTACATGTTGTTGGTGCTGCTAGCATGTTTGATGAGCAAGATGATGATTTTGATGAGGAAGACAAATACTTGAACAATCAGGAGGGTTTCCAGAATTATAACTCGGGCAACCAAGGATATAATTATGGAAATAAAAGTCAAAATTATCAAAGAGATGAGCAAAATGATCGATCAGATTATAGAGAGCAAGATAACTTACAAAATAAGGAGGGATATAAAAATGACCACAGTGGTGTGTACATACCTCCAGGTAGTAGAGATTGAGTAGGTAGTAGTTCTAGCGGTTCAAGGATGGAGCACATGTTAGCTAAAGTTCTTCAAATGGGTTGAATCTACATATGTGAGAGTGAAAGAGCTGAAGAATGACTCCTCTAGTATGAGTTAGATTGTTGACTCACACTCAACATCTACCAAGCAATTGGAGCAGTAGCTGGGGCAGTTGTCAGCCTCATTAAATCAGAGAAAGAATTGAACACTACCTAGTGACACCATTCAGAACCTAAAGAAGGATGGACATTGCATGGAGATCACGACAAGAAGTGGGAAATCACTTCCAGAACCAAAACCTGTGAGTATTGAGCAGGAAGAAAGCATGGAGAGAGATGAAGAACAAGAGGTCGATGCTGAAGTTGTCGATCATTCAGAGGCAACTAGAAGGGTGGAGAAGCCATCTAGGGCAGAAAAAGTTACAGTAGAGGTAACTTTGCCTTTATAACAAACACCTTGACCACCTCCTCCATTTCCTCAAAGGCTTAAGAAGAAAGCTGAAGATGGAAAATTCATATCCATGCTTCGGAAATTATCAGTCAATAACCCGCTTGTAGAAGCTCTGGAGTAGAATCCAGGGTATGATAAGTTCATGAAGGACTTAGTAACAAAGAAGAGAGCTGCAACTTTTGAACCGACAAATAATATTCACCATTGTAGTGCTATTGCTACAAGGTCCTTGGTGGAAAATAAAGAAGACCCAGGTGCGTTCACTCTGCCATGTACTATTGGTGCTTTCGAATTTGCAAAGGCTTTATGTTATCTGGCGGCTAGTATCAACCTTATACCATTAGCCGTACATAATCAACTGGGATTGGGAGCTCCAAAGCCCACCGCAATGAGGTTGATGACGGCAGATAAGACGGTAAAAAGGCCTGTGGGTATTTTGTGTGATGTAGTTGTGAAAGTAGAAAGTTTCATCTTCCCAACTGACTTTGTGCTTTTTGATTGCGAAGTGGATTTCTAGGTTCCCATAATCCTGGGACGGCCATTTCTGGCCACAGGTAGAGCACTAGTTGATGTGGAAAGAGGTGAACTCAAATTTTGACTGAATAATGAAGAGGTGAAATACAAGGTGTGTAAATCAATGAAACAACCACAAGATATGAGTGTGGTATCCGCAAATAATATTTTTGAAGAGGGGGAAATTGAGGCATATGTAGAAGAAAGATTTACTGCCGAGACATTGGCTGCAGTGATAATGAATTTGGATGAAGTCTTTTGGGTTGACTATGTGGAGACTCTAAATGCGCACCAAGAGATGGGATCACACTCATATTCTACCAAGAAGTTAGACTTGGAATTGAAGAATAGGACAAATCCTCCAGCAAAACCATCTATTGAGGAACTGCCTGTGCTTGAGTTGAAGCAGCTACCTGGTAATTTGAGGTATGTATTCTTAGGAAAAAAACAACATTTTGCCAGTTATTGTAGCTGCAGATCTTAATGATAAGCAAGTGCAAGCAGTGGTGCGAGTTTTGAAGAGGTTGAAAAAAGCAATTGGGTGGACCTTTGCTAATATCATTGGGATACCCCTAGTTATTTACACTCATAAAATTCAGATTGAGGAAGATTACAGTTCGAGTATAGAGCACTAAAGGAGGCTAAATCCAACAATGGAAAAGGTGGTAAAGAAAGAAATTATCAAGTGGCTGGACGCAAGGGTAGTGTACCCCATTTCTGATAGTTATTTGGTTAGCCCAGTGCAAAGTGTACCCAAAAAGGGTGGAATGATAGTTGTGCCAAATGCGAAGAATGAGATAACGCTGCAAAGTCCAGTTACTTGTTGGCGAGTGTGCATGGACTACAGGAAGTTGAACAAATGGACCTTGAAGGACCATTTCCCAGTGCCTTTCATGGATCTGATGTTAGATAGGCTGTAGGAAAAGAGTGGTAATCTTTCTTAGATGGATACTCTGGGTATAATAAAATATCAATTACACCAGAAGATCATGAGAAAACCACATTTACATGTCCTTATGGCACTTTCGCATTCAAGTACATGCCTTTTGGATTGTGCAACGCACTAGCAACGTTTCAGAGATGTATGATGTCCATCTTTTCGGACATGGTTGAGGTAACTCTGGAAATATTCATGGATGACTTCTCTGTAGTAGGTGACACTTTTGATAACTACTTGTTTAATCTTAGTAGGGCACTACAGAAATGTGAAGAGGTAAACCTGGTGATAAACTGGGAAAAATGCCAGTTCATGGTCAAGGAAGGCATAGTCATAGGCCATAAGGTGTCTGAGAAAGGCTTGGAGGTGGATAAGGAAAAATTTGAAGTAATCGAAAAGCTACACTCACCTATTTCTATGAAAGGGGTGAAGTTTCTTAGGTCATGCAGGGTTCTAACGATGCTTCATCAAAGATTTTATAAAATTGCACATTTTTTGTGTTAGTTGTTAGAAAAGGAGATGAAGTTTACTTTTGATGAAGCATGCACTAAAGCTTTTGAAACTCTGAAGGCTAAATTGATCTCAACCCCATTGATCATTTGTCCAGATTGGTCGGACCCATTTGAGGTGATGTGCGAGGCAAGTGGTGTTGCCTTAGGAGTTGTGTTAGGGAAGAAGAGAAATAAGATCTTCCACCCGATATATTATGCAAGCAAGGCACTGAATGGAGCACAAATAAACTACACTGTCACTGAGCAGGAGTTACTCGCAGTAGTGTATGCTTTTGAGAAATTCAGAGGATACTTGCTGGGAACTAAAGTGATAGTTCACACTGACCATGCATCATTGCGATACTTGATGGCGAAGAAAGATGCAAAGCTGAGATTGATAAGATGGGTGATGCTTTTACAAGAGTTTCACTTTGAAGTCAAAGACATAAGAGGCGGTGAAAACCAAATGGCAGATCACTTTTCCAGACTGGAGGAAGAGAAGAAAGAGAAAGCTGAATTAGGCATTGATAACTCATTTCCAGGTGAGCAGGTATTAGCCGCCACTCTTGATCTCATTCCTTGGTTTGCTGACTTTGCGAATTACGTTGTCAGAGATTTGATGCCTGAAGTATTAACTTTCCAACAAAGGAAAATGTTCCTGCATGATGTTGATAAGTACTTTTGGGATGAGCCTTATTTGTACATGGTTTGTGTGGATAATATCATTAGGCGATATGGTCCTGAAGCTGAAATGCTAAGTCTTCTAGAAGCCTGTCACTCACCTCCAGTTGGTTGACATCAATGGGGTGCTCGCACTGCCCACAAGGTGTTCCAAAGTGGGTACTATTGGCCTAAAATTCTTCAAGACGCATTCAATTTGATTAAAGGTTGTGTTATGTGTCAAAGACAAAGAGGTATTTTTTGCTATCATGAGCTACCTATTACTCCTATCTTGGAGGTTCAATTATTTGATGTTTGGGGGATTGACTTCATGGAACCATTTGTGAGGGAAAAAGTACATATTAGTGGTTGTTGATTATGTCTCTAAATGGGTTGAGGCTGTGGCCTTTGCAGAAAATGCTGGTAAGAGTGTTGCAGGATTTCTGAGGAAGAATATTTTCTCAAGATTTCGCACACCTAGATCTATTATCAGGGATGGAGGTTCACACTTTCGTAATAAAGTGTTCAGCACATGTTTGGCCAAATATGGGGTGAAACAGCACAAAGTGGCGACACCGTATCATCCGCAAACAAGTGGTCAAGTGGAAGTTTCAAATAGGGAAATAAAGTCAATATTGGTAAAGACAGTGAATTCCAATAGAACGGATTGTGGAAGGAAGTTAGACGATGCTTTATGGGCATATCGGACAGCTTTCAAAACGCCCATTGGTATGTCACCATATCAATTAGTGTTTGGAAAGGCATGCCATTTGCCTGTAGAGTTGGAGCATAAGGCACTGTGGGTGGTGAAGAAATTAAACTTGAGCTGGAGTGAATTAACGAATATGAGACTTGAGCAAATAAATGAAATGGACGAATTTCATTTGAGAGCTTATGAGAGATCTGCATTATACAAGGAAAGGATGAAGCTATATCATGACAAGCATATTGAGAAGAGGACTTTCAACCCTGGTGACTTGGTGTTGTTGTTTAACTCAAGGTTGCACCTATTTACAAGTAAGTTGAGGTCCAAGTGGCCCGGACCATTTAGAGTGACTCTGGTTTTCAGTCGAAAGCCATTTAACTTGAAAATGATAAAAGTGAGAGGTTCAAGGCAAACGGCGAACGAGTCAAAGCATATATGGGCGTTTTGAAAGAAGTGAAGATAGTTAAGGAATGCAAGCTTGATGAAGTCTGAGTAATCAAGTAACTTGCGTCATGCCGCAACGTTAAATTGTGCGCTACTTGGGAGGAAACCCAAGATATAATTATAATAGGTAGTTTAAAATTACATAATAGTTCATTATTTTATAGAGTCACAGTGTGTGAAGGAAAAGTCTAGAAAACTGGGCAGGAGTTGATGCTAGGAATGCCCCTCACGAGCCCCTAAATGGGCCGTACAACACATCACGGCCCATGAAGTAGAGCATCAAAAAGAGTAAAGCTCACTAAAAAAAGAGGAAAAAGTTCACGGAAGGGTTTACGGCCTATCGCACTTTAGACTGACCGTTTAGACTCTCCTGAACTTGCAGGTAAGTTTTTTTTCCTCAGTCCTACTCATGAATATTTGTACGGACCGTGGTGCTCTTCACGGCTCATTTCACAGCCCGTCAAAACCAAGTCAGCGCTAATAGACCTGACCCACGCGACTAAAAATTCAAATTCAATGCTTTTAAAAGCAACCAAAGCCCCAAAAGTTAGGTTCTTTCCCCTTTTCTAGATTCATAACGTCTTCTTGAGGGTAATTAAGAGGTTTTTATCATCTATATAAAGAAATCAACATATCATTCAAGCCCTAGGTTTACATTGCAAGAATACTCCAAGTTCAAGTTTCATTCTTCTTCTTTTTGTGCGAAATTGAGGGTCCAATTTGAAGTAAGTTTCTTCCTTTTGCTTGATATAAATTTGATCTTATCCAAATCATGTAGAGAACTACTTTCATTTATCCTTTTAAGTAATATTGAATGGAAATTTATTATGTGTGTTTATACGTTGTGGGTATGGTATGAAATTAATTAATTGCATAATTAGATGTTGATTTTGTATTGGGTTTGAGATGAGTCAAAATAATGTCGTGAAAAGGCTCCAAAGATCATTTTTAGGTGTTTTTGAATTCTTAAATTTGATCACAGTAGGTTTTAAAGCATGTCGACTGAAAACCTGGCCTAAGTGTGATTACACGACAAGCTTCACAGACCGTGAAACCCTTCATGAACCACACCTAATGGCTGGTTCACACTGGTTTAGTGTCACGATGTCCTAGACAGACCGAGGTACTCACCATGAACCGTATACAGCCCCGTATGAAAAATTTAAAATAAAAAAAAGATTTTCTTTTCTTATTTTATTCTTTGTTCATGGCGTGGCCCTTTCCAATGATAGATTGAGTGATGACATTCTTAAGGCAAGGCGTCATTTTGTATAAATACACAGGGGAAGTCTGAGTACCCGTTAGTGTAGTCATTTTCTTTTGTTAATTCTAACTCGTTGTCTCAAAGGTACAATGGAAAAACAAAGGTGCAAGACAGCACAACTACATATCTCACCTCCTGCATCTCCCGATTAGAGTTCGAGTGAGGAGACACCTAGTAGTCCTGGGGTCCAATTGAATCCAGAAATTGAACAACATTCCCCCTGTGCTACTAGGTCTCAGACAGCCATGAATATCACACAACATATACCTTTCCAGTCTGACAAGGAAGAGGATAGTTCTAAGAGAGAGCAGGAGTCAGATGATGGTTCTCGGGCATCGGTGAATGACTTATCGGTTATTGAAATTGAGGAAGAAGAGCGAGACAACTAAGAAGATAGTGATACTAGTGACCCTGACACATCATTAGTGCAGTTTGTTCGACAAAAGGAAGCTGACCTAGTAGCATCGCAATACCTCATTGATGTTTTTCGACGGATGTGGTCAATCCCTAGATCCAGGGACATATTTGATAATGACATAGTGTCAAATGCAAGTGCTATTGGCGAGAGACCCATCGTATCGTAAAGAAGAGTGGCGGAAGCTGATTTACAGGCTTTCCCAACTATCTAAAACCTTTTAAAACAACATAAATTTTAATGGATGACTAAATAGCTGGGAGAGTTCGGATGTCACTTGACAAAGAAATTCTATTCTTCCTACACTGCCTCGTTGATGAATATGGCAACCACAGAATCATCCAAAGGACAAAAGAAAATAGTAGAATCTAAATTGGGACAACTATCTGAAGTGATTATTTGGGGCAAAAGGGTTGATATTTTTGAAACCACAATCAATAGGTTTCTACATGGCCCAGATTACACTGCACTTATTGCAGTAGGTTTCTATGAGGGCCACCAACATTCGGTGACAAGTGAAGCAGAGATAGAAGATCCCATCTCACCGGAACGGATCATGAAGTTGATTGCAGGGCTGATTGCAACTGAAGGTGAGTCAGCAGCATGGGTAGACAACCCACAAGTGCATATAACCAAGGCATCATTGACATTTCAAGAAAAAGTCTGGTGGGCAGTGGTCCGTGCACAGTTATGACGGGGAATGATAACACCCTATGACCATCGCAAGCCTCCCTAGTAGCTTGCATCATAGCCAGCTATGCATTGAATGTGGGGTGGATTATTGCTACAGAAATGAGAGATCAAGCCATGAACAAACGAGCCACTTTGCCATTTTCTTGTCTGATAAGGAGGTTGTGTGTGCATGCCAACATACCACCTAACTATTTAGTGGATATATATGTGGAGGCAACAGGAGTCACTATTGTAACTAAGATAAAAGATGTGATGAACCCATTATATGGTTCAAGAGCAGGACCTGATGCACCTTTGGCAGTAATGCCACATGCCCCAGTCAAGCTTCCGAAACATGGGGGAGGCAGTGAGCAAGTTGAGGGGACAGCTCAGACACAGTGAGTGTACAACCCCCACCAGTACCACCTTCTGATGCAACATATACTTTCGTCTCATTGCCCACTATCTTTCTGAAGAGATTAGTAACAGAGCAAAGGCAGACTCGAGCCATACTAGAACAGGTGGTTGAAAGACTACCACAAGTAGTTCAGGGTCAGGTACAGAGTGCAGAACATGCCTGCGTGAGGAACTCTTGCGAGAGGTTTTTGTGTTTAAAAACAGGATGGACGGCTTAGCCCATGTGAATAGCTGGCTAAATGCTTTGGGTCCTGTAGATGGTGCTTCTTTGCAAGCACAGATGCCCGCAATAAATGGGAGATTGTAAAACTGAAAGAGAAACAAAATGTTATGCCTCCACCAGCTGTACCGGACTCCTTAATGAACCTGTTCAGCATGCCTCCGGTCGCACAGTTAGTGGGAGATATTTGGGGTGATTTAGCTCATCTTGAGACTAAGAAAGGAAAAGAGAAGGATACAAGTTTCGTATTGGAGCATCAAGACCTTTCCAGGGAAGAGAATAGGAGAGCAAAGAGAGTGAGAGGAGAGTCTAGGAAACTTACTAGAGAGAAGGAGGCTTTGGAGCAGCAGCAGCATGATATGATGAGGTCTAGAGCCTCAGGTAGTGAGCGTCCTACTCCTATGGATAGTAGTCGTCCCGACCCAGTCTGTGCACATGCAAGTACAGCAGTTGATAAGGGTGCCAACATCGCTCCGACTCCTACCATGTAGGGCGTCGCAGGTATGACCCTTCCTCACAACCCTTGTATTTTTTACTTTGATGAAAAAGTTTATTTTGTGGGGAGGGGGTGCTTAAGCAACCTGCCTTTAGTTGTTAGTATATGGAGGTTTGCTCTTGTTTTGAAATTTTTTGTGAAGTTAGTAGTTTTTGTTGTTTAGCTTTGTTTTGTTTTGTTGTGTTGTTGAGTTGAGTGTAGCAGCTGAGCCTTGTGTGTAGTATGAAATGACATGAAAGAAATCCTTAATCTGATATTTGATTGTTAGGCTCTTTGTACGACATCTCATATATGTGCGTGTTGATCATCGCTAGCTAGGACCTAAATTGGTTAAGTGAAATACTGGAACTATAAGCATGTGCCATGTGAGTGTGAGGTTTGTTTGAATTCTAGTGCTGCAGGTAGAAGCTAGAACTTGCCTAAGTAGTCTTGCTGAAATAATTGAACGACTTGGAAGGAAGGGATCATATGCCATTTTTGAATTAACCCCACTTTAACAAAAAAACAACTACCAAATGAAATCATGGACCCTTGAACACTATTTTAGCCTTGATGTTGATTTTATTGTCACCCTGTGATATTGTATTCTTGGTTCTACGAAGGCGCGATGCCATAACTCAAGTCAAAAGCTTAAGTTTAGGGTGGTCACGACCGAAATGAAAAGAAAAAGCTTAACTGTATTTTATCCTTGGTTACTCCGACGGCATGAAACAAAAATTCATGTTTGAATGGTTCAACTAAATTGTAGTTTAAAAAAAAAAGGGAAAGAACAAAAGAAAAAATGTGGAGGTCGGGATGTGCTAAAGAAAAAGAAGTTGGAATCACTACAATAAGAGTTGTGTGCTATTAAGAACATTGGAGAGCCGAGGTAATCTAGTCACTCATAGACCAAATATTCCACTCCCTAGCCTGAGCCAACGTAACCAGCCATTAAAAGTCCTATAGTGATCTTATCCTAGTTGTTTGACAGTTAACAAGGGCAAGTCTATGGTCAGTATACTTGCAGTGTTAGAGTTGTTTTGGAGAGTGAGAGTAGTTTTCAGTCCCAAATATCATGTGTGAGGGACTTCTTTGTTGTGAGGGCACTATGTTTGTATTGGATTCTTTGCTAGGTTAGCTAATAGTTCGTACTAGTCTAATCATGATCGACTGTGTGTAATGGGATGTCGTCCACGGATCCTTGCATGTTAGATAGATGATTTTGAATGAAAGTGATGGGAAATAGCTGCTACATATCTGTAATGTGATCCTATAGTGTTGAGTGTCGGGTTATGTTCTTTTTCATCGCTTGAGGACAAACAATGGTTCTAAGTTGAGGGTGTTAATGTGCTACGAATTCATAGCACATTAAACGCTCAAAACTAAGAAGTAGTGCGAGAAATAAAGCTTGTTTATGCGGATATGAGGTTTTTCTTTGATGTTGTACAGGTGAAACACTTGGTTGCATAAGATAGAAAAAAGAGTGGAAAATGAAGTTGAATTCTAACAACACGTGGCTCCACTGAACCGTGGTCTAGTGGACGAACCGTCTATGGGTTCGTGAAGGAGAGGCAGTGAAGATCCTCCATGAAGTATGAAGACCATAGAGCCCTAGACGGGCCGTGGTCCAGTTGACGAGACGTCTGATGGTTCATAGAAGAAGTGATATAGAAACCAGTAGCTACCCAAATGAAGGCTGAACACTGCGAGGTCCTACACATGCCGTGGTCCAGTAGACGGGCCGTTAGGTAATTCGTGAAGTCCAGCAGTGAAGTCAAGCAATGAAGGAAGACCCACAATGGCTAAGTGTGGGATGACGAGGGCCTTGATGAGTCGTTTGGTACTTTATGAGCCATCACCCTGCTCGTGCAGTTATGCGACAGTAGAGTCCTACTTTGAGTAGGACTTGTTTTTACAGACTATTTTAAATACCTAGGGATTATTTTTTAACATTATCTTTCATCGCCAACCAATTTTGAATATTGCAAGCATGGGGAAAAAACTATCTTCTACGTTTGAAAACATAACTAATCAATTTTTCGTACTTTGGATCAAGACTTGGTGTTCCTATTTTTAGCATTGATAATCAAGAAACCTTTGGTTTGCTATTCTTGTAAGTTGATTTCATTATGCTTTCAATAATATCTACTGCAATGTTTCTTGGAATAATGAGCAGCTAAATGCCACAACTACGGTTGTGGGAACCATGACGAACACTTAGCTACAAATTCAAATACGAACAATGTTAATTTGTTAATAGCATATGTTGTTCTACTTTTGTAATGATTGCTTTCTAATGAGTGCATGCATTAGAACTCGCCTGTATTTGTTACTTGTTCGAGAGAAAAGTAATGATTAGGAAAATATAGAAACAAACTATGTAAATTTGGTGTGTACGGCTAGAGTTTGAGAGAAGATAACCATCACAAAAGAGAAGCAAGGGTAAGCTTCGAAGAACTCTAAGACTGAGAGGAAAAGAGTGGAAATCATCTAATAGGGCTGAAACGCATTTAGATGTATCTAACTTGCTAATAACATAAAATATTAACAAATTTGCAGTCGTTTGTATAGAATTCGAGAGAGAAGTGAAAGTCACGGGGAACACAATCCTAGTCTCGTTTATCAATTACTGGCAGCTTAGAATACTTTTGTTTTTGTCCACCGTGATAATCAATTTGATTCTTGTTACTAAAATAACAAACAACCCACTATTTACTTTCCGCATGTTATTTTTTTCTGGAAATATTAACCACAATTGAATAAAAGCATTAGTAAGACTCTATCTACAGCAAATTCCCTGTGGGATCAACCTGAACTCCAGTTGAGTTCTATAAATTGACTTTGACCGTTTATTCTTCTTAATTAAGGTGTAAGTTTGTACGTATCATCAGTTTCCATGAGGTTAGCATAAAACTCCCTCACCTATTGCTCATTCGCCTGGCATGGTTGAGATGCAAAACATATCCAACTGGAGTGTTCCAACATTTCATAGAAGTTCGGAAGTAGTTCAACAACTTTGTCAAGTGAAATTCCTCTCTCTAGAAGTAGCTTTTTCTTCATCAATTTTGAATAGTAATTCTCCTAAGCTTGGAGAGAGACAATGAGATGTTAATCATATTCGACCACCACTTCCTCTTCAAAACCATGTTTTTGTACCATTCTTGATTTCTTAAAGATTTGGTAATCACAATACCATAAAAGTTTAAGAATTATGTGTCAAACAATGCTATATCATTGGTATAAGTTAAAGAAAAGAGTTAGGAGTCACTCTAGGAACCAAAATAGGCCTGCTGAATAATTTGACCCTGACAGGAAATGGGCTCAGATCTCGCTAAAGCGACGAGGAGGTCTTTTATTTAATGACCCTCCAGGTCATTTTTGAGTTAATGCCTTCATCCCATCATTTAGAGCGTTCCAATAGTGACCCAAAGTACTTTATGACTTGCTGGAATAAATTGTTCGGTTGCCTGGTCGTTCGTTTGCGTTTTATTCCCGTTTCCCTGTTTTGTAGCTTTTGAAACTTGAGAAGTTGATTTCAGTCATAACCTAAGGTAAATGACTTCAAAATGGGATTCTGATGGTTTCATCAACTTCGAAAAGGACAAATTAGGCTAGTAGAATGGTCGGCACGAGTCTCGAGGCTTTCAGTGCACCTTTTGGGCCATTTGGCACTTTAGCCTTTGAAATTTGGCCTTAGGTTTACTTTGGTCAATATTCTTGGAAAACGTGCTCAAATGAGAATTCCATCAGTGTGGTTAGTTCCTGAATGCTGAGTTTGGTCTAGAACGACCCTTTATGCGCTTCTCGAGGCTTCCAATTTAATTCTGAGGCCCTTTGTGGAAATTGGCTAAAAATGACATTTGGGTGTGGGACCCACTTTTTGTCAAGATGACCTTGTAGGTGTCGAATTTGGTGGGGTAGCATAACTCGTTTCCGTGCACGGGGTTCCCAATGAATACCGAGCACCCCATAAGAGAATTGGCAAATGCAAAAACTCAGCTGGTGCAACAGCTGATGTTGCAGACCCATTTTCTCTCTGCTTTCGCGGGCCAAAGAGGCGCGATCGCAGAGCTCAGCTTCCTTCATCTCCGCGTTCACGAGAAGGTCGCCGCATTCGCAGAGATCTGGGTTTCTCTTCTCCGCGTTCGAGGGTAGGTCTCTGCATTCGCGGAGTTCTGGGATCTTTTCCTCCACGTTTGTGGGCTACTTTAGCCGCATTCGCGAAGGTCATATTCATCTGGTCCTTTATTTAAGAACCAGACGCACGAGCCCTTAGTGGCATTTTCATTTTGTGATTTCTCTCTCGTTTTATGTCGAACTTTTGATTTTCAAAGTCTGATGTGTTTTGAATTGTTGTCGTTTCGTGGGTGACTGATCGAAGGGTGTCGGAAAGTCTCTGTTTGAGGTATATTTGTGTTGCAGTTGGGTGTACGAGTTGATTCTTGTGAGCTTTTTCTTGAAATATTTTGCGTGCTAATCGTTTGGGCTATTCCAATCCCCGAATTGTGTTCCATTTGGGAATACAAGTTTGAGAAAGGGTTTTGGACCTCTTAGCGGAGTCAATTCTTGAATTTTCAGAGCAGGTCCCACATTCCTATTTTTTACTTCGAAATTGGTCCGTCTCTGATTTTGGTAATTTTAGTGTCTAAACGATCGTGCTGAGGCCGTATTTCTATTTTTGATAGGGTGGCACCTTTCCAAAGCTGTTCAAAAGGGAAAAGCTCCGGTATAGTGGTTTGGAGCACGCGCGGTGGGCCTTCAGGTAGGCTACGGCTTTCGTTCTAATTACATTGAGCTTGAATGTGTAAATTCTTGATGATTAGTTTAAATTGGGGTGGGTACCTAGTTTTATCTCCGTCTCTTCTTAGAAACCATGATTTAGAGTTGATTATCTCAGTTTCTAGGGTAGTACCATACTGGAAGAGTGTTGTATGTGTGTTGTAGCATGCTATGTGATTAACTTGATTGATTGCTTGTTTTTGTGGCATGTTTTTGCCTTAGTCTAGGATAGACTAGTGTTACCTTAGACCCATGCACCTTGTGACTATGGTATGTCTCCGACATCGTTTCGGATAGGCTAGGCCCTTGTAGACGGAATAGCAGACTTGAGTCTGATAGTATGAGCCTTAACTTAGGCTTTTGCGCTGCTTTCTAGCCTTTCTGTCTCCTCTCCCTATTTCTGCGGCTTCGATACATTACCGGAGATGGTGTGCTTCCTTAGTATTGGAGTGCTTCTAGCGTGGAGCCTTTTGTGATATCGTCAGGAGTGGACGTCGATCCACGATGGGTTGGAGCCTACTTGAGATCCTATTTGGAGTTGATACATCCCAGGTACTCTTGCTAGCTGGGTGGCTGATGCCCATAGGAGTGGCTTGCTGGCTGGGCGGCTTTGATAGTTGAGATCCTCTTCGGAGTTGATACGCCCCCGGGTACTCTTGCTAGCTAATTGGCTGACGCCCTTGGGAATGGCTGGCTGGCTGGGCAGCCTTGATATTTGACATCTTCTATAGAGTAGATACACCCCCAGGAACTATTGCGAGCTGGTCGGCAGATGCCCTTGGGAGTAGTTGGCTGGCTAGGCGGCCTAAGTTGGTAGTCAGTCTTGCTAGCTGGGCTGGCAGTTGACTGGATTTTTGTTTTGAATTTGGATTACTCATCAGTCTTGTAGGCTTAGCTATTCTATGTACCTCTCGGGCTTAGGGGGGTCCGTTCGGGTTCTATTAAAACTTGTTCATGAGTGTACCTTTTGGGCTTATGGGGTCCAGTTTAGTTTATTTTAGCTATACTTAGATTTACTGTCGGTGTGCTTGTGTGCTTGTTTCTTATCTGCTTTGACCTTTATTCTTGTTTAGATTCTATCCTTTCAGATTAATTTTACCTTTCTTGCTTAGTCGGCCTCTGATGCCTACTCGGTACCTATTGTTTTGGTACTCATGCTAAACTCTGCATCTGTTTTCGTGATGCAGGTCCAAGCACCAGCTACTAGCGTTGATATCGAGCCTGCTGCAGTCATTTTTGGAGTCGAGGGTGGGTACACGGCATTTGGGGGTTACCCATCTCCTTTTATATATATATTGACTTGTCTTTTGCTTTTTGATACACTCTTGCTTATGTGGTCCACTTTTGGGACTTGTATTCATTTTGTAGTAGCTTTGTACATGTGACTTCCAGGTTCTGGGAGGGATCTTTTATTTGTATATAGATTGTTTGGCTTGCTTCCGCTTATCTTCTGTGTTTCAGGTATTTATTCTTCCTTATAGTTTGAGTTTGTTTATACCCTCAATCCCATTAGTTGTAGGTTCCGAGATACGGGTTGGCTTGCCAACTAGTGGGTTATAGTAGGCACCATCATATCTCAAGGAATCGGGTCGTGACAGTTTTGCATCAGAGCCGCAGGTTCATCGGTCTCCCTTGTATAGAGCTAACATCTGGTAGAGTCTTGTGGATTGGTGCGGTGACGTCCGTGACATATCTTTGGGAGGCTATAGGATGTCGTTAGGGGGTTTGTCTTATTTTGTATCATTTTTGTGTATGGTTTGTCCAATTGGTTTCATAGAATCTTATTTGTTTCATTCTATCGCAGGATGGCTCACACGAGCGGTTGAACGGCCAGGGGTTATGCACCCAGGCCCACAGATAAAGCCCCAGCTAGGGGTAGAGGCTTACCCCGAGGTCGAGAAAGGGTCGCAGCATCCACTCGAGATTGAGAGAGGGCTCCTGAGCTGGAAGTGAGGCCCTAGGTTGATCATATTCCTTCTCAGCCGGTGGAACTGGTACCAGCCCAACCACCACCTGCACCAGCTATCGCCCCTGACCTTCAAGCGATGCTCACCTAGATATTAGTGGCAATAGGGGGTATGTAGCAACAGCAGGCCCCAGCTCCAACTCCAGCACCAGCACCACAGGGTCAGCCTGGTCCAAAGGTTTAGAAGCCGCCAGCACCGGCCGCTGCTCAATCGGATAATTTAGATGGGGTTATGCCATTTAAAGAGCAGAAGGTGCTCGGGGTGTTTCTAAGGTTGTCACTGCTGATATTTTCTGGGGCTATTGGGGAGGATGCCCATGAGTTCCTTACCACTTACCGAAAGTGGTTGCAGCTCTAGGACTGGTGGATTCCAGAGGAGCCGACTTTACCAGTTATCAGCTAGATGGGCCTGCCAGACAGTGATGGCATTCCTATGTGGAGACCAGGCTAGTTGGGTCTCTGCTGGTATCTTGGACTGACTTTTCAGAGGCCTTTTTGGCTAGGTTCATTCCTCGGAGCGTCAGAGATCGGCTGCGTGATGAGTTATCGAGGTTGGATTAGGGCTCCATCACTGTGTCTATGTACGAGGAAAAATTTCATGAGCTATCCCGTCATGCTACTATGATCTTGCCCACGGAGGATTGAGGCAGCAGCTGTGCATTAAGACCAGTCCATGGTTTCAGTGGGCTGCTCTGTTCTTGATGTAGTGGATCATGCACGCACACTTGAGCAGATCCGTCGTGAACCCAAGGAGGCAGCCACAAGAGGGCCAGGCAGGAGGATAGCCATAGTGGGCCCTATTCTAGACCTTGAGATATTTCGGACAGGTTTTGTTAGAGGTTCAAGTATGGTCAATCCACTTGCCCATTCCAGGAAACGCTTCATTCTACAGAGGGTGACCAGCACCATTAGGATAGCTCTAGTGCCAGTCCAAGTCAGGGCCGAGGGTGTGTTCAGTCGGGTTCTTCAAGTCAAACTGGCCGGCCTTCAATTGCGAGTAGACCGCCATAGGGTTGTTTTACCTGCGGGGGGCTTGATCATTGGTCCAGAGAGTGCCCTCTTAATAGGTCAGCCGTACTAGCTCCATGGGCAGCTAGACTCGCACCAGCAGCAGCACCTCCAGCTAGAGAAGGAGGTTAGTATCAGGGCATACAGGGAGGTTTTTGGGGAGGAAGGACAAGTGACAGAGTGGATGCGCGAGGGAGAGGCGCCCAGGGCCATTTCTATGCAGCTCCATCTAGAGCAGAGGCTGAGGCATCGGATGATGTGATTACAGGTACGATTCTTTTGTGCCATCAGGACGCTTCAACTTTATTTGATCCAGGCTCCACTTATTCGTATGTGTCTGCATATTGTGCTCCTCGGTTGGGTGTGTGTCCAGAGCTCTTAGTGGTGCCGTTACGTGTTTCAACCCAGTAGGTGATTCTTTAGTAGTGGATCAGGTTTTTAGATCCTTAGTGGTGACTATTCAGGGGCGAGCAACTTGGGCATGGACTAGTTTTCCCCTCAAAAAGTTGTCTTGGATTACTATGCCAAGACTGTTACTTTATCCATTCCTAGTATTCCGCCGGTGGTGTGGTACGGCTCTTGTAGTCGCATGCCGGTTGGGCTGATTTCTTTCATTCGGGCTCGGAGGTTAGTCTCTTGCAGGTGTTTGGCTTATTTAGCTCATGTCAGAGATGTTAGTAGGGAGGGCCCTATGGTTGATTCATTGGATATAGTTTGAGACTTTGCGGATGTGTTACCCACCGACCTGCTTGGCCTAACCCTAGATCGTGATATTGATTTTGCCATTGACTCGGAGCTCAGTACTCATCCTATTTCTATCCCACCATACCGTATGGCCCCCGCAGAGCTCAAAGAGCTCAGTATTCAGCTTTAGGATCTCTTCGGTAAGGGATTCATTCGACCTAATGAATCACCATGGGGTGTCTCGTATTGATGATCTATTTGACTAGCTTCAGGGTGCTGCGGTGATTTCTAAGATTGATTTGAGATTCCGCTACCACCAGTTGAGGATTAGGGCAGCGGACATCCCTAAGACCAAGTTTAGGACTTGTTCGGTCATTATGAGTTCCTAGTGAAGTCTTTTGGGTTGACTAATACCCCTGCCGCTTTTATGGATTTGATGACCCGTGTATTCAGGCGATACCTTGACTCCTTTGTTATAGTCTTCATCGATGATATCTTTGTGTACTCGCAGAGCCGGAGTGTGCATGAGCAGCATTTGAGGGTAGTGCTCCAGACTTTGAGAGCTCATCGGCTTTATGCCAAGTATTAAAAGTGCAAGTTTTTGCATGAGTCCATAACATTCATGGGGCACGTGGTGTCCAAGGATGGAATTATGGTGGATCCATAGAAGATTGAGGCTATTCGTGATTGGGCTAGGCATACTTTGGTGATTGAGATTCGTAGCTTTGTCGGATTGGCAGGGTATTACAGGCATTTTGTTGAGACATTTTCTATTATAGCGGTGCCTTTGACTCGGTTGACTCACCGGGATGTTCCTTTTTAGTGGTCAGAGGACTGTGAGAGGAGCGTTCTGAGGCTTAAGAAGTTGCTTACCACTGCTCCGATATTGATTTTTCCAGTTTAGGGTGAGGCTTCATAGTTTGTTGTTACACATCCGGCATTAGTTTGGGTTGTGTATTGATACAGTGGGGATGGGTTATTCCTTATGCGTCGTGGCAGCTTAAGTTGCATAAGCGCAACTACCCTATTTATGACTTAGAGTAGGCGGTGGTAGTTTTCGCGCTTACGATCTGGAGGCACTACTTGTATGGAGTCCGTTGTGAGATTTACAGTGATCACAAGAGCCTTCAGTACATTATGAGTCAGAGGGACCTTAATTCAAGGCAACGCCATTGGATTGAGCTCCTGAAGGACTATGACCTCTCTATTCTCTACCATCCGGGCAAGGCGAATGTAGTAGCGAACGCCTTGAGCCGAAAGGCGGTGAGTACGGGTAGTCTAGCCTTCTTTTATGTTTCAGAGTGACCTTTGGCTTTGGACATCTAGTCCTTAGCGAATCAGATGATCCGGCTTGATATTTCAGATTGCATATGGGTGTTAGCCTATGTGGGAGTTCAGTCATCTCTGCTAGATCGGATCCGTGCTCGACAGTTCGAGGATTAGTCCTCGGTGGCACTCAGAGATAAAGTATTTTCAAGCGATTTTGGATAGTCTACTTTAGATTTAGATGGGGTTTTGAGGTTCACCGGCCGGTTATGTGTACCGAGAGTTGGGAGTTTTATTCAGCTGATCCTTAGCGAGGCCCATGATTCCAGATATTCTATTCATCGGGGCATTGCTAAGATGTATCATGATTTGAGGCAGCATTAATGGTGGAGCGGTATGTGGAGAGACATCTCAAACTATGTATCTAGTTGCCTGTGTTGCCAGTAGGTGAAGGCTGAGCATTTGAGGCATGGTGGTGAGCTGCAGAGATTACCCATTCCAGAGTGGAAGTGGGAGCGTATCACCATGGATTTCATTGTGGGCTTGCCTCGGACTTCTAGGGGTGTTGACAACATTTGGGTCATCGTGGATGGATTGACCATGTCAGCACACTTCCTTCAGTGCCGCGAGGTTGGCTCGTATCTACATTCGGGAGGTGGTTCGTCTTTATGGTGTGCCTGTTTTCATCATTTCAAACCGGGGTTCACAGTTCAATTCCAGCTTTTGGAGAGAATTCCAGGAGGAGTTGGGCACCCGTGTCGACCTTTGCATAGCATTTCACCCACAGACTGATGACCAGTCAGAGCGTACCATTCTAGTCCTTGAGGATATGTTATAGGCCTGTATTATGGACTTTGGAGGTCAGTGGGACCAGTTCTTGCCTTTGGCGGAGTTTGCGTACAACAACAGCTACCACTCTAGCATTCAAATGGCCCCGTTCGAGGCCTTATATGGTAGGCGTTGTCGCTCTCCGATTGGTTTGTTTTAGTGTATAGAGCCTAGGCCGCGTGGTATAGACTTTCTTTAGGAGGCCTTAGATCATGTGAGGGTGATTCAAGGATCGGCTCAGGAGGACTCAGAGTAGACACTAGAGTTATGCAGATCATAGGCATCGACCATTGAGATTTTCCATTGATGACAGAGTATCGCCCAAGAAGGGCATGATGAGATTTTGAAGGCGCGGCAAGCTTTGCCATAGATATATCGGGCCTTTTGAGATTTTGAGGACAGTTGGTGATGTTCCCTATGAGCTAGCCTTGCCTCTAGCATTCTCAGCTATTCATCTAGTCTTCCATGTTTTGATGTTGCGCCGGTATGTTCAAGATGAGTCTCATGTGCTCAAGTATGATGTAATTGAGTTGGATGATCGTCTGACCTATATTCAGGAGCCAGTTGCCACCTTAATTCAAAACCCTCTTCAAGAATGTTCAATAGCTCAAAAATATTAAAAGTATGAATTTCTCCTTCAATCTGGTTCTGCCACCCTCGTTTCTCTCTCTCTAAAAATCAATTTATATGTTTCCTAAAAAATTCAAACATTTAAGAATGTGGGACCACTCGGTGAAATTAGTCGGGATCGCCGAACGACTCTGTTATCCACCGATGTACTCCTTCTCACCCTTTTGGACTTGATTTCTGCCTTCACTTGTTGTGTTCATTTAGGCTATCTGGGTCGACCTCGCCATTCCATTCGGCGTGTCGCCGAATTGCTCTTTAGTTTGCCGAGTTGGTTTAGGTCATGAGCCATTTCACTGGAACTTTTGGCGAGCTAGAGGCTCACTCGGAGACTCGTCGAGTGACTTTTGCGAGTTCCAACCTTTCTTTTCTTCAGCTTTTCCAATGTTTTTGCTTCTTTTTGCAATGTAATGTCCTTGCCTTCCTAAGCCTCCATGGCTGCACATAATTAATTTAACATCAATTATTAACACATAATAGGCATTGAGGATACTAATTCATTAAATAACAAGCCCTAAATGAGTCAAAATTCCCAACTCATCAACACCCCCAACTTAAACTTTTGTTTGTCCTCAAGTAAAACATGAGATCAATTAGGTCAACAGGGATGTCTACAAGCAGTGCTCCTTGAGAATCAACATGAGAATGTACACAAGGTTCAATTTACACATGCAATGTTCAAATGTGCACTCAAAGTTTCAAACTCTGACTAGCCATCATCAATTAGAGATCATGCTCACAAATGCTCACTTCAAACGCAAATTTATGCCCAACAAAAGTATTTGAATGCCCTCACACCAAGAATGATTCCATGCTCTCACAAAGCCAATCGGAGACTATAATTAAAGAATCGAAACCAATGCTCACACTCCCAAATGAGAAAAACATGTATGATTTTACCCATAGGCTTGTCCGTATTTTCCAACCACACATCACTAGGCTTATGTAGGATCAAAAAGGTGTTTCAAGGATTGTAATAGGGCTGAGGGCCAGGGTATGATCATTATGGCTTAATGACTCTACCTTTATGAAGCATGGCTCAACTTTCACTTCGTTTCCTTTTCTTTCATTCTTTTCATATTCACAACCCATCCTTGGCCTATTCATAGCACACAAAAATTTTGGTATACCCCTTTTTAGTTCAACAACAATGCACAATGGATACAACTTTCATTTCCTTTCTTTTCTTCTCTTTTGTTTTCTCTTTATTTATATGGAGGGGTTCCTTCTTTTTCACAAGTTTCCAAAGACAAAGTTCACGAATTTCTTGCTCGACTTCTTTCTTCACTCTTACCTCACTCCCAACTTCGGCTCTTGGCCTAAGTTGGCTATTCAAACAAACCAATGCTTCATGAAGGTTATAGGTGGGAAAGACATGGCAACTTCAACAACTGATCTAAACATTTGTATTCATGTTTCATCCACAGAAAAGGTTAGGCTCAAATGGTATCAAAATAGGTTCACACACTCACCAGGTGATCATACAAAGGTATAACAATTGGGTTCACTCTCGAGAATTCATGCCTAAGATCATTTCCTTCATTCACCAATGCTAGTCAATTAGACCAACTGAGCAAGTTCTAGGTATCGTCATGCACACTTTTCAAGTAAAACTCACCACACATGGCATCCAAACACAATTGTGCATCACAACTCTACGAGTCAAACTTGCTTGCAACGGTCATTGCAAGACTCACGTCGACATTCAACTAGTCACAATGAGATGCTAAGAGTTCACAAAATACTTATGAAACTCAAACTTAATCGTTGGACTTACACCAACATATCATTCATCAAGAGCACTATTTAAGTCATCAATATTGATCACAATTGACACTTGAATGTACAAGAGAACACAAACCAAGCATCCACAAACAAACCATTCACCAACAAGCAATCGATAGAGAAGTGAAAGAATCATAAGTAAAACATTCATTGTTAATGCAACATGAAGGGGAATCCAAGTGAAATCATAACAATATCTCGAAAATAGCAAAAACAACACAATATCTCAAACGAACATATAATCAAAAGGGAATGTAGCTAGCTACCGTCACCCCATCAAAAATAGACAAGCAATATCCTCAATGAGAAAATAAACAAAAAGTATCAACAAAAAAAAATGGAGGGAGAGTAAAGATCCCCCTATCAGGCTAGGCCTGAGGTGAACTCCTACTCGGTGGTGTGGCCTCAACCTGGGCATCAGTGCCCCGCTCTACTCCAACTCTAGAAGGCTGTGCAATGACCTTTGTAATAGGCTTAGACCCACTAGAACCAATCATGGATGTGTCGTGCAGCGAAGCCTCCGTAGCCACTCGTACCAAGTCACTCTCCAGATCCTCTAAATCCTTGTACACATATCCCTCACGAGCAGCAAGGTCCTTCTCATCCATCTCTGGTGTGTCGATATCTTGGTCCTCATCGGCTGCAACAATGTCTCCGATAGAAGTAGCTTGAGGAATCTAAGAACCATGCTACTTGGGGACATCTACACTCCCCCACAACATCGATATATCTGTGGACTTCAGCTCGTCCACATCTCACTGCAACCCAACAATATCAGCCTTCATTGCTGTCAAATCAGCAATACTATGGTCCGTCACACACCTCAACCCGAGCGGAGAAGTCATCCAATGCTAGCCCAAGGGCAGTGATCAATCTATGTTATTCTTACAACTCCTCCTGAATGGGAGCAAGTGCAGCAGCAATGGCATGCTCAATCAATGTAGGCACAACAACCTCAACCCTCAAAGCCCTCACATCGGCCGAATGGGCAAGGTTGCCAATTTTATAAAGCATGGCCTGAGTCAAAAGGGGATGGGAGGCAGGAACAGGGTAGCAGAAAGAGCAGTAGAGGTCAAGGGTGCTGGTATACTTGATGTCTCGACGACAGGGGGAGGAGATATAAAACCAGTCTCCATTGACTCCACATCAATAATCAGAGAAGTGTCCATCGGTGTCTTCTTCTTCCTCTTCGGTTCATCCTTCAAGTACTCTACTTCAATCCTATGAATATCACAAGATGAGGTGGGAGTGACCTCAATATCCGTCTTCACCTCAAAAGGGACACCTGCTCGGTGACATAAGGTACTGATCAAAATTGGAAATGGAATTGAGGTTTGATTTTATTTGGCCCTCATCGCCATCTCCTTTGCAATAACGGATCCTAGATTGAGCATCTCCCGACCAATTATACAACCCAGAAGTGCACCCTTCGGATGCCAGATGATGGATTCATTCTTGGACGGCATCAATGTACTACTAATGAATTTGAACCAGTACCGAGCCGCGATGTTCAGGTCCTTATTTTTAATTGTCACCCCCACCTCAATCCATGGGGACGTTGCATCACTCAACAATGGGGCAAGCCACCCCTTCAAATCATCTATCTTGATTTCGTCAGCCAAAGAATGTCGAACCCGCACTATGCAACCCAACACATCATTAATATCACTTTCACTGCACTTATCTTTCTTATCTCACACCGTCACAAATTCAACCTGTGCCATGGACTTAGCCATTTTCTTCTCCTTCAAGACAACTTTGCATACTCTGCATAAAACTCTCGAACCCATGCAGAAACGTAAGAGATCCGAGGTTTGGTGAACTACTGGAATTCATGAAACCTCAGTGTCTCCGAGACAGTAGGATATCTATCCACTATGCCATCTACCGATAACCGCTTCTCCTCGAGTATGGTCCTCAAACCCTCAGCCTTTAATCTATTTATCGACCTCGGAGGATTTACCACAATCGGAGGCACAAGTGCTGCCTGTGGTGCTTGTGCTACCTATGGGGCCTGGTGAGCTACTATAGGATCATGGGATGCTTTGGAGCGCATCTTTGAATGCTTCCATTTGATTAGCTCAGCTATTGGGGCCTCAGACTCCCCTTCCTTATCACTCTTGGAGTCGGTGGATGTGAACTGAATTGATGGTTCACTGCTCTCTGAGCTGGTACTGTCTACTATTTATTGTTTACCCTTCCCTCTTGCCTGTGACGTTTTATGGCGCATGGGTCGGGGCTATGCACCCTCCTCTGCAATCACCACTCTTTTTTCCCTCTTGTAAGGTGGTGGACCTTGAGTGGGAACCTTGGGTGTAGCCATACCTATAAAGACATACAAACGAGAGAAAAATTCGATTGCAAAAAGGTTAGAAAATTGGATTTCACAGAAAAATGAAAAAAAATTGCAGAAAAATTCACAAAACCAGTCGCCGAGTTAGTTAGGTGAGCAATAGGGGCATCGACAAAAGTTCCAAAAAAATTCAGCAAAAAATCAGGTCAAAAAGGGTAATAACAAGACCATTCGGTGAGGTAAAGGGATCTCGCAAAATATCACAAAACGTTTTAGCACAAAAACAGGTCAGAAAGGTAATGGAGAGGACATTTGGCCACACCGTGGGAAATCCTCCTGGTATTTGTACCCACAAAATTCAATTGGATAGCTATTTTAAGCTGAGTGTTGAACATCAAAGGAGTTTGAATCCTCCAATGTAAGAAGTCGTTAAAAAGGAGATCATCAATTGGCATGATGCGGGAGTGGTTTACCCTATTGCAGATAGCAAGTGGGTGAGCCCCGTTCAATGCGTCCCATAGAAAGGTGGTATGACCATGGTCCCAAATGAAAAAAGGTGAACTTTTACCATTACGACCAGTAACTGGTTAGCGTGTATGTATGGATTATAGGAAATTAAATTCATGGACTGAGAAAGATCATTTTCCAATGCCCTTTATGGATCAGATGTTTGATAGACTTACGGGGCGTGGATGGTATTGCGTCTTGGATAGTTACTCCGATTATAATCAAATCTCTATTGTACTAGAAGATCAAGAAAAGACAATGTTCACGTGTCCCTATGGGACATTAGATTTGAAAAGACTGCCAGTCAGATTGTGTAATGCACCGGCGACGTTTCAATGGTGTATGCTCTCAATGTTTGCCGATATGGTAGGGGATTCGATGGAAGTATTCATGGATGACTTTTCGGTTGTGGGGGATACATTTGAAGCGTGCCTTGAACACCTTGGTAAAGTCTTGCAGAGATGTGTTGAAACAAACCTTGTGCTCAATTGGGAAAAATGTCACTTCATTGTCAAGGAAGGTATTGTGTTGGGGCACAAAATTTCGAGAGAAGGCATACAAGTTGACCAAGCTAAAGTTGAAGTTATCGCCAAGTTACCTCCTCCTATTTTGGTAAAAAAAGGTTAGAAGCTTCTTGGGTCATGCGGGTTTCTACGGGAGGTTCATAAAAGATTTTTTTTAAAATAGCCCATCCTCTTTGCAAGCTACTTGAAAAACAAACTGTCTTCAAGTTTGACGAAGGTTGCCTCAAGGCATTTTTGTGTCTAAAGGAGAAGATAGTTTCGTCTCAAATCATTATTGCTCCAGATTGGAGCATTCCATTTCAACTAATGTGTGATGCTAGCGGTGTGGCTTTGGGGGCTATACTTGGCCAACGCAAGGGAAATTTTTTTCACCCGGTATATTATGCAAGCAAGACTTTGAATGTAGCTCAAAAGAACTACACCGTCACTGAGCAAGAGTTGTTAGCCGTGGTGTATGCTTTTGAGAAGTTTCAAGCCTATTTGTTGGGGACCAAGGTGGTGGTACACACCGACCATGCTGCTATACGTTACTTGATGGCTAAGAAGGATGTGAAACCAAGGTTGATTCTATGGGTGTTGTTGTTGCAAGAGTTTGACTTTGAAGTAAAAGATCTAAAAGAATGTGAGAACCAAGTGGCAGACCACTTGTCGAGGCTTGAAACAAACGTGGTTGTTTCCGGTGATAAAGACATTGAGGAAGCCTTTCCCGATGAGTCAGTGATGGTTGTTCCGAATGGTACCACACCTTGGTATGCCAATTTTGCCAATTATGTTGTGTGTGGGATTCTTCTCGATGAGCTAAATTTTTACGAACGAAAGAGGTTCCTTTTTGATGTGAAGAAATATTTTTGGGATTTGCCTTACTTATTTCGGGAATGTGCGGAACATATGATTAGAAGATGTACTCCAGAAGTTGAAGTAGATGCCATTCTTGACGCTTGCCATATGTCACCGGTTGGTGGGCACCATAATGGAGTGTGTAGAGCTGCGAAGGTGTTACAAAGTTGTTATTATTGGCTAACATTGTATCAAGATGCGATCTCCCTTTCCAAGAAGTGTGTGCAGTATCAAAAGAAGGAGGAGTGTCGAGAAAGAATGAATTACCTCTCACTCCAATTTTAGAGGTTGAGTTGTTTGATGTATGGGGAATCGATTCCATGGGGCCTTTCGTGAGTTATTGTGGGAAAAAATAAATCTTGGTGGCTGTTCACTATGTCTCTAAATGGGTAGAGGCTGTGGCCTTACCTAATAATAAGAAGAGAAGTGTAGTTAAATTCCTCAAGCGGTACATTTTCACAAGGTTTGACACTCCACGTGCCATTATTAGTGATTGGGGCTCTCACTTTTGTAATCGAATGTTTGCATCGGTACTGAGAAAGTATGGCATCAAGCATAAGTTTTCTACCCCTTATCATCCCCAAACAAGTGGACAAGTTGAAGTGTCAAACCGAGAAATCAAAAGGATTTTTGCAAAGAATATTAATGCAAATCAAACCGATTGGTCCCAGAAGTTAGATGACGTCCTTTGGCCATATAGAACAGCATTCAAGGCTCCGATTAGTATGTCCCCGTATCAATTGGTGCTTGGTAAATCTTGTCATCTATTGGTTGAGCTTGAGCATAAGGCGTTGTGGGCCGTGAAGGCCATGAACTTGAATTGGGAAGATGCGTCAAAAGATCGAGTTGAACAACTCCATGCCTTGGAAGAGTTTAATCTTTGCGCTTATAAGAGTTTGGTCCTTTAGACCCATACACCTTGTGACTATGGTTTATCTCAGACATCGTTTCATATGGACTAGGTCCATGTAGAAAAAAATAGTAGACTTGGGTGTGATAGTATGAGCCTTAGCTTAGGTATTTGCACTGCTCATTAGCCCTTTTGTCTCCTCTCCCTATTTCTGCGGCTCCGATGCATTAACATCGGTTGTATGCTTTCTCAGGATTGAGTGCTTTTGACTTGGGCCTTCGATGATATCGTTGAGGGTGGAAATCAATCCTCGGTGGCTTGGAGCCTACTTGAGATTCTCTTCGTAGTTGATACGCCCCCGGGGACTCTTTCTAGCTAGGCGGTTGGCGCCTCTGGGTGGCCTGGATGTGGGAGATCCTCTATGGAGTTCACATGCCCCTAGGAACTCTTTCTAGCTGGGCGGCTGATGCCTCTGGGTGGATTGTATGGCTGGGCGGCCTGGGTTGATAGTCATTCTTGCTAGCTGGGCTGGGAGTTGACTGTTTGAGCTGATTGTGACTCTTGCTAGCTAGTCTGGGAGTTCACTGGTTGAGTTGATTGTAACTCTTCCGAGCCGGGCTGGGAGTTGATTGGTTCTTGGATTTAGATTTGGATTACTCTTATATCTTGTAGACTTAGCTATTATGTGTACCTATCAGTCTTATGGGTATCCATTCAGCCTTTAGTTAACTTGCGCACAGGTGTACCTTCTGGTCTTATGGGGTCCAGTTAGGTTTAGTTTAGCTGTACTTAGATTTACTTTCGGTATACTCGTGTGCCTTCTTTTCGTATACTCTGTTTGTGTCTAAATTCTATCTTTTCTGATTGCCTTTACCTTTCCTGATCGGTCGTCCTATGATGCCTACTGAGTACTTTTGTTTTGGTACTTATACTATACTCTGCATATTTTCGTGTTGCAGGTCCTAGTACCAGCTACCAATAGTGATCGTTCGTGCCGTCTTTTGCAGCTTGGGGATACCAGAGACGAGGGTGAACACTTGGCGTCTTGGATCGACCTTCCCCCTTCTGTACATATGTAAGCTTGTCTATTTTCTTTGAGACGGTTTGTTGTGGTCCACTTTTGGGACTTGTATTTATTCTTGTTAGACAACTCTGTACTCGTGACTTCTAGGTTCTGGGAGAGTATCTATTGTATATAGTTTGGTTTGCTTTTCGTTTCTATCTTTTCTTATTGTTAGTATTACTTTCTGTTTAGTTCTACCCTTGTACCCACTACTTGTTATTTTGGGTACGGGTCGGCTTACCTACTGGTGGGTTTTAGTAGGCGCCATCATGACTCGAAGAGTCGGGTCGTGACATTCGGTCTAAAAACTTTTTGGATCCGCTTGTTCCTTCTACTTGGGATGGTCATGAGGTGGTATATATCCATTTTTGTCACCTTCACGCTTCCTCCAGTTTCTACCTCTATCAAGCCAATACCTTTCACGGTATCTCCAATCATTATCACAATTTTGTTCCAACCTTGATTGCCTAAAAATTAGACCTCTTTATCATACATAGCTTCAAATTTTGCATCCTCTGGACTTAACCCACTACTAGCACCAACAAAATTCATAGATTTGAATCCACCCCCATGACATGCTTTGACAACAAGTCGAGTTGGATCATTATTTTAGCCATGTTCTCATGACGCTCTTAGCTCTTTTCAAATTGTTCTTTAGTCAAACCCAAATTGAGAGGAGACACTTTATCTTCCCTTGTATGCCATGCACGGTTCATCTTGGTCATCTCATCAAGAAAACCTGAAGCTACTTTAAATGATTGTCTCAGGATTCCACCTCAGATGAGTTGGTCACTTATCCCTTTGTTCACGGTATCATGACTCCGATAAAAATATTGAAATACCATTTTATCCGGTAAGTCATGATTAGGACATTGTGAAAATAGCTTTTGGAATGTCAACCATGTCTCATGGATAGGTTCACCATCAACTTACTTGAAATTTTTAATGCTATCCTCAAGCTTCACCATCCTCGAAGGAGGAAAGTATCTGTCAAAGAGAACCTCAGTTAGTTCTTCTCACGAAGTACTTGAGTCCCTTGGTAATTCAACCAACCATTTTGATGCTTCCCCCATTATAGAGAAAGGGAACAAACTCAATCGAATGGAATCTTGAGTGATGTTCTTGAAAGTAAATGGACCACATACATCCACAAAGTTGGGAATGTGGTCATAGGGATCTTCATGAGCTAGACCCCCGAACATTCCCTTCATTTGGACTAATTGAAGCATGAATCCGGTTACATGAAATATAGCATTCCCCATGGTTGGGGGTATTCAAATAGCTCCCGTACTCCCTATTCCATTAAAGTTCACGTCATCCAAATTCTCAATATCATTTCACCCATTTTGACTAGAGTCATTGTTCCCAATGACACTCATATTGTCACCTATTAAGAGCACAGCAATAAAACAAATGGTAAGAGTATTCTACTACAACTAAATCAGTTCACAAAATTACTTCACTAAAAATATTCTAAGCACCACTTCTCGACAACAATTTCATTTTTGATAACACTCAAATTACTCGTAAAACTATTTAACGAATAAATGATCGTTAACAATATAATAACCCAACATATGAGGTCGGAGTCTAATCCCACATGGTGTAGTATATGGAAGAATTCAATTACGAAGTCAAATTGTGATCTAATCCATCGTAGTGAGAAGGTAACAAGGGTGGATAAATTTCAAATATCAAATTGAGATGATTTAGTAACCAATTTTGACAAAATAAACTAAAATGAGTGTTTTGCAAACAAGCGGAGTGACAATCTAGCAGTGTGCGGAAGTGGGTGTTGATTTAAAATAGTGGATTAATATGATTGCTTAATAATATTAGTTACGCATGGATAGGATAGATTAATCTCAAACACACATTGTATTTCTCAATCATAATATGCTTATCGTAGGAGCTCTCTTTAAGCCTCCCATGTAAAATCTACTAAACAATCCAATGCCTTATCATAGATCTGCTCTTTCAAGCAAGTCTAGCATTTAGAGATGCAATCCCAAATTTCTTTCTCAAGCAAATAAGGAATTCAAACCTAATATGCAAGCATCAAACTAATTACCCACTTCATGTAACATTTTTCAAGCAATACATGAAGATCTATAGTAAATTCAAGTTCGCAACCTCAATTCATAAATTAACACATGATAAATCAGTTTGAATTCATACAAACTAATGTAAAACATAGCAACACATAAAATTTCACTAAATTAATCAAAACCCAACTTCATTTGCACACCCCTTGAATTGGGGTTATCATGCTAAAATTACAAGAAATTATACCAAAAATATTCATAGCCATCTTAATTGTTGGTTTAAAACTTCAAATCCAGAGACCCAACTCCCAATTCTACCCAAAAAGTGGATTACAAGCTTGCTTGGCACCCAAGATATTAGAAAGTTTTCTTGTACTCTAATTTCAAAAAGTGTAAGATGGTTTTTTTCTTTCTTCTTGGCTATTTATACTCTCCCAAAACTAAGCTAAAGTTTCACTGTATGACTGAATCGGCGAGGTTAGTCGGGCTCGCCGACTCACTCAATGAGTCATAAAATTGTTCTTCTTCTTGCCATTTATTCTTGGGTTAAGGCTTCAAGTGTTTGAACCGCAGTTAGTGAGCTCGATTGAATTTGCCATTCACATTCGATGAGTCACTGATTATCACCTATGCTTGCCTTTTTGACCTTCAAATTAGCCCAACTGTTTTGTCGATTTTTGTGAGAAACATTCATCTCACCGACAGAGTTCGGCGAATTGCCATTGTTCCTTCTTCTAACCGACCTGCCTTGATCTTTTTAGCAGAAGACTTTTTCATTTTTGGCAAGGTCTGACATATTTGGAGAGTCACCAAGTGCCTTTGGCGAGCATCAACTTCACATTTTTCATTCTTTTATATGTTTTTGGCCTCTTTTTACATGATTTCATCCTTGCCTATTCCTTAAGCCTTCCTAGCTAAAAAACAACAATAACCATTATATATGGACATAAAAGGCATTGAGGACGCTATTTGTTAAACTAAAAGGCCTCAAATGAGTCAAAATATCTTACTCTTCACTAGGAGCTATATTGGAGAGATGGTCAACTTGCACAGTGCACCTTTTTCCATTATGTTAGATAGAGGTACTTAGTTCACCTTTTCGTTTTGGAGATCATTTCAAAAAGATCTTGGTACTCAATTAAGCTTAGCATAACTTTTACCCGCAGATAGATGGTCAGACTGAACAGACTATTAAGACCTTGGAGGATATGTTGAAAACTTCTATGAGTGACTTTAAAGGTAATTAGGATGATCATTTTCCTTTGATTGAGTTTACTTATAATATTAGTTATTACTCAAGTAGTCATATGGCTCTGTTTGAGGCTCTCTATGGTAGGAGGTGTAAGTCTCCTATTGGCCACTTTGAAGTTGGTGAGGTGGCTTTAATAGGGACTGAATTTGTTCATGAGGCTATGAAAAAAATTTGCTTATCAGGGATAGGTTGAGAATGCGCAAGGTAGATAGAAATCTTATGCGGCTCTGAGGAGGGGAGAGCTTGAATTTTCCATTGATGATTAGGTTTACTTTAAAATCTCACCCTTGAAGGGTGTGATGAGGTTGGGTAATAAAAGGAAGCTTAGTCCCTATAATGTTAGCCCATATCAGATTTTGAAGCATTTCAGTAGTGTAGCTTATCCGTTGGATTTGCCTTCAGAATTCGCATCCATACATCCAGTGTTTCATGTCTCTTTGATAATCAAATGCATTGATTCTCCAACTTTAGTTGTGCCTTTTGAAAGTGTCGGTTTGAAGGAAAATGTATCTTACGAAGAGGTACTAGTTCAGATTCTTGATCATTTGGTTCATTAGTTGAGAAATAATGAAGTTGCTTCAGTGAAAATCCTTTGGAGGAATCAATTAGTTGAAGGTGCTACTTGGGAGGCCTAAGCCGATATGATGTCCAAGTATCCCCACTTCTTTTTTCCAGTTCAGTTTTAGTGTGAGGTATGGGTTCCTCATATGTACTCTTTCATATTCATACGTTTTAGCTATCCTCATGTTTTTGAATGCATGCATATTCATGAAATCAGTTTTAAACTTCATGTTTTAGCCCATTGTTAGTCACTCCTTCAGTGTTATGTGTTCTGTCATTCATGTTGTAGATCTTTCCTTACTCTTTTCATGCATAGTTGAATCTCATTCAAGGACAAATGTTCTCAAGAGGGATATATTATAACACCTCGGAAGTGCATAACTCAGTTGTAAGCTGGAAGTGTAAAAAAAGTAGTTGAAGTCTAAAACATTTACTTCCACGAGGGCAATTCACAGATCGTATAGGCTTTCACGGCTCGTGGAAGGGAATCAGGAGTTGGAAATTTGTGAATCAGATTTATGAAAGGCTTCACAGTCTATGGGGAGTTGCACGGACTAACGACATGCTCGTAGATGGTAAGTTCAGAAACTTTGAAATTTTAATAAATGGGCAGGACAAAACCATACACAGACCGTGGAACGGTTGATGGCCCGTAGATGATGGTCATGGAGTAAATTTTCAGAAATTCATATTTCCATTCTTTTCTTTCCACAAGACCCTTAGCTGCTCGTGAACACTTTTATGGATCGTATTAGGCATTACTAGAAGTTTTCCACATTTATTCCTCAGGAGTAGTTGGGATTTTTCCTACTATTTTAACTCCTATAATACACCATTGTGGGCTTATCTTTAAAGTAGTTTACTGAAGAGATAAGAGATGATTTTATTAATAACGAATGGAGTATTTATACAAGAGGGTGGATCCATAAGGATCTGGAAGGAAATCAATCAATATAAGTGAGGATCTTTATAGTTATCAATAAGTTAAAAATATGGAAACTAAATATGTAAACAAGGAATGAAAATAATATACAATCAATGTAAGATATATATCTTATATGCCCCCGCAAGATGGTAGGTCGATCAGAGATGCCAATCTTGGAACGTAACCACTCAAAAGATCCATTTGGAAGAGATTTTGTGAGCATATCAGCTAGTTGATCCTTCGAGGAAACATGAGAAACCTGAAGAATACCTTGCTGGACTAATTTACGGACAAAATGATAATCAAGTTCAATGTGCTTCATGCGAGAGTGGAACACAGGGTTAGCACAAACATATGTAGCACCAAGATTATCACAGTAGATGATTGGTGCATTAGCAGGAGTAACAGAAAACACCTTGAGAAGATTACACACCCAACAAAGTTCAGTAGTGGTAGATACAATGGCCCTGTATTCTGCCTCTGTCGAAGAACGAGCCAAACTCACTATTTCTTAGAACTCCATGAGACTGGATGACAGCAAAGAAACACAACATAGGCTATAGTAGATGACCGATCATCGCGATCACCAGCCCAATCAGAGTCGGAAAAGGCATGAAGGAAGAGAGGAGATTATTTCCGAAGAAATTGACCACGGTCTGATTTCCAAGCTAGATAGCGCAAGAAACGTTTTTCCATGGTCCAATGGGTTGTCGTGGGACAGCTTGTAAACTGCGACAATTTGTTAACTATAAAAGCAACATCTGGACGAGTAAACATCATATATTGCAAGCTTCCAATGACATTCCTGTATTGTGTTGGATCTTCAAAAGGAGAACAATCTTTAGAACTTGGACATGAACCACAAGCGGTAGGTGTCTTCATTGGTTTTGAATCTACCATGTTGGTTCTTTCAAGTATCTCACATATATATTTCTGTTGGTTAAGAAATAAACCAGAAGGTTAATGAATGACTTCAACAACCAAAAAGCAATTAAGATCACCAAAATCTTTTATAGAGAACCGAGTACCAAGCTGTCTGATAAATTCTTCAACATAATGAGACTGATTGCTAGTAATTATGAGATCATCAACATAAACAACTAGATAGATGATGATTCTAAATTTTGCATATATGAATAGGTAATGATCACACAGAGAATGATGAAAACCAAGAGAAAAAATATAGGCTTTTAGTTCATCATACCAGGAGCGTGGAGCCTGCTTTTTATCCATAGATAACCTTGTGTAATTGACAAATATGATTGGGAAAATTCTCACTGACAAATCCAGGTGGCAGAGACATGTAAACTTCTATTGATAAATGTCCATGTAGAAATGCATTATTGACATCCAATTGCCTAAGAGACCAATCTTTAGAGACCACAAGAGAAAGAACAACTCGCACTATAGTATGCTTAGCAACAGGTGAGTAGGTTTCAAAATAATCCACACCAGGTCATTGAAGATAACCTTTAGCAACTAACCGAGCTTTATAACATCCAATACAGCCATCTGAATTATATTTAACAGGAAATACCCAATTGGAGCCCACAGTTTTGGCATGAGGGACAGATAACACAAGAGACCAAGTGCCTTGACTTTGCAATGCTAAAATCTCTGCATTCATAGTAGCACACCAATTTGGATCTTTAAAAGCTTGCCGAAGAGTGCGAGGTTGTATGGGCTTTGGTATGGAAGAAGGTTGTTTTGGCTTGGTGGAGGTTTTGGTTGTTGGAGATAATAGGGATGGTTTGGTTAGTGGTGAGACATGTGATTCATTGAGATTGACAGAATCATGAATAGTAGCACTTAGACACAACTTCTGAATGGGTTTATGAATGTTATTCTTTGACTGAGTAGTAATGGGATGAGAAGGTTTAATGGTCGAATTTTTATCAGACTCATTTGTGTATCAGGTAAGGGTGGGTCAAAAGAGGTAGAACTAACAGAGGATGATAAAGGAGACAGAGACATACCTGAGTGGTGACTGGATGAATTCCTAGTTTTGTTTGATGAAGAATCATTGTCAGGTGCCCTGCTGGAAGATGTGGGACCAAGGGGTGGTGTAGTAGAGGTCGTAGAAGAGGTAATAGATGAAGGTTGGTCACGTGGAAGTGGAATGAAAAATTGGTTGGGAACCCAAGAGTCAAAAGTGTCATTTTGGGGTCTACTTTTTGTTAGTTAAAGAGACATATAAGGAAAAGAGTGTTCCACAAAATCAACATGACGAGATAAATAATGGCGAGAATTTACAGGATCATAACACTGATAAGCACTCTAATTTAATGAATACCCTAGGAAAATGCAGGGAGTAGAGCGAGGCTATAATTTATTTTTATTGTAAGGATGCAACCATGGATAACATAAACAACCAAAGACACGAAGTTAGTTGCAGTTTCCTCGAGTACCATATAATCTGAAATAAGGATAATCTCCATCTAAAGTTTGGGTGGGCAACCTGTTGATTAAGTAGGCAGCAATCATAAAAGCATAAGACCAGAACTTTAGAGGAAGATTGGCATTGTGTAATATGGTGATACCTGTCTCCACACCATGTCGATTATGACACTTGGCAGTGGCATTGTGTTCAAGTGTTTAGGGAGGAGTGAGAAAATGGGATATCCCATTCTCTTCAAAGAATGACGGAGATGAAGGAATTCCTTGCCATTATCAGAGTAAAAACATATAATGGACATTTGAAATAATTTCTCCACAGTTCGTTTGAATTTTTGAAACATCAGATTTTCTCTTTAGAGGAAATAGCCAAATATATTTATTATAATGATCCACAAATATTAAATAATATTGAAAACCATCAATAGAGACTTCTGGTGCAGCACCCCAAACATCGGAATAAATATATTGTAAAGGAGGAAAACTTTGTATCGAGGAGTTATAAAAGGGAACCTTATGCATTTTATTGCATTTACACGAATTGCAAAAAACATCTTCTCTAGAGATGAAGAAATATTCAAAAGTTTCAAAATATGACGAAGAGTAGGAGTGGAGGGATGGTCGAGACGTCGATGCCAGTTAGGAGTTGTAGTGATGGAAGTGGTGTTGACTTACGCATTAGATATAGCTTGAAGAGCAAATTTGAAAGGCCATGGATATACATCGTCCTTAGGCTTCCCTGCTACAAGTGGTGCCCCCGTGCAATAATCCTTTACAACAAACGAGTAAGGTGAGAAGTCAACCGAAACATGATTATCACTACACAGTTTATGAATAGAGATAAGATTCTTTTTCATACGAGGCACACATAAAACATTAGATAAATTTAGAGGGGTAGAGGAAGAGGGTAGAAGAGTAGATCCTATATGGGTAATCTTATGAGATTTATCGTCACCAAGCATGACATCCTCATTACCATCATATTCAGAGTGAAGAGAAAAGTTTTGTAAGTCTTGGGTAACATGGTGAGAGGCACCGAAATTGACAAGCCAATTTAGATCTGCATTGGTGGATTGTGCAGCAAAGTTAGCTTTGGGTTGCTGATCGTTGGATTGGTTGAAGTTGCTAGAAGAACCACCGGATCAAGTACTTGTGACAACAGATAAAATGGAAAGTAATTTCCTGCATTGCTTCACATGATGGCCAGGTTTGTCGCATAATTGACAAGTGACCCTGGGTCGATTATTTTAACCACCAAAATGACCTCCTTGATTAGCACCATTTCCATTCCGATTGGAAAGAGGGAAATTCCTTTGATTTGAATGTGAGTTATTGGTATTTAGATTGGAATTCTAGTTTGTGGATGTGGGAGGTTTAGCAGTAAAGTTCGCCATGATTGGCGCCACAGTTTGGGATGACCGACGAGTCAAATGAGCTTCAAAGTCAGTCAACTTATCATGAAGCTCTTGAAAGTTTATGGCAGTTTGACGAGCTTGAAGTGCAGAGGCAATGCTATCATACTCGGACGGAAGGCCATGTACGACACAAAGAAAAACTTCATCAACAGAGATGTGAACACCAACTGCAGCAAGCTTGGTGCAAATCTCTTTGATTTTCTGCAAATACACAGTAATAGAGAGATTTCCCTTTTGAATAGTATTCAAGTCTTCTCTCAAACTCAATATGCGAGCACGCGACGGCTTCGCATAAGTCGTGGCAAGGTTTTTCCAAAGCGCATAGGAAGTTTTATCAATAGTAACAAAGGGTATAATTTCTGGTGAAAGGGCTGCAACCATGGCACTTCTAATGAGATGATCTTATCTTTTATAGATAGAGATAGTTGTAGGAGATGGTGGTTCATTTATATACTGAAGAAAATCATATGCAGTAAGCAGTGTTTCCCATTGATATTGCCAAGATTTGTAGTTGGCGGTAGTGAGTTTCAATGGGGCTTGGGCAACTGCTTTGATGGAGATAAGTTTGTCATTATTGTTCAAGGAGATGATATTAGAGGGTGCCACAATATTTGGAGTAGTTTGGTTTGTTGAGTTTGAGAGGGAATCAGATGTGCTATTCGAAGGAGCCATGGCTGCTGGAAGAGAAAAAACATTACTGCCCATAAAATGTTTTGACTGTGAAGCGGAATAACTCTGATACCATAAAGTAGTTTACTGAAGAGATAAGAGATGATTTTATTAATAATGAATGGAGTATTTATACAAGAGGGTGGATCCATAAGGTGTCACGACCCAGGGTAGCCCCTAGATGTAACACAACATACCAAATCCCGAGAGGCCTCATACAAGCCCTTAGCGTACATAACATACAAGAGAATAGAGAAATAAGAGTTCAAAAGAGCATTTTTATATCAAAACTTTACTCAAAACAGAGGAAGTCTACAACTCATGTCTCAAAGCCTTCAAATATCATAGAATACGAATAAAATTGATAGGGACGCAGCCCAATACAATATCCAACAGTGAAAAGGAACGACATGAAAGTAAGAACAACTAGGCCATGTCTTCAGATGGATGAGGACTCACCAAGTCTTCTTCCCAACTCTAAGTCAATGCTCTAGCCACGAGTGGATGGTGAATTGCCTTGTCCTACACCAAAAAAGTTAATGTAGGCAAGAGTATGCGTTAGCACAATTAAGTACTAAGTATGATAGCAATGCACATAAACACATAAATCATGCTAGAGAGAGAGACATAATCATGATATGCAATGGCCAAGCTAAAAACATGATAAACATGAGGAACATGAAACATAAAGCATATCTCAAGGCCAAAGCAAGTTAAATCATCTTTCTTCTTTTCTTTACTTCATTATGAGAACACTTGTTCATTAGCTTGTGGGGAAAAGCCTTAACCGACATGTAACACCATGTGAGCTATCAACATGGAATCTGGTGTCCACCCCACACCGAAAAGGGGTGTCTTAATTTTCAAGGTAAGACCATGAACTTCTTAGCTTATGTGGATCCACTAGCTAATCAAAGGTCTATTCAAGACATCCTATGGGGGCACATAGGTATTGGACATGAGGGATTTCCTCTCATCCTCTCAGTGCTAAGCATAGTTCCCACGGATTAATCATAATCATAATCTTATCATATCATGAGAAAGCATGGGGGATCTCCCCTACCCTACTATGAGTAGACATGAGGGATCTCCTCTTGTCCTTTCCATTAGAATAGCTCCATAGAAGACATGAGGGATCTCCTCTTGTATTGTTTTGGATAGGCATGAGGGATCTCCTCTTGACTATCATACGGAGGGGGAAACATGAGGGATTTCCTCTTGTTCCTTTCATTGAATCCACTCCCTATTCTCCTTAGTTAATAAAATCATTTCATAATTCATCATCAATATCTACATGTCATAAACTTCAATGCTTCAATCTCAAAGCATCATTAACTTCATAAGAGACATGTATGAGTTCATAAGCTTTACTTTTCTTAGTTCATCATGCTCAAAATTCATAAATCATGGGTTCATAAGCCTCACCTCAAAACATGCAATTCAATGCAAGCTAATACTTAGAAAGCCATAAATCAAGGAAATTTAGTCATAATTGAGAGAACCACATAATAGAGGAAAATCATAGATTTTGATTGAACATGCATCTTTTCATAAAATAAACTCTTTTCATCATTCATAGTCTTACATGAAATTCATAGCTTGATAATCATAATTCTTAACTCTATTCATAAAGATTTCATGCAATTCATCTTTTTCTCAATTCAACCCATAACATAAGCATAATCATAAATTGGGGGAAACTTAGCATGGACTCATGGGGTTCATCAAGTTGCATGTAAATCACGCTAAATCGTGCACTAGCTTACTTTACCATGCTAGATCGTGTACTATCAACCATAACATCAACAATGGAAAGCATAATGAAGAACCCATAAGAATTTGTCAAAACCCTAGCTCTCTTGGGCAAGACTAAACCTTGAAAACGTTAAGGAAAAGAGGGCCCATTGGAGGAAAGACTTCAAATGGTGAATACTATCATACCTTAATGCCAATGCCTTGAAATAAAGGAGGATTGATGACCTTGATGAGAAACCCTAGCTCTCTTCTTTTTCTTCTAATTCTTCAAGAGGGAGGAATAATTTTGGGAGATGAGTGTTGGAAATGAAGGGATTAGGGCTTAGAAAGTATAAATAGGGCCAGGGTTAAGGGGCAAAATCGTCTAGGATAAGGAATAAACATTTAGGGAAAAGTCCAAAAAAGCCCTTAAATATTACTGTCGGGGCCAATCGACGGACAGGATCTAAGGTCCATACATCAATTGAAGGACCGTCCTGCTCTTCCATCAATTGATTCAGAAAGTTCATTTAGGACTTAAAATTTGGCTAAGTCTAGAAGGCGTCTATGGAACCCATCTACGGCCCGTCAACTGGACTACGAACTGTCCTGCTGTTCCGTAGGTCAAGGTTCAGAAGCTCAAAATTCATAAAGTTGACAGGGCCATCGACGGTTCCCACCTACGGCCCGTCACTACACCTACGGTCCGTAGATGGCCTCCGTCGTCACTGCCACCAGAAAAATTTTAAAACTGCATTTTTTCTTTCTTTTCAAAAACTGGGTGTTACATAAGGATCAGGCAGGAAATCAATACAATCAATCAATATAAGTGAGGATCTTTATAGTTATCAATAAGTTAAAAATATGGAAACTAAATATGTAAATGAGGAATGAAAATAATGTACAATCAATCTAAAATATATCTCCAATAATCTTGAAGACCTTAGTGACTCCTAAGACCCCTAACCTCCCCATCCACTCTCATTTTCCCAAATCAAGTTTCTTCTCTCTCAAGTATTCTCCCTCAAGCAAAGCTAAGGTTCCAAGCTTCAAGTCTCCATTGAAGAATTTCACCTAGGGTTTCTATGAAGGTGTGTGAGAATTTCATGAATGGCTTCTTCTTCACCCATTGAGTCCCACAGAAATCCAAATTTCTGAATTGATGATCTTCCCAACAACTAGGGTTTCATGATTTTTTTATGGGTTCTTATTGAATTTCAGTTTCATACTCATGAATGATCTTATAATGCATGAATTGATTATAATTCAATGATTCCAATGATATTTTTATGAACCCATGACATGCAAGTATTTTCATTATCACAAGTATGCTATTTTCAAATGATAGCTTTATGAACTTAATTTTTTTAATGAACTATGAATGATTACGGATAAAGTATCATTTAGTTTATATAATTCTCATGATTTAGATGTTTTCAAATAAAATATCTCTCAAATTATTTTATGTTATCATGATTTTAAGGAGCTACTTAGATTATCATATTTCTCATGAATGATTCACTATTACCATATTCTTATTATTTTCATGAATATGTATGTTTTTCGTTGGGAGTTTACTTAGCACCAAATAGACTTAGGATAAATGCCCACTCGTTAGTAGAGGCATGAGACCTTAAGGTAGCAATCGTTTGTTCCAGAACAACATGCCCCTATAAGACTTAATCTTTAAAGACTTTAGCTTCTGGATCCACCTTAGCTCAGACTTATGGTCGTTACCTTGAAAATTAGGGCAATCTATTTTCAGAGTAGGAGCAGTACACTAAACTCCATGTTGTAGCTCACATGGTTTATGCCGGTTAATGGTATCTCCCACATATGATATGATTTTCAAAATATTCCATGACTTTGTAATATGTTTTAGAATTAGATCATCAATTTCATGTTATGTTTACATGGCCATTGCATTAGCATGTTTTCAGACTTATCAAGTTATTATGTCATGTTTATGCATTTATCCATATACAGTACATTATGAGTACTGACCGTATACTTTTCTTCGTATATTGTTTCATAATATAGGTTCTGATGCATTGCACCAGGCTCGTGGTTAGTATAGGATTCTATCAGCATACACTAATTTTGGTAAGTCCTCATGGTTCATGGACATACCTTGTTAAGTCATGTCAGGCTTTACTTCAGTTTTCAAATTGTTCAAGTGAGTTAGGGACTTGTCCTACCAACTCATTATGATTAGAGGCTATTTTTGATATTAGTATTTCAGCATATGTGTCTTGTAATCAAATTCTCTGTTATGATATGTCTAGATATTCGAGACTTTATTCCTCTTTAATGATTCGTTTTGTTATGTTTGCTATCTTTGTGTCATGCTATGCCATGTGGTTAACTTGGGGTCACTCATGACCTTAGGTTCCATATCACGTATAGGGGGTAACCTTGGGTCGTGAAATATAGGCATCACTGTATCCCATGAATCACTTCTACATATATTTCAATGCAGGTGCAATTATGCTACTGCGATCACTTCTCCATAAACACGAGGTGACACTATTGGCTCAACATCGCAAGGGTGAGCGTATCTTTATTACTACGATATCGCAACTAGGATCTTCCTTCCACAGGAGTGACTTCAATCAACAAGTTGACTCTTTGCTGTGGCAGCCTATATTCCGCATGTGCGGCTCTGCTAGTGTAAGTCCTTCTTAGAAAAAGCGAAGGACCTAGTAGTCAACTATACATATCATTTTCAGTTGTTGCTCCCTTTTACTTTTGTTCCATTAAAATCACTTCCCCTGACTTTCCATATGAAATACTCATGAAACACGCATAAGTAGTCTCATTCAAATATTAGATGACACAAATTCATTAGAAAAATGAAGTAAGTAAGTGATAAACTCACCACTTATCAACACCCCCAACTTAATCTTTTACTTTCCCTCAAGCAAACAAAAATCAAACAATGAGGAAACTTAATCTTTTCAAGCACACAAATCATCACACTTTTTTCACTTTCACACATATCATTTAAGCACAAGGAACGTGATGAGGTTTTGGAGGTGGGGCAAGCTTAGACCCCGGTATATTGGTCCATTTGAGATCCTCTAGACAGTTGGTGCGGTTGCTTATGAGTTGGCCCTACCTCCAGCATTTCAGCTATTCACCTAGTTTTTCATGTTTTGAAGTTGCGTCGTTATGTTCCTGATGAGTCTCATATTCTCCAGTATGATGCAGTAGAGTGATAATGCTCAAACTACCCTCAAAACAAGTAAAAGAATAAGCAGTCGTCAGCAATAAAAATACCTAACAAGAGTCAGGGTCGAATACCACAGAGAGTGATATAATGCAAGTAATTCAATTAGCAAATTGAGAATGTAAACCAATTCATTTGTAGCAATTAAAAGAAATGGGTGGATGATTCCACCAAATTTAATAAAAGAATTTTTGTATCAAGTAACACGATTAAACTAAAATATGGATTTCAAACAAATAAAAGACAATCTAGTGGTGTCGGGATTGGTATCAATGTCAAGTAGGGGTAATTGTGCTTGCTCATTATCGCTAAACAATCATGGATAGGCTGGGTAATCTTGAATAACACTAGTCTTCTTTCGATCTCATAGCGTTAAATCACAAAATCTCCTTTCAGTCTCATCTATGTGAATCATAAATCAACCCAATACCTTACTAGAATCTCTCTTTTGAGTAGATTTGGCAACTAGAATTGAACCACAATTTCTCTTTCTAGTAAACTATAGCAAACAAATCTGAATTGCGGGCATTAGATTAATTACCCACTTCAATTAATCTCTTTCAAGCATCAATCAAAGATCTAAGCTAGGATTAATTTTGCAAACTTAATCCATGAATTAACCCTATGCTAATTAGCTTAAATCCATGAATCTACATCAATAAAATAGAGCAAAACACAAAACCCACTACAATAAATCAACACCCAACCCCATCATCACACCCCTAGATTTGAGGTTTTAGCCAAGCATCAAAAAGGGAAAAGAGAGTATACCCATGATGATTTCAGCCATTGAGGAATTGAAATTAAGCATTAATCTTCAAAACCCACTTATATTTGAACCTCCAGTTGTCAATTACAAGGTTGCTTGAAAAGCCCAAAAACTAAGAATATTTTAAGTAGGGTAAAAAGACTAATTCTCTCAAAACTAACTCCCAAACTAATATCCAAAAAGCAATACATTTTCTTTCTCTTTATTACTATTTCTAGTTTCCAAAAATTGGGCCCAAAATTTAATGTGTGACCAACTCGGCGACATTATTTGGGCTCACCAAACATGTTTAGCGAATCAATGTTTGTCCTTCAGCTCGCCCTTCATTTGATTCAGGATTTAGGTATTTGATCCTCAGTTGGCGGACTCGATCGAGTCTACCTTTCACATTCGGTGGATCACCGATTACCACTTTGTTTTCCCTTTAAGCTTTCATTTTAACTCAGAGATCTGCCACCTTCAGCGATGGTCTTCTAGTTCACCAGTTATCTTCGGCGAGTCACCATTTCCTTTTTTTAGTCCGCCGACCTACATTGAATGTTTTTAATTGTGAGCATTGTCACTTTGGGCAAGGTGAGGCCACTTGGGCGATCCACCCTTTTGGTTAGGCGACTCCCTGTTGGGAGATTGTAGTCCTTTTAATGTTTGTGTCCTCTCTTTTCATGTATTTATCCTTGCTTTGTCCTTTAGCCTTCATAGTTGCAAAACATCAAAATATCATTAGAATAGGACATAATTAAACATTGTGGACACTAATTGTTGAACTAAAAAGGCCTCAAATGAGTAGAAATCCACCACTCATTGATAACACTCAAACTACTCTTCTAAACTAATCAACAGAGTAGCCGATCATCGTCAATATAAATACCCAACTAAGAGTCGGAGTCAAATCCCATCGAGAATGATACAAGGCAAGGTATTCTATCAAGAAATTAAGCTTGCAAATCAATTCAATTATAGCAATGAGAACAATGGGTGGATGATTCCACCAAATTTATAAGAAACGATTTTGGTTTCAAAAGTTACAATTAAACTAAGATTTCAGAAATTCAATCAACTAACAAATAATCTAGGGTTGCGGGAATTTAAACTTAATGTCACATAGGGGTAATTGTGTTGCTCTATAGTGATGAACATTCATGGATAGGCTGGGTCATATTCAATGACAATAATCTTCTTTCGATCTCATAGCATAAGTTCATAGAATCTCATTTCGGTCTCATCTATGTGCATTACTAAACAACCCAATACCTTACACTATTCTCTCTTTCGATGCAAAAATAGGGAAAATAGATTCGACCCATAACCTCTATTTTCAAGCAATTTACAGATATCAAATCTAAATTGCAAGTATCACACTAATTAACCGCTCCAATAAATCTCTTTCGAGCATCAATCGGAGATCGAAAGTAGGAATTAAGTTTAAAACCTTAACCCAAAAGTGAACCCCATGCTAATTAGCCCAAATCCATGTATGAACAACAATAAAACAAAGCATAACACAATATCTACTACATTAAATCAACACCCAACTCCATAATTGCACCTCTAGATTTTGGGGTTTTAGCCACCCATCACACACTGTAAAGAAATTATACCTTTTATGAAAGTTTCCATGGGTAACATGAAATAAAGCACTTATACGCAACACCCAATTTGAATTCAACTTCAATTTGTCAATTTCAAGAGCAAAGTTGAAAATCCCCAAAACTAAAAGTGTTCTTCAAAAAGTAAACTGTCTCTCTCTCTAAAAGATTCAAAACACTCTAACAATTTATGGACCACTTTTTCTGTCTCCTTTGGGCTATTTATACTTTCCAAAAGTTTGGCCCAAAACTCAATGCATGACCATTTAGGTGATGTTAGTTAGGCTCGCCGAGCACATTCAGCGGATCACCATTTCCTCTTTAGCTCGTCTTTGTTTTGCTTTAGGCTTCAGGTGTTTGAAACTCAGTCGACGAGCTCGTTCGAGTCTTCCTTTCACTTTCGATGATTTACCGAGTACCTTTGTTTGCCTTTTTAAGCTTTTCTCCAAGTCCTGTCACCTTATGGCATGGTCAGCCAGTTCGCTCTTTGCATTCGGCGTGTCGCCATTCCTATTTAAGTTCACCCACTTGCCTAAGTTAATTAAATTGTTGAGCAATATCACTTTGGGAGAGGTCGTGCCAGTTAGGTGATCCACCTTTCTTGTTAGGCGATCAACAATGTGAGTTTACACTTCTTTTCATGTTGTTGGCCATTCTTTCACACATTTGTCCTTGACTGGTCCTTTAGCCTTCATAACTGCAAATCATCAATATATCATTAGAATAAGAAATAAGGCATTGATGACATTAAATGTTGAACTAATTGGGCCTCAAAAAAATGCAAATCTACCACTCATCAACACCCCCTAACTTAAACTTTTGCTTGTCCCCAAGTAAATCAAGAACACATTTAGTTCAACAAGGGTGTCTACAACAATATTCAATGAGATCTAACATGCAAGTGCTATCACAAGATTACTCTCAACAACATGTAGCACTCAATCATGATAAAATAAAGCTTCAAATGATGAGTAGCTGGTCTCAAACCAAGCTGAAGCTCACTATAACTTTTTTTTCTAATGCAAGACCATGATTCAACAAATACATTCAAGTGCCCTCACATCATGAAAAATTCCATGTTCTCACAAGGAGAATCAATAAGGAAGAAAGGAATCAACACAGCTCTCACTCTCCCAAAAGAGAAATACATGCAAGCTTCATCCCATAGGTTTGCCCATATTTTCCAATCATCACACAACCTAGTTCATGCAAAATCCCAAGGGTCTTTTTAGGCTTGTAATAGGGCTGAGGGTTAAGGTATGGTCAACTTCACTCTGTGACTTCACCTTTTTCAAAGCATTGTTGCAATCCTTTTCCCCTCTTCTCAAGTTCTTTTCATTCTTTTTCATTTTAGAACTCAAACTTTGACTTGTTAATCATTTTATTGGAAACCCCTTTTGATTTTACCATACTTTCTTTTTCATTGCAATTTTCAAATTTTGTTCATCCAATATTGAATGCAATCAATCCTTGAATTTTTATAAAAACTCAAGAAATTCACGATTTCCAAAACTCGTGGGGCAAGAGAAAATTCGAGAGAAAGAGAGACAAAATGAGAGATAAACCATCAAGACACAATAATAGAAACAAAACAAAATAATGCAATCATCCAAAAGTTGAAAGTAACAAAATACAATAACAAGGGGAATATTGGCACAAGTTCCGTCACCCCACCAAAATAAAAAGTAGTGTCCTCAATGTGAAATAACATAAAGAGTACGGGAGGAGAGGTAAGAAATCCTCCTGACAGGCTATGCATGTGGAGTGCTCTCATCTGGAGTCGCGGGAGGAGTGGCATCATCCAGGGCATCAGTGCCCGGTGTAGTGATCACAGAAGGCAGCAATGTAGGCTCAACCGAGGCATCAATGCCCGGCAAGTCACTAGGAGGAATGGTGGAGTCTGAAGAGAATCCACTGGTACCAACTACGGAGGTATCCTCAAGAGATCTCTCCAATGTCATGTGAACCATTGTCTCTTCAATGTTGTGCAACTTAGTCAGTGTCAATGCAATCCTCTTCTCGTCCTCCTCTCTTTGGATCTCCTCCTCTTATGTCTCCTCACCCAAATCATTATCGACCTTATTATCCTCTCTCTTATCACCAACATCATCAGCTGTAACATCAACAATCTCCATATCACCCCACTCGGCTACATAGCCATGCTAGGAGGAACCTCGACACTCAGTATGGAGGTTGGCACAAACTCGGGTGCATCAGGCAAGGGAATCTCACCCAAAGCATCGATATGTCTTTAGACTTTAGCTGGTCTACATAAAACCTCAAAGCAGCTAACTCATCCCTCATCATAGCTAAAGCATCAAAATTGCCCTCCACCTCCTCTCGGGCCTATATCCTCGCGGTGAGGTCATCTAACTGCACCCCATGTGACTCTATCATGGCCTTTTACCAAGCCAACCTATCTCTCAAATGGGCTAGAGCAACCTCAATCACCCTATCAATCGACATGGGCGTCTCCTTCTCGATCCTAGCTACCCTATTAATTACAAACCGGGCAAAGTTGCCCCTTTGGTAGATCATTGCATGGGTCAAGGGGGTGGGGAAACAGGAGTAGGGGCATGTGCAGTAGTGGGAGTAGAATTAGGTGACATACTAGATGGCTGAGATATACCTGACGGCTCCATAGAAGGAACGGGATGTATGACCTTGGCCTCAACAGTAGCGGGATCAACTATGGGAAAAGTGTCTAGTGGTGGCGGCTTTATCCTAGCCGCATCATCCCGTAAGTAATCCAGCCTCAATCATTCTAATTTCATTGGAGGAGGCAGGAGTGATTCTAACATGTGTCTTGTCTCTAAAAGGAACTCCCACAGCTTCACACAACTGTGTGATTAGGACGGGGAAAGAAGGGAATGTCTACTCTTGTCAGGCACGCATCAACATCTATGCTTCAATGATGACACCGACATTAATTTGTATCCGATCAATGATGCACCCAACTAGCACGGCCTTCGGATGTCGGAGGATTGATTCATTTTGGGACGACATTAAATTGCTACTGATGAACCCAAACCAATAATGGGCCCCAATATTCATATCCTTCTTTCAATGCTCACTCCATGAACCATCCATAGAGGAGAGGTTTTTGAAATAAAAGGTTCCAACCACCCCTTGAGAGCATCAAAATCATGCTTCATCCGAAGCTTGTATCTATCTGTTTTGTTGATTTTGGTGCACAAAAATTCATTGATCGCATTGAAATGGCATTGCACTTTCTTGCCATGAACCTCCACATCTTCTAACGGCTTCTAGAGTGTGCCATTTCTCTTCTTAGATAGAGCCTTTGTGTAGGCCTCATAGAATTCCCTGACCCATTTTGGTACATATGGGGGTCTGAGTTTGATGAACCACTCAAATCGATGAAATTTAATAGTGTCCCAAATAACCGGATGGTCACTCAGTACTCCATCAATGGAGAGAAAGAATTGTTTGTTCTCCAGTGGCCTTAAGCCTATTAAGGGCTCTTGGAGTGATGATAGGGAGAACACGAGAACTAGGGGTCTGAGCCTGAGGAGGCAGTACCAATTTGGACGTGATATCTGTCCTTTTCTTTGTTATATGCTTCCTTGGTCTCTTACTCACACGTGTAGAAGAGTGTGAAGTGTTATGTTGGCTAGGAGCCTCAGATGGCTCGTTAAGGACTATCCCCTGTTGCTTTTTTGGAGGAGAAGGGGGAGTGCCATGCTCTGAGTCAGAGGTCACTACTCTTTTTCCACGTGCTCTACCCATTTCCTACAAAACACAATCATTCAAAGCAAATATCGGGTGAAGGTTTGTTGAAATCAAAACCCAAAAGAAACACATATAGACAATGTTATGAGGCTCTCCTATTGAGAAGGTGGTCCACCTAAAAGGTTGGGCGAGCTCAGATGAGGTCGCCAAAATGGACAGTACATAAATTCAAAGAACTCAGGCATGATGGGTGGAGTCAACTCCAACTCGGTGATTCACCGAATTAGTTTCGGTGGGCTAAGACAAGTCCACTGACAGTGATAGTTCAAAATTAAAAATAACAAGCACAAAGGGGGATGTCCACTCCTACTTGGTGATAAACAGAGTGGGCTCGACGGACTAAGATACGCTCGCTGAACAAGCAGTGCCCAGTGCCTATTTTCAACAATTTAACATCAAAATGCAACAATACCCAATTCCCAATCAACTTTACATTCAAACCATATGCTTTTCTACCCATGGGTACCCAGACTTCCCCTAGATATCATGAAGTATTACTTAAATCGACTATTTTCCCTTTAAAAAGTTGTCACTCTCTCTATCATTGGGAAAAATCATGCAATCGGGGCAATACTGGGCTAATCAGACTTCACCTATGTCAAATTCAACCAAGACCCTGTACCAATTTAGATTCAATTCCAACAATTAAGAAACACAATCAATTTAAACAATTTTAGGCACGAACTCACATATCTAACCTACGGGCACAATTTAATATGTTCATTTTAGCACTACCAAACAAAATCAACTAACAACTTACTACCAATGGCCTTAAGTGCACATTTACAAACAAAATTTTATGCTCAAACAACGAGCTATGAATCAAACACCAAACTCAAGTAGATACCAAACACAATAAAAGAGGGGATGTAGGGTCGGGTCGCACATCAAGCAATCTAAATGCACTCAACGAAACACACACGAGGCACTCTTTCACTCAAAATAGGGTATTGAAAGCTTTAGGAAGGAAAAAGAGTTCAAAGATAGCAAAAAGACGGACAAGAATGAGTCTGCATAGTGCCTTCGGTAGATCGCCGTTATGGTTTATGCATCGCCTAATTCTTCCTTCACAACACTTTGACTTTCTTTCGACGTGCACTCACAACACACGTTTTTGAAATAAATAAAATGAAAGGTAAAACTTGGGTTGCCTCTCAAGAAGTTCCTTATTTAACATTGGGGCACGACATAGTTCTTAGTTCCTCAATAATCATTTTTGGGATTTGGAACGGTGTGACTACGCAATATTTCCTTTTGCCTCGGATTGAGATTGGTAGAGATTTTGAACATCTGAGTCTCCAGCTATTTGATAGAAACCAAATGAGAGGTCACTGTCTGAGATAAGGTGGAGAAGTCATTTTTCAATTCTTTCAACACCTTGTCAGACCCTTCAACCTTGTTGAAGATCTTTATTAGCATTTCCTCGGTTCGATTTCATTCCAGATCAGCTGTTTCTTTTGGCCGTAGATGATCATGAGGAGAAATATACCTATCTTTTTCAGCCTCTCTGTCTCTCAAATTTTCACCTCTACAATCTTTCCAACCACTATCTCGCTCCTTGTTCCAACCTTGGTTCCCACCTTGATGTTGGTAGTTTGGGTGAGAACCCTCCATTTGAATTCCCAAATATTTGACTTCTTCAGTGTATAATGTCTCAAACTTGGCATCTTTCAAGCACTGCCCACTATTTTTTCCAACTACATTCAATGATTTCAAACTACCTCCCTCGACATGTTTAGATAACAAATCATGTTGAGTCATGATTTTTGCCATATTTTCATCTTGCTCATGGTCCTTCTCAACTTATTCTTTGCTCATGCACAGTTGTTGAGTAGACACTTGGCCCTCTCTAGTATGCCATGCTCGGTTGACCTTGGTCATATCATATAGCAACAACATTGCAACCTCATATGGTTGTCTCACTAATCCACCTTGGACCAGTTGATCAGCCACACCTTTATTGATTGAATCAAGGTTGCAATAGAAGTATTGCAGCAGTAAATTGTCCACAACACCATGTGTTGGACATTGAAAGAGTAATATCTTGAACCATAACCATCTCTAATGTAGAGGTCCACCTTCAATTCTTTTGAAATTTTGGATTTGGATCCTAAGCTTAACTATCTTCGATGGAGGAAAGAATCTCTCCAAGAAAGCTTCAATAAACTTTTCCCAAGAAGTAATACAATCATTTAGCACTTCCGCCAACCATCTTGTAGCCTCTCCCGTCAAAGAGAATGGGAATAACCTCAACCTTACGGACTCTTGTAAGAGTTCTTGAACACAAATGACCTACATACTTCTACAAAATTCTGAAGGTGTTCATAGGGATCCTCATGAGCTAATCCCCTGAACATTCCTCTCAATTGTAGCAATGGCAGCATTATTTTGGTCACATGAAAAACTGCCCTCCTTACTGTAGAAGGTATTTGAATGGCTCCCGTGGTTTGAGTGATGTTCACATGCATATCATTCAAATCATCCATGTTGTCGTTCTGCTCGTAGTGACTATTGTGGTCACTACCGTGGTCACTCATGTTCATGAAAATCAGCAAACCACAATACCAAGCAACAATCTACTACAATTAAACACATCTACAAACTAATATCTAAAATAGAATTTCTAGCCATCATTCCCTGACAACGGCACAACTTTTTGATAACGCTCAAACTACACTTCAAAACCAATCAAAAGAGTAAGTGATTGTCGTCAATATAAATACCCAACTAAGAGTCGGGGTCGAATCCCACAGAGAATGATACAAGGCAAGGAATTCTATCAAGAAATTGAGATTGTAAATCAATTTATTTATAGCAATGAGAACAATGGGTGGAGGATTCCACCAAATTTATAAGAAAAGATTTTGGTTTCAAAAGTCACAATTAAACTATGATTTCAGAAATTCAATCAATTAACAGGGATTGGAAATTGATGTCACATAGGGGTAATTGTGTTGGTCTATAGTGATGAACATTCATGGATAGAGTGGGTCATCTTCAATAACACTAATTTCTTTCGATCTCATAGCATCAGTTCATAGAATCTTCTTTCGGTCTCATCTATGTGCATTACTAAGAAACCCAATACCTTACACTATTCTCTCATTCAATGTAGAAATAGGGTAAATAGATCCGACCTATAACCTCTATTATTAAGAAAGTTACAGACATCAAATATAAATTGCAAGTATCAGACTAATTATCCACTCCAGTCAATCTCTTTTGAGCATCAATCGGAGATCAAAAGTATGAATTAAGTTTGCAAACTTAAGCCATAAGTTAACCCCATACTAATTAGACAAAATCCATGTATGAACAATAACAAAATAGAGCATAACACAATACCCACTATATTAAATCAACACCAAACCTCATAAATGCACCCCTAGTCTTTGAGATTTTAGCCACCCATCACAAAGTGTAAAGAAATTATATATTTCATGAAAGAAGCCATGGGTAACATGAAATTAAGAAATTACAAGCAACACCTAATTTGAATTCAACTTCAATTTGTCAATTTCAAGCGCAAAGTTGAAAACTCAAAAGACTAAAAGTGCTTTTCACAAAGTATAGTGTTTCTCTCTCTAAAAGATTCAAAACTCTCTAACAATTTTTGGACCTATTTTTCTCTCTCCTTTGGGCTATTTATAGTTCCCCTAAATTTAGCCCAAAAGTCAATGCATGACCATTTAGGCGACATTAGTCGGGCTCACCGAGCACATTCTGTGGATCACCATTTGCTCTTTAGCTCGCCTTTGTTTTGCTTCAAGTGTTTCAACCTTAGTCGGCTAGCTCATTAAAGTTTGCCTTTCACATTCGATGGATTGCCGAGCGCCACCTTTATTCACCTTTTTAAGGTAGCAATTTTTCTCCAAATCCTGTCACCTAAGGCGATGGTCAGCCATTCGCCCTTTGCGTTCGGTGTGTCACCGTTCCTCTTTGAGTTAGCCGACCTGTCTCAATTAATTAAATTGTTGAGCACTTTCACTTTTGGCAAGGTCGTTCCACTTGCGCGATTCGCCTCTCATGTTAGGCGATCAACACTGTGGAGTTTACACTTCTTTTCATGTTTTTGCCCATTCTTTCACACATTCATCCTTTCCTTGTCCTTTAGCCTTCATACCTTTAAATTATCAAAATATCATTAGAATAAGACATAATTAGGCATTAACGACATTAATTTTTGAACTAAATAGTCCTCAAATGAGTGAAAATCGACCACTCATCAACACCCCCAACTTAAACTTTTACTTGTCCACAATTAAATCAAGAACACAATTAGTTCAAAAAGAGTGTCTACAATAGTACTCAATGAGAGCTAACATGCAAGTGCTATCACAAGATTACTCTCAACAACATGTAGCACTCAATCATGATCAAAAAGCTTCAAATGATGAGTAGCTGATCTCAAACCAAGCTCAAGCTCACTATAGCTTCTTTTCTAATGCAAGACAATGCTTCAACAATACATTCAAGTGCCCTCACATCAAGAACGATTCCATGATCTCATAAAGCAAATCAATAAGGAATAAAGGAATCAACACAACTCTCACTCTCCCAAAAGAGAAATACTTCATCCCATAGGTTTGGCCATATTTTCCAATCATCACACAACCCAGTTCATGCAAGATCTCAAGGGTGTTTTCGGGCTTTTAATGGGGCTGAGGGTAAAGGTATGGTCAATTTGGTTTAGTGACTTCACCTTTTCAAAGCATTGTTGTACTTATATTCACCGCTTCTCAAGTTCTTTTTATTCTTTTCACTTGGAGAGTCAAACCTCAATTTTTCACTCAATTTATTAATACCCCTTTTATTTCATCATACTTTTTTTTTATTTTCTAACTTTTGCTAACTTGTTTTTTAATAAGGAGGAGTTCCTTCTTTTTGCAACAAATTTCAAAGTTGAGTCTCACTTTTTTTTCTTCACTTTCCACTCGGCTTTCTTTCCGCCTTTCTTTTCACACCCCCAACTTAGGCTTTTGGCCTAAGTTGGATATTCAAATAAACCAATGCTTAGAAAAGGATTTATAAGGGAGAAGTTAGGGACAATTTGGCTTAAGACGGTTCGAAAAGTTTGACAACAAATGGTTTAGGCCCAAATGGTGCCAAGATGGTTGCACCCCCTCACAAGGTAGTCACAAAAGTTATGAATATTAGGGTTCCCTCTCAAAATTCACGCTTAAGATCATTTCTTGCATTTACCAAGGCTAGACAATTAAACTAACAAGGCCAATTCTAGGATTCAGCAAGCATGCTTTCAAGTAGGACCCACCACACATGGCACTTCAAAAAAAATCATTTAGCACAACTCTACACAATCAAAAAGCTTGAGTGTAATGTTCATTGTAAGGCTCACCTCAAAACACAGCTAGTGAACCCAAGAATCAAAAAGATCCTTCAAAAGTGAAGCCACACCGATTTATTTTTGCAGCATTAACACAAAACACATTTCTCATCATAAGTACTATCTAAGACATCGATATTGAACTCAATCGATCCTCGAATATCAACTATGAAAACTCAAGCATTCTTAATCATTTCAAAACACTAAAATCATGGGGCAATATATAGAGAGACAAAATTAATCAAAACCATCAGTTATTAAAACAAAAAACCAGAATACTACAAACATCTCAAAGTAAAATTGGAAATAACAAAATACAATAAAAAAGGAGAATATAGGCACAAGTGCCCTCACCCCAACAAAATAAAAATAGTAGTCTCCTTAATTTTCAAAAGTAAGTATGGGAGGAGTGTGCTATAAAGATCCCCATCACAGGCTATGCCTTTGAAATTCTCTTATCTTGGGGCTCAGAGGGTATGGCCTCATCGTGGGCATCAGTACTCGACAAAACTGAAATAGAAGACTGCGTAGTAGCATCAATCAGGACATTCAGTGCCCTGCACATTTGTGGGAGGAATAGTGGGGTCTGAAGACACTCCACTGGTGCAAACTATGGAAATCTCCAGAAGAGATCTCTCGGCATCCACCATCGTCTCCTCAATGTCCTGCAACTCTATCAGTGTCTTACATATCCTCTACTCATCCTCTCTCTTACACTCATCCTCATCTGCCTTCTCAACTAACTCAACACCAGCCTCATCCTTAACTCTCTCAACATGAACTAGATGCTCAGCTGTCCTACTAGCGACATCAACTGAGGGGCCTGTGGCAGCTTTGACTGGATTTCCGTTCTTTTTTTGACCACCACCTTCTTTGGGGCTTCACTCACAAGCGTAGAAGGGAGCGGAGTGGATTGTGTCTGTGGAGCCTCAGAGAGCTTGTTGATAGTAATCCCCCTGTTCTTTTTAGGGGTGAAGGAGGTGAGTCATACTCAGAGTCGGAGGTCACTACTCTTTTTCCTCTTACTTTACCCATTTTCTTCAAGGCACGACATTTCAAAATAAAGATCAGGTGAAATTTGGTAAAAAATAAGCTCAAAAACCAACACAGTTCAAAATGAGTTCTGAGGCTCTCTGACAGGAAGGGTTATTCACCTAACAGGTTAGGCGAGCTCAGATGAGCTCACCAAAGTTAATAGAACATATTTTAATTTTACTTAGAAATGAAAGGCGGAGTCGACTCCAACTCGGAGATCCACCAAGTTGGCCTCGGTGAGCTAAGACAAGTCCGCTGAATATGACAGTGCAAAACAAAAAAGGAACAGGCAGAAGGGCGATGTCTACTCCAACTAGGAGATTCACTGAGTTGGTTTCGATGCGCCAACACAAGATCACCGAATGGAACAGTACCCAGGTCACATATTCAAACTTAGAAGGCAATTGGGGGTTACTCAGTGATTTGCCTAATCACTTTGTCGAGATAAGACAAGCCTACTGAACAGGTAATTTCGGCCCAATGCCTATTTTTCACTATTCAACACTAACATGCAACAATACCCATTATCCAATCAATTTTACCATCTATACCCACATGTTATTCTACCCATGGGTACCTAGACTTCCCCAAAATATCACAACGTATTGCCCAAACTAATGATTTGACCTTAAGAAAAATGTCACCATATCCATCATTGGGCAAGTACAAGTCGTCAAGACAACAATGGGCAAATCAGACTTCACCCACACTTAATTCAAGCAAGATCCAGCAATTTCAGCACATTAATTACAATATTTAACCTTCACATTCAAGATTAGCAAGTTTAGGCAAAATTTCATCTATTGTAGTTCATGGGCACAGTTCAATCAATAGCCTTTAGCAATACCTAGTAAAATTAAACAAGCCAACATCAATATAGCATGAGACCCATATCATACACATCAATATTGAGCAAAAATATTAATGAAAGCCTCGAAAACCAACCTCAGAGAAGCTCACAAAGAAAAAATCAAGGGAGAAGGGTCTTGGGATCAAGAGTCACACACCAAAATACACTCCACGCAAATGAGGACACAATAGCAAAGAAATAAGGGTATAGGGAGTTTGGGAAGTGACAGAGCTCACAAAGATGACAGGTTGATTTTTAAAATTTTAAAAGACTCGAGGCCCTTTTATTTCAGGCGCACTCGATAGACTGAGACCAACGTCGCCGAACTTATTTGGTGAATCCCTGAAGCTGCTTAAGCTCATCGATGAGTCATGAATGAATACAAAACCTGACGTTCCAGTCGACGAACCCGATATAGTTTAGGTCCGTGTTCACCGAAGTTGACGGTATCATTTTTTCAAAATTCTTGGCTCAGAAGGCGAACATGAAGATGTCCGCCCAACCATTTTGGCGAATCATCAACTGGGTACCTGCATCACCTACTGCATCCTTTTCAACTTTTTGACTTCTTTTCAACCTCCACTCACAACACACATTATTGAAAGCAATAAAATAAACTTGGATTGTCTCTCAAGAAGTGCCTTAATTAATGTCATGTCACAACACAATTCTTACTCATCAACAATTATTTTTGGGATTGAGAATGGTGTCACTAGGCGACGTTCCCTTTTGTCTTGGGTTTAGATGGGTAAAGAGTTGACAAATCTAAGTCTCGAGGTACTTGATTGACACGAAATGAGAAGTAACCATTTGATTTAAGGTGGAGAACTCATTTTTAAGATCCTTCAACACTTTATCAGACCCTTCAACCTTGTTGAAAATCCTTATTAACATGTCATCCGTTCGGTTTACGTCTGGTCCAACTTGCTCTTTTGGTTTGGGATTATCATGAGGTACTATGTATCTATCTAGTTCAAGTTCTCAATCTCTCCAATTTCCACCTCGATCTCTCTAATCTCTCCCACCATTATATCTTTTCTTGTTCCAACCTTGATGCCCACCCGGTCTAGGATAGTTTAGATGAGAACCCTCTATTTTGTTCCCTAAGTATTGCACTTCTTCATTGTATAATGCCTCAAACTTGGCATCATCTGCACACTACCCATGGCTTGTACCAATCACATTTACTGACTTAAGTCCACTCCCTATGACATGTTTAGATAGCAAGTCAAGTTGGGTCATCATCTTAACCATATTCTTATCACGGTCATGATCTTTCTCTGTTTGTTTCTTGCTCATACTCAAGTGTAGAGAAGATACTTGATCCTCTATAGTATGCCCTGCTCAGTTGATTTTTTTCATATCGTCAAGCAATAATGTTGCTATCTCATACGATTTTCTCATCAACCCACCTTGAACAAGTTGGTCTGCTAGTCCTTTCCTGACTGAATCAAGGCTATAATAGAAGTATTGCAACAATAAATTATCCGGAATACCATGTGTTGGACATTGCAATAAAAACTTTCAAAACCGCAGCCATGTCTCATGAAAAAGTTCCCCTATCACTCTCTTGAAGTTTTGGATGTTGTCCCTAAGCTTTATCATCTTTGAGGGAGGGAAAAATCTCTCAAGGACTACATCAGTTAGCTCTTCCCCAAAAGTGATAGAATAATTAGGTAATTCGGCTAACCATCTAGTAGCTTCCCCCGTTAAGGAAAATGGAAATAGCCTTAGCCGAATTGATTGTTGTGAAATGTTCTTAAAGGTGAATGACCCACAATCATCCACAAAATTTCTAAGGTGTTCATGGGGGTCTTCATGAGCAAGGCCCCCAAAAATTCCTCACATTTGAAGTAATTGGAGCATGGTTCCGGTCGCATAGTGGTAGGAGGCAACCGGATTGCCCTGTGCTTTGAACGATGTTCACATGCATATCGTTCATATCTACCATGTTATCATTCAGCCAAAAGTGACTAGTGTCGTCACTTCCATTGTCTCTCATAGTTCAACCTACAATTAAGACACAACAACAAAACCAAACAACAATCTACTACATCTAAACAAGTTCACAAACTAACTTCACAAATTGAACTCTTATCCATCACTCCCTTGAAATGGTGCCATTTTTTATAACGCTCAAACTACCCTCAAAACAAGTAATAGAATAAGAGGTCGTTAGTAATAAAAATATCCAACAAGAGTCAGGGTCGAATTCCTTAGAGAGTGATATAATGCAAGAAATTCAATTAGGAAATTTAGAGTGTAAACCATATCATTTGTAGCAATTAAAAAGACATGGGTGGATGATTCCACCAAATTTACGAAAAGAGAATTTATATCATGTAACACAATTAAGGTAAAACATGGATTTCAAACAAATAAAAGACGATCTGTGGGTGTGGAGGTTGGTATCGATGTCAAGTAGGGGTAATTGTGCTTGCTCATTATTGCTAAATAATCATGAATAGGTTGGGTGATCTTAAATAACACTAATCTTCTTTCGATCTCATAGCATTAAATCATAGAATCTCCTTTCGGTCTCATCTATGTGAATCAAAAATAAACTTAATAACTTACTATAATCACTCTTCCGAGCAGATTTGGCAACTAGAATTGAACAACAACAAATTTGAATTGCAGACATTAAACTAATTACCCACTTCAATTAATCTCTTTTGAGCATCAATCAAAGATCTAGTCTAGGATTGATTTTTCAACCTTAACCCATGAATTAACCCCATACAAATTAGCTTAAATCCATGAATCTATAGTAATAAAATAGAGCAAGACACAAAACTCACTACAATAAATCAACACCTAACCCCATAATCACACCTCTAAATTTAGGGTTTTAGCCAAGCATCAAAAAGGTAAAAAAGTGTATACCCATGATGGTTTCAGCCATTGGAAATTGAAATTAAGCATTAATCTTCAAAACCCACTTTAATTTGAACCTCCTATTGTCAATTACAAGATTGCTTGAAAACCCCAAAAACTAAGAATATTTTAAAAAGGGTAAAAAAACTAATTCTCTCAAAACTAACTCTCAAACTGATATTCAAAAAGTGATACATTTTCTCTCTCTTTAAGACTATTTATAGTTTCCTGAAATTGGGCCCAAATTTCAATGCATGACTCACACGACCAGATTAGTCAAGCTCACCAAACATGTTCGGTGGATCATCGTTTCTCCTTCAGTTGGCCCTTCATTTTCTTCAGGCTTCAGATGTTTGAACCTCGAGTCCACCTTTCACATTTGGAAAATCATCGATTACCACCTTGTTCGCCTTTTAAGCTTTCAATTTAACTCAGAGATCTGTCACATTCGGTGATGGTCTTTTAGTTCACCAATTATCTTCGGTGAGTCACCATTTCCTTTTTTGTGTCCTCCAACCTACCTTGAATATTTTCAATTGTGAGCACTGTCACTTTGGGTGAGGTCAGGCCACTTGGGTGATCTGCCCTTTTGGTTAGGCGACTCCTAGTTGGGAGTTTGCACTCTTTTCAATCTTTTAGACTATTTTTTCATGTATTCATCCTTGCCTTCTCCTTTAGCCTTTATAGCTACAAAACATCAAAATGTCATCATAGTGGGACATAATTAGGCATTGAGAACACTAATTGTTAAAATAAAAAAGCCTCAAATGAGTTTAAATCTACCACTTATCATAGAGTTGGATGACCATTTGACCTTTGTGGAGGAGCCTGTTGCTTTTCCTACAAGACATATGCAACGGTTGCATTTGAGAGCCATTCATGTGGTGAAGGTCTATTATAGGCATCATCTAGTTGAGGAGGCTACCTCGAAGACTGAGCATGAGATGTGAGAGCAGTTTCCTAGCTTTATGGAGCCCTCAAGTACTTTTTGACTCTTACTTTCATAGAAGAAAGTCCTTTTAGCAGTGGATGTTGTAATGACCCTCCAGGTCATTTTTGTGTTTATTCCTTCATTTCATCATTTAGAGCATTCCTATAGTGACCCCATGTTATTTATGACTTGTAGGGACTGATATTTCGGTCACGTGGTCATTTATTTTGTTTTTATGTGAATTTATGTATTTTTGCACTTTTAAAACCTTGAACGGTTGGTTTTGATCAAAATTTCAGGAAGACTGCCTCAGAATATAATTCAGACAATTCCATCAACTCTAGAAGGGTCATTTTAGGATAGTATCATAGTCGGCTTGGATCTCAAGGTTTTTGATGCAATTTTGTGCCATTAGGCATTTTAGCTTTTAATTGTTGGCCTTTGTTTGACCTTGGTCAATATTATTGGTAAACATGCCCGGATGAGAATTTTATCAGCGTGGTTAGCTCTAAAATATCGAGTTTGGTCTAGAACGACCCTTCGTGTGAATCCCGAGGATTCTGGGCTCTGAGCCCTCTTGTAGATTTTGGCTTAAACAAAGTTTTGGTGTGGGACCGACTTTTTGAAAAGATGACCTTGGTTGAATATTTTGATTGCTCCATTGAGTATGGAATATCAAATATAGTAAGGTTTCATATCTTGTTTTCATGCACGGGGTTCAAAGTAATCCCAAGCACCGAAGTGGTGTCTGGGGGACTTTGACAAAAAAATTTGGTGTCGGATGCTGGTGCCCCGCTTTTGCCCTCTTGGTGTTGCTTTAGCGGCCTTGTCTCACTTACACGGTCACTGCTTTAGTGGCCAGGCAACCGCTTTAGTGAGCCTGGCTTGGCCATCTTGAGCCTTATCATTTTAGTAGCCCTTGCCTTGCTTAAGTAGAGTCTGCTCTAGCGGTCAGGGTCTCGCTTTAGTGAGGCCTCCCCTTCTCTCCCAGCCACTTTAGCGGCATTAGTGGGCGCTTTTGCAGCACCTGCTCAATCTTAAGACCAGTGCGATCATCTTGAGCTACCAATATTTGAAGTGCAATTTCTCCTTCATTTTTAGCTCCAAATTCAGTGATTCAAAGTGTAATGTGACCAGGAATCTTGCAGCTATGTGGGTGTGTGATTGAGGAGCATTAGGGAAGTCTCGTTGGAGGTATAATCATTGTTATTGGGATTGTATTGTCTCTTTTGTATTCTTCAAAGTTTAAATTGTAGCATGCTGGTGTTACCGCTGTTCCGTGCCCGAAAATGTGTTCCGTTTTGGAATACAAGTTTGGGGGACTGAATTGGAATGCAACTATAATTGCTATCAAAGGATCTCATATCAATCATCATTGTAGAATCACCATGAAATGACTTCCACCCTTAGATAATCAGAACAATACTCCAAGCTCGAACCAACTCTAATCCCACGTCGCTAAGCGAAGCTCAAAATCCCAAACGCAACTCATGGGGCCATAGAAAGAGGTAGAGTGGATAGAAGGTCACTAAAGCTGAGTCAACATCTAATCTAAGGATCATTCTACCATACTGAAGTCTTCTACACCAGTCTACAAGGAGCTAAGCTATTCGAAATAATATCGGAATAAAAATAAGGCCAAACCGCTCAAAATATCACAAGTCTAATGCAACACTAGTCTAATCCTAGACTAAGGCCAAACATTCTCTAATCGAATCATAACAACAACAAAGAAGACACACCATAACGTAAGGATGGTCACATAACACAATCAATATGCTTTTAATCCCGAATATCTCGAAATATGCCTAAAACATGATTTCTAGGTAATTTAATATAGTCAACTAGGTCCCCACCCCCAATTAACACAATTCAACATGATTTCACATATCCAAGCTTAATCTTAAGAAGGGGAAGCTATAGCCCACCTTTAGGTTGACCGCGCATGCACTAAATCACGTCTCAAGAGCTTTTCCTTTCTGTACAACCACTGAATGTTGCCATGAAATCAAATATACAATCACAATTTTAAAGAGCTCATTTAGAAACTAAAATTACATAAAATTGAGGAAGACCCAATTTGGTGTCAAAACAGGAATCATGGGACCCATACTTGAAATTTCTAAAAGGATTGGACATTCTGATAATTTTGTAATAGAGCCTAGTAATTTAATTGGAAATTAAATATGGGGTAAGAATTTTGTAGAACGAGGAGGTAGGTTTTGGATGGCGAAGGCTTTCAAACTTTGGATCCGGCATGCCTCTTTGATTTTTTTGTCAGTGCGGATGAAATAGCGGAAACATCTTCCCTCTTCCTCCTCAATAGCCTTGAGGATCCTATTTGGGTCGCCACTAGGGTAATTTTCCCGGTCTTGACACCATCTTCAATAGTCTCACAAACTTTGACTATCTCAACGAACTTTGCCCCTACAATGAGCAACATCGTGTTGTAGTACTCTGGCTCTTGAATGTGCACGAAGACTTTGATAATCTCTTTCTCGGTCATGGGAGGCTTAACCCTTGCGGTCTCTTTTCTCCAATGGTAGGTATATTCTCTATTGCTTTCAATAGGCTATTGTTTGATTCTCTCCAACGAGTATCAGCCAAGAATGATTTCTATATTATAAGAAAGCTTTTAATGAAGTCATTAGCCGAAGAATCCTAACTTGGCCATTGTATAATTTCTTCGGAAGTAAACAATTCAAGAGCGTCTTCGTTTAGTGTTGGACTAAAGAGTTGCATCAACAAAGCCTATTTTTCCAAACTCCCACGAGTTTGTCATACTATGACCTTAAATGAGTCAGGGGATCTCCTATTTCTCTAAATGTAATGAATTTTGGTACTCTGAATCCTTCCAGAAGGTTCAAATATGAACAAATGCACCAGTCTTCATTATTCAACCCCACAGCGTTTGAGGTGTATTGAAATTCCTGTGTTGCTTTCAAACTCCCCCTCTGATGTTTCACTCGGTCTTTTGTTCTATGGAATTCAACTCCTTCTCCTTATCCTTCTCCTTATAGAGATTGGGTATATGTGATGAGGGGAGGGTATGATGTATATAGCATTGGAACACAAAAAGTGGCTTTTGAAGGAATGGATTCAGTGGCAGGTGGATTTTTAATTCTTTGAATAGGGGTTTGATATGTGAAAGGAAAAGGCTGGGAACTATTTATATTTAGGTTTTGAGGAGGAGGTAATTTTTGGTACGAGGAGCTAACATAATGTGGGTTAGGGAGTGTTAAGTCAATAGAGAGAGGTTTTTGGACTGGAATGCTGGGCCAGTTGTTTATGAGATGTTAGGATGTTGAATTCGGAGTAGAAAATGGAGTGGAAGCCTTTTGTTGTCCAGAGTGGTAGTATTGGCAGCAATAGCCAAATTTTACAAATCTCGAGTCTTATGCCATTCAGCCCTCATTTTAGCAATTTGTTGCAATAGCTGTGGAATCAAGTTGTTCTATTCAGTGATGACAGGGGCCATCATAATAATTTCAGTCAAATCAATGTTTTTAGTATGTTCAACAACTTTTTCTTTGCCTTTTGAAAAACATTGGTCAGAGAAAGAGTCTTTGGGGTCTTTAAACCTCGTGAAGTATGGATGTTTAGTCATTTTCTCTACACAGATCAGTTTTGATTACATAATAAAGAAGAATAACTCAAAAGGTAAATATGTTGGTCTCTATAAATAATAATTAATACAAGATATCACACACAAAGTAACAAAAACTCAAGAATTGCCTCAATTGAAGATAAACTAGCCCACTTATATAGAAAAAAGACTAATTAGACATAAATTAGACTATTTGATTTTGGGATTAGTGAATGAAGAAGATTGACTTGTTTTTAGCCAAGGTCTTCTTGCATCTTCAACCGTACTACTGATTTCGATTGATATGAAATTATGTTCTCCTCGCAAGAGTGGGAAAAATATAATTTCTCAAAGATAGGGATCGCTCCTTGAAAGGCTGCCTACGTATGTCACAGAGAGGAATAAAGTTCCTACATAATTCGAATAGCTTGAATCTATTTTCATTTGAGATGATGAAATGACCTTTTTTTGAGATGAGAGAGAGCAATATTTAGGATTTCAAAGCAGAGCTTGGGTTTTGTTGGGAAAATGAAGGCTCAAGGAGTGTTTGGACGCCCTTTCGATAGTGACTTGATATTTGTGCTTAGATGGTTATAGAAATTTTTTGAAAAGGATTAGGATAGAATGTATCCAAATGAAGCAATATATTTACACAAACTTTATAAGATGTAGCACATAAATAGTTATTGCACGTTCTGGACAAATATGTAACCCTTTTTTGCAAAGGGTAGACTTAACGATTTGCAGGATATATTACGCCATTTGAAAACATTCCATTGCCTCAAAAAATCTTTATACAAATTTTATGAACAAATTGAATAGGGATACATAATAAGGAAAAATGGAGATAAAAAAAATCAGTCTCACGTAGGGGTACAATCCTAAACTAATCCTTCGTGAAAGGTCCTTCCTTCTTAGACATACTATCATCTCTGTGTTGATGCCTTTTGGATGAAATTGTTGCTTGTGAAGATACCTCTTTTACTAGAATAAACTAAATGAACCTCCAACACGAGGGACAATGGTTTTCCAAACAACGTATACATCCTTCAAATTTAAACACATAAGCATGATCATCCATTTAGGATGGGGGCCATTCTGAACTCAAGGTGGTCTTTCTAATGGGCTCAACACACCTTTGTTGTTGGGTCATCTTAGGTCAATGCGCTAAATCTGGGATATGGCTTCGCTCTACACTAGTTGACTAAGAATGGCCTTTTGAATGACTAGGGCCCAAGTGGAAAACTTGGGTTGGAACTATGACAACCATTGGACGCATGACCAACCAATAAATTGACATCACATCTGAAAAGGGTTAAACATGAGAAAGACTGACTAATGGATCGCAAAACCATCCTTTAAGATATATAAAATGCATGTCGTTTGATGGAAACATGCCATGAATGCAGATAACAGTTTAATATCATAATTGAAAAACGTAAGTCAAAAATAAAGAAAGCAAATTACTAATTATTACAATCCCGAACAGTTAGTCAAATAAATCAAACAAATCTAATGGTTAGAATCTAATTAAGTTCCCAGCAAAGTCATCATTTCTGTTATATGGGAAAAAAGAGATGCTTAAAATTGATTTCAACTTTAAGAGAAAAACAACTTTTGAAAGAGTTGCCACTCAATTTTTAAAGGAAAATCAAGAACCCTTTATTTTAATTATTCCAAAAGATTTAAAACAGAAAATACTTTCGAAATTCCAAAGAATGGGTACGAGGTTCTTATATCCATTTCAAGAAAGGTTTTATGCACTCGAAACATCCGCTAACACTCGGTTATCTGACGATTTGATAACTTATTGACTAACTTTTGGGAAAATAATTTAAATAAAAAGATATTTAAAGTCATTTGAAAAATAATTAACTTAAACACTTGAAGTATTTTTTTGGGCAATTAAAGAGCACTTCATTAATTAATAGTGAGCTATACCATTAGAGGGTGAACTAAACAATTTAGTACCTTCTCAATATCTTACTTCACCAGAAAAAAAATTCAAAGCTTAGAAAATAGACAATATACCTACATTCAACCAAGATAGAATTCTCAAAGGGTGAAAATGTAACTGATTAGCCGATGGCTATGTCTAACTCTGGTACATATTGAGAGTGTCGTCTGATGGAGCAGTATCTTTTTGGTAGATTCTTTGCTCTGATAAATTCTCATATTCCTCTCTATCAAGAGTGCATAAATCATTTTTGCAAAACTAGCCTTCAAAATAATCCTTTCCGGATGGTTATCACTTGAAATATTTTAGAAAGAGTAAACTTTGTCAAAAATGACTAAGTAAAGAAAAAGAAAAATAATTAAGTAAAATCATTTAAAAGATTAAGTTAATATAAAATAGTTCATTCTTAGGGGATTTTATTCAGTTAATCTAAACTAAAAATGGAACTAAGCACACATATAACAATCAAGCAATAAATCACAAAATGAGTTAATCACATCTTGATTTTTGCCAAAATAATAGAAAATATGAAATTTAGGCCCAATCCTTAGTTGATATTTGCCTGGACTAACGTTTTGGGCAAATTGTTGCTACACTAGTTTTTGCTTGAGGCCCCTTTTTATTGTATATTTAGTTGTATACTCTGAATACATTCTCTGTATATCATTATATTTGCATGTTTGTTATATATCAGACTGTATATCGACTCCATTTTTTCTTCGAAGACCTGTAGTTTAGCTTCCATTTCACTTCATAAAATCTTCCCTTTACACCACATGTCCGCTTCATTTCTTCGACAAGGCAAACTCAAAAAAAAGCAAACTTGGGCCTCCATGGCCCAATTTAAGATATAGGGAGGGAAAGATGGAGTCCAGTGGACTCATTCATGGTTCACTTTTTTGGAGCAGCGACTAAAACTCGATGAGCTTGAAAGTGAAGCTTTCACACCACGATTTCGTCTACGAAGAACTTCAGCGAAGGGCTTCCGATGAAACGAAAATATGAAATCTAGACCCAAATTTTCATGGTTTAGATTTTATCAATACTATATCTAGCCTAAAATTATGACTTCTTCTTTGCGTCCTCCAACGGTGATTTGAGAGGGGAAATTTATAGCAAGAGAAACTAGGGTTGATAATTGGGGGGAGGGGAATCTAGATAGAATTGGAATCCGAATAGATTATTTGAAATTCGAATTTCCCCTTTGTGGGTAAGGAATATGCCAGATTTTTGTACCAAATTGTACAATTATCAAGGAATTTAGTGAATGAGCTAGCGAGTTGGACGGCGAAGATTCCATTCTAACCTTTTCAAAGTTCCTACATGGAGAGATCTCCGTGATTTGCATCATCAACCATGCGTAGAGGGACGAAGGAAATGGATTTGTCAAGGTTGTTTTCGCTGGGTTTGCTGGTTATGTGAGGGAGATGATGCGTAGTTCTGGGTCGGTCTGTGTACATATGAATGTATGTATGTATTTGATGTACTTATTGCAGATTGTTGTTGGGGTAATTTTGTAGGAATTTAGTATTGGCAATGGGCTATATTGGTGTGAATTTTGCTCAAATTGGAGTTTGGAAAGGGTTAAAGGCGAAGTTAAAGAAAAAGGTCAAAAATTGGATTTGTGAAATGATCAAATTGCTTTAAAAGTTGGCCAAGTGAATTGAGAATTTAGCCAAAATATATTGGATTTAATTGCCGAATTCAGCTAAAAATTAAATAAGATGTTTAATATTAATTAATTAACAAACTTCATAATCTTAACAAAATAAACTAATTAATCTAATTATAAACTAATTAACTCAAAAATATAATTTATTAATTGAACTAAAGTAATTAACCAAATATTTAATTAAAAAAATATTTTTTTAAGATGATTTTCGAATATTTATAAAATGTAGTATATATACATAATTATATAGAACTACATATATTATCTAAAAATTACAAAATGATAAAATTACTTTTAAATAACTTGAAAATACTTTGAATTTTCATAAAACTAATTATTTCAAATTATTTGAAATTGAAGAAGCTCGATAATTAATCCATATTGCGCAGGGCCAAAATTGGGTGTCATCATATATAAAATGGTGGATAAAAGGGAACAAGTACGAATTATTAGTATTAAGTATCAAATGCAAGGAATCAACACAATAAGTTCTAATAAGATTGGAAACGGATAAGGGTGTGTGTATTGCGATGGGGTTTCGATACAATATGCAAAGATTAATCAAAACCAGATTGGTTAATACATGGAAAACATTCGGTCTGAGCTACTTTCTATATTATCTATTCTTTGGAATCACTTTAACTCTAAGATTCTGACCAATAAAACACCAAACATTCTTGAATATATAGACTATCCCTATATCATATCACTAAATGGGAAATTAATTGAATATCCTAGTTCAAGCTCAAATTGCTAGTCTTATTTGACCAAGTTCTCACTATTTAAGTCTTACCCAACTCTATGTTTCTTTCTCAAGCAAAAACAATGATAGAGAGCCCAATTAATTTGCAACCGTTGATTTTTTATTAAGATTTCAAGAAAACAATAGATACATGCACAACAACTAATTTTAGAACTAATTAATCAATACCCATTAGGTTTTACATCCACATCTTGCAAACACGCACCTTAGCTATAGATTTAGCTCCTCATAATCCAAGAAATAAAGATAATACCTATATAGAAAAACTCCATTTCAAGAGAAAGTGATTAACAAATTAGAGATCCAAAGCTTAGCAGGATGAAAATTTGAGTTTTCTTTCTTGGCAAGCAAGATAAGTTCTTACGTACTTTCTATCACTACAAGTTATCAAAAAAAGTTCTTCTCTCTAGACTATTCCCAATTAGGAAGAAGATAGAGGTACATAATTACACAAATCACTATTTGTCCTTGGAACCTTTCAAAGGAAAAACTTTATTCTTCTAGTACATTTTTTCCCTGAAGCTTCCACTCTTCAACATGTGTTGTACCAGTGAAACGTCGATCCAAGCTTTTTCAGTGCCAATCATATCACCACTTCAACCTTTAGTTTCTTTAGTAGCACGTGTGCTAGAGTCAGTGGAACGCCAGCGAGGAATTGTACAATGACAATGAGTCAACGGTGCTTAGATAGTTTTCCTCTAGTCTAGCAGGTGTTTAGCTAACGAGATGCCAAGTGCATCTTGTGGAATGCCCATTCCTTCACTGGAATGCTTCTGTTATTTTAAACTCCAATTCTGTCAAAAACTTGACTTTTCCAGGGAATACCTGCATAAAAGAGAACTAGGGCCTAAAATGCCCTTAATTAGAATTAAAACGTAGCAACAATTCATGAATTTGAGTCTAATGAGTTGATAAAATATCAACTCATCACTTGGCTCATGTGTAGGGGCGGTCTCAAATGCCCATTTGGATTGGATCTTCAATTTCTTGATTTTGGGGGATTCAACATCTATTTTCCTATCAATATCAATCACCCCAATAGCATGTCAAACAAGACCAAATCAAAATAGGGGATCCTCTTTCTAGCACATAATTTGTTAATTAAAATTGGGAAGGGCATGGACAAGGTCTACTGGCGGGCTTTCCTTCTTATCATCACAACTACAGTTTCCCCTAAGTTGACATTAATACCCGACATGATGTTAGAAATGAGGATAGTTGCCTTCGTATGGACCTTCTTATCATTGTTTGAAGGCATAACACTGACGAAATCAAGACACAACTTGGGGTTTTGTGCTAGATGTGGGAGGAACACCCAATGGGTGTTGATTAATTACTTCTAAAATTTGTTGTTAATCATGGATCTGATTTTGTCTTCAAGTTTTAATTTAAAAATTAGTGGTTGCAAACATTGGTTGAGTTCTTTAACACTTTTTTGGCTTGAGAAAGAAAAATTGAGTTGGGTAAGACTCATTAGTGAGGACTTGATGAAATTAGTCATTTGATTAGAGCTAGAGATAGTCTATTCCGACTAATTTTTCATATAAGGGCATGCGCTAAAGATAGGTCTATCCACTCAAACAATGTTTGGTAAGGGTCTTGGAGTTCTAGAGAATACAAGGGACATATCTTTGATAGTTCAAGAAAATATCAAATGTAGCCTAGACCAAACAAAATTCATTTGATAACCAACTTGGAATTGATTAACCTTGGCTTATTGTGTTAAAACCCCATCACATTGCATATACCCGTAGTAGCTTTCAATCTTGGTAAAACCTATTTGTGTTATCTTCTATCTATTATTACTTGCAATTGATAGTTTCTAATTATTCCCTAAATCCCCCCATTATATATATATAATGGGGGGATTTAGGGAATAATTAGAAACTTTCAATTGAAAGTAACATTTGCTAGGAGATAAAATAAACTTGTTTTACCAAGATTGGAGACCACTTGGAGTTTGGGCAATGCAATACGATTTCAACACAGTAAATATTAATCAATTTCAAATTGGTTATCACTTGAATAACATTTGGTCTAGGCTACATTTGATATTCACTCAAACTATAAAATTGATGGTAGCTTGTGTTGTGCATAAACCTCACGTGAAAAGAAAATTTAGGTGTTGAATGAGTGAAGTCTTGAATAGAAGAAATAAGGTGAAGACAGGTGAATGATGTGATCAATACCCTCAAATGAGATGTGATGGCATTGAGGAGGTCTCTTAGTCACTTTGACCAAATAATATCCTACCTTTTTCCCGAGCCTAAGTTTAACCTTCAAGTACTTGTTAATTTTGAGTCTTAACAACCTACATTAGTGGCGACTTAATACTGGTCAATCCTATGTTTCAATGTTTTATACTTTAATTCCTTTGTGAGATTGGACGAATTTTCTTGATCTATAATCTCTTGAATTGATGTTGATAATTATGAGTGGAATTCTCTCTTGTGTGAGTAGAATTACACCTTCCAAGTGAATGGTGAGGTCTTTATTTCAATGAGCATGCATGAATTATTGTGAATCATTAGGCAAATCTTAAAGTTTGATGCCATTGACTTGAGATGCTTTGAAATTGTGTTTGAATGAACTATTGTCCCTGATTTGTGTTTGAAAAGGTTCTTTAAATAAGAAGGATTATAAAAGGAAGAAAACATTTTTCTTGTATTGATGGTGGAATCAATTGTGAGTTATGTTTTTACATAAAGTCTTTTTGTTTTGTTATTTTTGAGTCATAGTGTGTAACTATACAAATCCTATCTTGTATGTGGGTAAGTGCAAATTCTATTTTTAGTGAGTGCTTTGCTTGAGGAAAAGCAATAGTTCAAGTTTGGTGGTTTAATGAGTTTGTATTTTACAAACTTATTGAACTCATATTCACAAATTATTGCTATATTTTAATGCTAACTTAGGGGATTTAAGGCCCTTATTCTCTTATGTGCACGTATTCATTAGAAAAAATGAAGTTTTAAAAACTTAGAGCTTAAAATTACTAAAGCACACCGGCGAAGGAACCAATGGCTCATAGAATGCAACTGGCATCTTGCAGGCTTAACTTCGGCTTGACTTGAAAGACATGGCCTCAAGAGCAGGAGCCATTAAAGAAATGAAGGTTGAAGCGATGTTGCGATTGGCGCTAAGCAATTCTAGATTGACATTTCATCGGTCTAGCACAAGTTCATCCATAGAAGCCTAAGGACAAAAAGGTCTTTTGAGGGTAAAGGGCGTCCTTTGGAATATTCCAAGAGAAGGTTCCATTAGAGAAACAAAGGTTGAAGCAGTGTTGTGATTGGCGCTAATCAATTTTAGATTGACATATCACCGGTCCAGCACAAGTCCACCTACAGGCGCCTACAGAAGCCTAAGGACAAAAAGGTATTTGAAGGGTAAAGTGCTTCCTTTGGAATGTTCCAAAGATAGAATACATATTTGTGTAATTATGTACCGTTACCTTTTACTTAGTTGGGAATATTTTAGAGAGTCTTTCTTTTTGAAATTTATAGTGACCGAAAGTAGTGATAGAAAGTAGTTAACAACTTTTGTGCTTGCTAAGGAAGAAAATCTAGATTTATGTACCTTTCTAAGCTTGGATATCACATTTTGGTATCATGTTTTTTTCCTTGAAATGGAGTATTTATATTTGTTCATACCTTCTATTTCTGAAACACCTAGGATTCGAAAAGAGTCAAAAAATACAAATTTTCTAAAATCCTAGTCTGACCAACGGTTGGTAGGTGGAATCATGGATGCTTCTGGTTTGGGCAAGAAAACTCAAGAAAATAAATTTTTGGTGACCTACTACATGACCTACGGTCAGTAGGTGGACCTACCAACCGTAGGTCAAGTAGTAGGTGAGGGGATCCGGGATTTTTTTAAGGGATCTTTTGGTCTTTTTACCCAATGACTTATTTATTTAATTAGGTCGATTTCCTACTATCCCTTACACTATATAAGGCCTTTTTAAGCCTAAAATCTACTTTTCCAAATCATTCCCAAAACTCTCCTCTCCCAAATAATTCTCTCTAGAAAAGCTTGAAGAAGAAGAAGAAGAGGTCAAGTTAGGGTTAAAGAATCAAGCTTCCATTCCTCAAATTCCTTAAGGGCTTTGAATCTCAAAGTAGGATGATCTTCATCTATGGAGCCCTTTCCTCCATAGAGTCCCTAAAGTCTCTAATTTACAAGTTAGAAATTCTCCATTGAAGTTAGGGTTTTTTTCGATGCTATGAGTTCTTTTCGAGTTGTTTTAATTGATTGTTTTATGAACTATGAAGCATGAATTGAGTTGAAATTCTTGAATTAGGATGAATCCCCATGAACCCATGTGATTTCCCAAATTTTCAAATTAGGATTTGTTGATGGGTTGAATTGTGAAGAAGATGAGTTTTATGAAGTCTATGTGAACCCATGCATGATTTATGTTTCCTAAAGCTATGATTTCATGATGAATTATGAAATATCAAAAGATGGGTTTTATGAAAGTATGCATGTTCAATTATGAAATTTAAGATGATTTATGAATTTCTTTGAGAATTGAAGCATGAATGATGTTGTTGTTGAGTTGTGAAAGTGTTTCTCACATAATACTCAAACCATGAATATGAAAGGATTTTTCTCACATAAAGGATTCGTTACATGTTGAAAGGTTTTCTCAACTAAAGTTGAATCAAAGATGAAGGAGCTATTATAAGGATAGACAAGAGGCGATTACCCAGGTCCATTAATGATGATGATAAAGTATGAATTTTGATTAAATGACTATTTCATGGGATTTAAGCTTAGCATCGATTGGATACCGAGATGGAAGCTCTCCTGCATGTAGAGGATGGGTTTCTAGTAGCAATCTCCTTATCCCTAAACTATGTACCACCATAAGATGATCGTCTAGATAGACATTAGCTAGTTGATCCACGTAAGCTAGAAGTTTAAGGGTCTTACCTTGGCATGTAGGATAGCCCTATCGGTGTAGTGTTAGACACCGGATTCCATGTTGATAGCTCACATGGTCTTACATATCGGTTAAGGCTACTTATCACATTAATGAACTAAAGTTACATTTAAGGTATTTCTCAAATGTTTTAAAGATGTTTAGCTTGCATTGATCTTGATTTATAACCTATGATTTCTAACCCTTTTTCTCATGGTTTAGCTTGATTATTGCATGATATGAAAATGTCTCTTTTAGCATGTTTAAATGTTTTTATGCATGGTTATCATACTTGGTAAAATTTTGTACTAACGCATACTCTTGCATACATTTTCTTATAAGTGTAGGATTCAGCTCATCCTTATCTTCTCGTGGCTAGTTTGTGATATTAAAGACTTTGAAGAATTTGGTGAGTCCTCATATGTTCGAGGACGTAGCCACATTTACTTTCATGTTGTTACTTTCTTTTGAAGACTTTGTATGGGTTACGTCCCAATGTTCTTTCTATTCTTATGAGTTTTAGATGGCTTTGAGACTATGTGTTTTGACTTCCACTATGCTTTTGTAAGCTCTTTTGATATGGAATTGTCTTTTGAACTCTTAATTTGCTATTTTCTTGTACGATGCATGCTAAGTAGCTTGTATGAGGCCTTTCGAGGTCTTGTACGCCATGTCAAGTCTAGGAGGTACCTTGGGTCGTGACAAACTTGGTATTCAGAGCACTAGGTGTTAGAAAGGTCCTAGGAAAGTCTCATAAACCACGTCGATTAGAGTCTTGTTCATGAGTGTGAAGCACGCAAAATTTATGAATGAGAGGTTATAAGATGTTTATGAAATTCCACTTCTTTCATTACTCTTAAGTCATGCGATAGAGTGTAACTCTATATGTCTCTGTCCTAATTCCTATCCTATGCATTTCAAGATATGGCAACTCGAAGAGCTTATACTAGAAGGAATGTGGGAGATAATGTGGAACAAGAAGCTCCTCCTAAAGCTCCTCAAGTTCCGGCCGACCCTTTGGCCGAACAAGTGACTAATGTGGAGTTTAGGGCTGCTTTTCAAGTGTTGGCTCAAGCCATGACGGCCTAAGAAAATAGGGAGGTTGTGGCTCCCGTGAACCCAAATTTGGGTATAGCGGCATCTTGACTGAGGGAATTCATTAGAATTAATCCTCCGGAGTTTCATCGTTCTAAGATTAAGAAAGATCATCAAGAGTTCATTGATGAGGTGTACAAGTTGCTAATGATCATGGGTGTGACACCGGAGGAAAAGGCGGAGTTAGCTGCTTATCAACTTAAGGGTTTGGCTCAAGTGTGGTTTGAGCAATGGAAGAGTGAGAGGGAGGTTGATGCGGGTCCTCTTGTTTGGGAAAAGTTCAAGGTTGCTTTCCTTGATAGGTTCTTTCCCATTGAGATGAGGGAGGCAAGGGTGCTCGAGTTCATCAATCTTCATCAAGGAAACATGAGTATGGAAGAGTATGCTTTAAAGTTCACACAATTGTCTCGATATGCTCCTACTATGGTTACCAATTCTAGGGCAAAGATGAGTAAGTTCTTTTCGGGAGTGTCCAAAATGGTGGTCAAGGAATGTCGTACCGCTATGCTTGTCAATGACATGGATATTTCTCGTCTCATAGTGCATGCTCAAAAAATAGAAGAGAAGAAACTTAATGAAAGGTATAGAGAGGCAAAGAGGGCTAAGACCGGTAATGGTAATTTCTCACAGCCAAGGTTCGGTGGACATGGTCGTTCTAGATTTCGACAAAAGTTCTCCGGTCAAGGTTCCTCCAATGCTTCTCCTAAGTTCAACAATGATAGGGTGCCTAACCCTAAGCCTCAAGGAGGAAATGGTGGTTGATTCTCATCGGCTACTTGTGGTAAGTGTGGGAAGAAGCATGAGGGCAAGTGCTTAGCCGGTACGAATGGTTGCTTCAGTTGTGGTAAGAGCGGTCATAAGATTAGGATTTTCCATTTCTCACGGTTAAGGGAAGAGAAGGTAAGCAAGCTCCACCTAGTGGTTTGGGTTAAAATGCTCCCAAGCAAAATCAATTTTATGCACTTCAAGCTCGCCATGAGCAAGAGGTTCTCTCGATGTGGTTGCCGGTATGTTTAAAGTTTTTCACTTTGATGTTTATGCCCTGCTTGATCCCGGTGCTACCTTGTCTTTTGTGACGCCATTTGTGGCTATGAGGTTTGACATTTTTTTGGATGTTTTGTTAGATCCCTTTTATGTCTCTACTCGTATTGGTGAATTTATTGTGGCTAAGAGAGTCTATAGAAATTGTCCTATCTCCTTATCCCATAGAGTCAGTCATGTTGATCTTGTAAAGCTTGATATGTTAGATTTTGACATTATTATTGGGATGGATTGGTTGCATTCTTGTTATGCGTCTATTGATTGTACGACCCGAGTGTCAAGTTTCAATTCCCAAATGAGCCTATCCTAGAGTGGAATGGGGGGAGGGGGGGGAATTCTATGCCTAAAGGGCAGTTTGTTTCTTGTGTTAAAGCTAAAAAGATGATTTCCAAGGGTTGCATATACCATCTTGTTAGGGTGAGTGATGTGGATTCCAAAACCCCTACTCTTGAGTCGGTCCACATTGTAAATGAGTTTCCAGAAGTGTTTCCCGATGATCTACCCGGTGTTCCTCCCGAAAGGGAAATAGACTTTGGTATTGACCTTCTCCCTGATACGCAACCTACCTCTATTCCTCCTTATCGATGGCTCCGGCAGAACTTAAGGAGTTAAAGGAGCAATTGAAAGATTTGTTGGATAAGGGTTTCATCTTACCATGTATCTCACCATGGGGTGCTCCAGTTTTGTTTTTTCGGAAGAAAGTTGATTCACTTCGCATGTGCATTGACTACCGTCAATTGAAAAAGGTTACCATTAAGAATAAGTGTCCTCTTCCAAGGATAGATGACGTGTTTGATCAACTCCAACGGGAAAGTTATTTCTCTAAGATCGATCTGTGCTCGGGTCATCACCATTTGAGGGTGAAAGAAGATGATATTTCGTAGATGGCTTTCCGGACTATATATGGCCATTATGAATTCCTAGTGATGTCGTTTGGGTTGATGAATGCTCCGGCCTCGTTTATGGATTTGATGAGCAGGGTATGTTTGTGATTGTGTTCATTGATGATATTTTGATTTACTCAAGGGGTGAGGATGAGCATGCCTATAATTTGAGGATTATGTTGCAAGTCCTCAAGGAACAACAACTCTTCGCAAAGTTTAGTAAATGTGAGTTTTGGCTAAGGTCCGTGGGTTTCCTTGGTCACATTGTCTCTCGTAAGGGTATTAAGGTAGATCCTAAGAAGACGGATGCGGTTAAGAATTGGCCTAGACCTCTATCACCTTTGGATATTCGAAGTTTCTTGGGTTAGGCCTATTACTATAGGAGGTTTGTTTAAGGGTTTTCTTCGATTGCTTCCCCATTGATGGCTTTGACTCAAAAGAAAGTTAAGTTCACATGGTCCGATGCATGTGAGAAGAGTTTTCAATAATTGAAAGATAGACTTACCTTGGCTCCGCTATTGACTTTACCGAAAGGGTCCGATGGGTTTGTGGTTTATTGCGATGCTTCAAGGATAGGGTTAAGGTGTGTTATTATGAAAAATGGGAAAGTCATTGCTTATGCTTCAAGGAAACTCAAGATTCATGAAAAGAACTATCCTACCCATGACTTAAAGTTAGCGGCGATTGTGTTTGCTTTAAAGATTTCGAGGCATTATTTGTATGGTGTGCATGTTGATGTCTTTACCGACCATAAGAGTTTGAAATATGTGTTCAAGCAAAAGGATCTAAATCTTCGCCAAAGGAGGTGGCTTGAGTTGTTAAAGGACTATGACATGAGTGTCCTCTATCACCCCGGCAAGGCGAACGTGGTGGCAAATGCTCTTAGTTGGTTGTCTATGGGTAGTGTTGCTCATGTTAAGGATGATAAGAAAGAATTGGTTCATGATGTTCATAGATTGGCCTGATTGGGTGTTTAGTTGATTGAATCTAGTGAGGGTGGTGTTATGATTCACAATGTTTTTGAGTCGTCCTTTGTGTCCGATGTGAAGACTAAGCAAGGTCTTGATCCTAATTTGGTTGAGTTGAATGAAGCGGTTCTCAAGACGTCCGTTGAGGCTTTCTCCCAAGGGGGAGACGGTGTGGTTCGATATCAAGGTCAATTATGTGTTCCCGATGTAGATGACCTAAGAGGAAAAATTTTGTCGGAAGCCCATAGTTCTCGTTATTCCATTCACCCGGGAGGTACCAAGATGTACCGTGATTTGTAGGAGATCTATTGGTGGAATGGGATGAAGAAGGATATTGCGGAATTTGTGGCTAAGTGTCAAAATTGTCAACAAGTAAAAGTTGAGCATCAAAAGCTGGGAGGTTTGTCCCAAGATATTAGTATTCATACTTGGAGGTGGGAAGATTTGAATGTGGACTTTATTGTTGGTTTACCACGCACCCAGCGGCAATATGATTCGATTTGGGTTATTGTGGATCATATGATGAAATCAACCCGTTTCATTCCCGTCAAGGTTTCTTATTTGGCGGAGTATTTGGTGAGTTGTACATCAGAGAAATTGTTAGGTTGCATGGAGTGCCTTTATCCATTATCTCCTATCGTGGTGCACAATTTACTTCTCAATTTTGAAAGTCTTTCAAAAAAGGTCTTGGAACTCTTGTTAAGCTTTCATCCTCAAACCTATGGGCAAGCGGAACGTACTATCCAAACTTAGGAAGACATGTTGAGAGCTTGTGTAATTGATTTCAAGGGTAATTGGGATGATCATTTGCCTTTGACTGAATATGCTTACAATAATAACTACCATTCTAGTATTGGTATGGCTCCGTTTGAGGCTATTTATAGGTTGGTCTCAAGTTGGTGAAGTTGCTTTGATAGGTCTCGAGTTGGTACATATGGCTATGGAGAAAGTTCGGCTTAATAGAGAAAGCTTGAAAATGGCTCAAAGTCGACAAAAGTCCTATGCCGATGTTAGAAGGAGAGATTTAGAATTTGATGTTGATGATTGGGTTTACTTGAAAATTTCACCCATAAAGGGTGTAATGAGGTTTGGAAAGAAAGGGAAGCTTAGTCCCCTTTATGTGGGCCTATATCAAATTTTGACACGTGTTGTTAAGGTTGCTTATGAGCTTGACTTGCCTAATGATTTGGCATTGGTGCATCCACTTTTCCACGTCTCCTTGTTGAAGAAATGTGTTGGTGATCCGACATCTATAGTGCCATTGGAGAGTCTTGGCATAAAGGATAGCCTTTCCTATGAAGAAGTTCCGATTTAGATTTTTTACCTACATGTCCGGAATTTAAGAAATAAAGAAGTTGCGTCCGTGAAGGTTCTTTGTTGGAATCAATTAGTTGAGGGTTATTTGGGAGGCCGAGGCCGATATGATGTCCTGATATCCTCATCTCTTTCCCTCCGACCCTACTCTATCTTGAGATATTTAGTTCCTCATGGTTCATTCTTTTGGTTTCATGTGACTTAGTTATCTCCATGATTCCTTTATTATGCATGTTCATGAAGAGTCTAATTTTGAGAAAATGAGCTAGCTTGATTGATTTCTCTATGATTATGGGCATTTGAGTATGAGTTGCATTAAGCCTTCATGAAATGACGTTTTGAACATGCTTTAGCTTAGAGTTGATGTTTCCTCCTCGGATATGTGCATTTATACGATTGCATTCATGTTGGGCTGTTAGATCTAGACCTTACCTTCCTTATGATGTCTTGAATCTCATTCGAGGATGAATTTTCCCAAGGGGGAGATAATGTAACACCTCAGATTTGAAAAGAGTCAAAAAATTGCAAATTTTCAAAAATCCTAACATGACCTACGGTTGGCACCAATAGTTGTTAGGTGGACCTACCAACCGTAGGTCCAGAATCGTTGATGCTACTGGTTTGGGCAAGAAAACTATAAAAAATAAATTTTTGGTGACCTACTACATGACCTACGGTCAGTAGGTGGACCTACCAACCGTAGGTCAAGTAGTAGGTGAGGGGATCCGGGATTTCTTTTAAGGGATCTTTTGGTCTTTTTACCCAATGACTTATTTATTTAATTAGGTCGGTTCCCTACTGTCCCTAAAACTATATAGGCCCTTTTTAAGCCTAAAATCTACTTTTCCAAATCATTCCCAAAACTCTCCTCTCCCAAATGATTCTCTCTATAGAAAATCTTGAAGAAGAAGAGGTCAAGTTAGGGTTCAAGAATCAAGCTCCCATTCCTCAAGTTGCTTAAGGGCTTTAAACCTCAAGGTATGATGATCTTCATTTATAGAGACTTTCCTCCATAGAGTCCCTAAATTCTCTAATTTACAAGTTAGAAATTCTCCTTTGAAATTAGGGTTTTGTTCCATGCTATGTGTTCTTTTCAATGTTGATTTAATTGATTGTTTTATGAACTATGAAGCATGAATTGAGTTGAATTTCATGAATTAAGATGAATCCCCATGAACCCATGTGATTTCCCCAATTTTCAAATTAGGATTGTTGATGGGTTGAATTGTGAAGAAGAATTTTATGAAGTCTATATGAACCCATGCATGATTTATGTTTCCTAAAGCTATGATTTCATGATGAATTATGAATGATCAAAAGATGGGTTTTATGAAAGTATGCATGTTCAATTATGAAATTTAAGATGATTTATGAATTGCTTTGAGAATTGAAGCATGAATGATTTTGTTGAGTTGTGAAAGTGTTTCTCACATAATACTCAAACCATGAATGTGAAAGGATTTTTCTCACATAAAGGATTCATTACATGTTAAAAGGTTTTCTCAACTAAAGTTGAATCAAAGATTAAGGAGCTATTCTAAGGATAGACAAGAGGCGATTACCCAGGTCCACTAATGATGATGATAAAGTATGAATTATGATTAAATGACTATTTCATGGGATTTAAGCTTAGCATCGAGTGGATACCGAGATGGAAGCTCTCCAGCATGTAGAGGCCGTGTTTCTAGTAGCAATTTCCTTATCCCTAAACTATGTGCCACCATAGGTTGATTGTCTAGATAGATATTAGATAGTGGATCCACGTAAGATAGAAGTTTAAGGGTCCTACCTTGGCAAGTCGGATGGCCCTATCGGTGTAGGGTTAGACACCGGATTCCATGTTGATAGCTCACATAGCCTTACATGTCAGTTAAGGCTACTTCCCACAATAATGAACAAAAGTTACTTTAAAGGTATTTCTCAAATGTTTTAAAGATGTTTAGCTTGCATTGTTCTTGATTTATAAGTTATGATTTCTAACACTTTTCTCATGGTTTAACTTGATTATTTCATGATATGAAAATGTCCTTTTTAGAATGTTTAAATGTTTTTATGCATGGTTATCATACTTGGTATATTTTTGTACTAACGCATACGCTTACCTACAGTTTCTTATAAGTGTAGGATCCGGCTCATCCCCATCTTTTCGTGGCTAGTTTGTGATATTAAAAACTTTAAAGAATTTGCTGAGTCCTCATATGTTCGAGGATGTAGCCACATTTACTTTCATGTTGTTACTTTCTTTTGAAGACTTTGTATGGGTTACATCCCAGTGTTCTTTCTATTCTTATGAATTTTAGATGGCTCTAAGACTATGTGTTTAGACTTCCACTATGCTTTTGTAAACTCTTTTGATATGAAATTGTCTTTTGAACTCTTAATTTGCTATTTTCTTGTACGATGCATGCTAAGTGGCTTGTATGAGGATTTTCAGGGTCTTGTATGCCATGTCACGTCTAGGGGTACCTTGGGTCGTGACAATTTCTTCATTTATGAGTACCTAAATTTGTAGCTAGCGGTGTGTGTGATAGATATGGGTGTAAAACCCAATGGGAGTTTATTAAATACTTCTAAAATTATTTGTTTAGCATGGATTTAATGTTAAACTTCAGTGGTTGCAAACATTGGTTGAGCTCTGTAACACTGTTTTGGCTTGAGAAAGCTAAATAGAGTCTAAAAAGATTCATTAGTGAGGACTTGATGAGATTAGTTGTTGGATTTGAGCTAGAGATAGTCTAATCTGACAAATTTCTCATTTAATTATTTGATCTATGGATAGTCTGTCCACTAAAGAAATATTTGGTGCTTTAATTGTAAGGGTCTTGGAGTTCGAGAGAATCTAAGGGATATACATTTGATAGTTTTAGAGAATATCAAATGTTTCCTAGACCAAACTCTACCCATGTGATAACCAATTTGAAATTGATTAACCTTTGCTTATTATGTTGAAACCCCACCACATTGCACACACCCCTAGTCATTTCAAATCTTAGTAAAACCCGTTTGTGTTATCATTGTTTCTTGCAATTGATCATGTTTAGGATGCTCCTTGCTAGTTTTTATTAAATCCATTGAGCTATTAAGCGTAATCCTTTTAGCTGGTCCTTGTTGTTTGACCTCAACCTTATAAGTTTGGTATTGTTTTTTCATACAACTTACTATATCTTAAATGCACCCTATGGTTCCCTGGCAATGATACTTTTTATAACGCTTAACTAAGTCTCGCATTTAAGACATGCTGTTGTATGCAAAAATAATATCTTACTTATGAGGCCGGAATTGAATCACAAGGATCGGCCGAAAGGAATTACGCTTAAATAGATCTATGGATTCAATACAAACTAGCATAGAGTGTTCTAAACACACACACACACACACACATATATACATATATATATGATTCAATACAAACTAGCATAGAGTGTTCTGAACACAATATATATATATATATATATACATATATATTTAAAGGGTGATTTAGAGAACAATTAGAATTTATGAATTGCAAGTAACAATAGCTAGGAGATAAAATGAACGGGTTTTACTATGATTAGAGACTACTAGGGGTGTGTGCATTGTGATGAAATTTCAACACAATAATCGAAGATTAATCGATTCCAAATTAGTTATCAATTGGATAGAGTTTATTCTAAGCTACATTCGATATTCACTCGAGCTATCAAATTGGAGCTAGCTCAAGTTGTGAGCATACCTCATGTGAAAAGAAAATTTTGGTGTTGAATGAATGAATGATGATTTGAATAGAAGAAATAAGGTAAAGACAAGTCAATTATGTGACCGATACACTCAAATGAGATGTGATGGCATTAGGGAGATCTCTTAGTCACTTTGACCAAATGATATCCTACTTTTTTTCTGAGCCTAAGTGTAATCTGCAACTCTTTTGTGATTTTGAGCCTTGACAACCTACATTAGTGGCAATTCACATAACAGAGAATCCTATGATTCAATGTGTGTATACTTTAATTCATTTGTGAGAGTGAGTGAATTTCCTTGATCTATAATCCCTTGAATTGATATTCATAACCGCGAGTGGAATTCTCTCTTGTGTGAGTGGCATTACACCTTCCAAGTGAATTGTTAAGTCTTTGTTTAAATTGGCCTGCATGAATTGTTGTAAATCCTTAGTAAAACCTTGGAGGTTGATGCCATTGACTTGACATGCTTTGAAAATGTGCTTAAATAAACTATTTTCCCTAATTTGTTCTTGAAAAGGTTGTTTTAAATAAAAAATATTTTGAAAGGAAGAAAACCTCCTTGTATTGATGGTGGAATCAGTTCTGAGTTGTGTTTGTATATAAAGTCTTTTTGTCTTGAGTCTTTTGTTTTGTTGTTTTTGAGTCATAGTGTGTAATTGTACAAATCGTAACTTGTGTGGTGCTAACTGCAAATTCTATGCTTAGTGAGTTATTTACTTGAGAAAAAGGAATAGTTCAAGTTTGGGTTTAATGAGTTGGTATTTACAAACTTATTGAACTCATTTGCATGAATTATTTCTATGTTTTAATTCTAATTGACGGGATTTTAGGCCCTAGTTCTCTTATGTGCATGCATTTCTTGGGAAAATGAAGTTTCAAGAACTTGGAGCTTAAAATCATTGAAGCACATTGAAAAAGAGACCGACAACTTGTAGAAGCCAATTGGCATGACACAAGTGTAACAACGGCTTGACCAGAATGACATGGCCCCAAGTGCAGGTTCTATTAAAGAACTAAAGGCTGAAGCGATGCTGCGATTGGCACTGAACAATTCTAGACTGGCGTTTCACTGGTCTAGTGCAATTCCACCTATGGAAGTGCAAGGACCAAAAAGTATTTTGAGGATAAGTTGCTTCCTTTTGAATGTTCCTAGGATTGAATAGAGATTTGAGCAGTTATGTACTATTATCTTCTACCAAATTAGGAATATTGTAAAGAAACTTTCTTTTTGGAATTTGTAGTAATAGAAAGTAGCTAACAACTTTCTTGCTAGCTAAGGAAGAGAATCTAGATTTGAGTACCTACTAAGATTGGATCTCACCTTTTGCTATCAATTTTTGCTTAAAATTGAGTATTCCTATTTGGGTATACAATCTATATCTTTATATATGAGTAGCTAAATTTGTAGCTAGGGGTCTGTGCTAGATGTGGGTGTAAAACACAATGGGTGTTGATTAATTAGTTTAAAATAGTAGATACTTGATTTGAAATTCTAAGAAATTAATCCTCAAGACCGTCAATCTCAAGAAGGTTCTCCCAGATCGTCAAGTAGAAGTTTCTTCCCCAATAGAAAAGATTTTGCACAGAGTTTAAGAAAATTTAGAAAAGTAAAAATTAGCCTTTCTCACTTTTTAAAGAACTATTTGTACATTTATGTCACGACCGGATTTCTCGGGTCATGATAGAGCCTACCAACCCACCAGTAGACCATCCAACACCCTATCCCGCAACTTAGCAGTAATGGGACTGAGGGTGGAAACTAACCTCATCTAAGCGGAAGCATAAAATAAGAACGCGTAAGAGAAGGCAGAAATGAAACCAAAACTATATATATACAAGTTACCTCCCCAGAACCTGGAAGTCACAAGTACAGAACTACCAAGAAGAATACAAGTCCCAAAAGTGAACCATAGAAACAAACTGTCTCGAAAACAAAAGACAAGTAAAAATATAAATACAGAAGGAGACAGGTAATCCCAGAACGCCATGTGCTCACCCTCATCTCCTGGACCGACAACTGCAGGCCCGAACTCAATACTGATGACCGGTGCTAGGACCTGAATCACGAAAATAAATGCAAAGTGTAGCATGAGTACCAAACCAATAGGTACCCAGTAGGTATCATAGGGCGACTGAGCAGGAAAGTTAAAAATAGGCAGACAAGATAGAATCAAACACAAACAGTGGTCGAAAGTACAGGAATAGAGTAACCGAAAATACTACTAAGAAAACTGAGCTAAACCAAACTGACCCCCCATAAGACCCAGAGGCTACACACACAATCAAAGACAAACAAAGACCCGAATGGACCCCCATAAGCCCGACAGGTACACAGAAAAGCTGGACTTATGGAATCAAGAAAACAGAACTCCGAATCGCTCAAACACCCAGCCTTGAACCAATCACAAGTCCAACTTCCCAAATCAATTTGCAAATCCTAGTAGCCACTCTGGGGGCATAAACCCAGCCGGCGGAGTGCTGCAAGGGGGTACACTGACCCCTTCAACTAACGTAATATCAAACTGCCCAATAGGTTATCACTTCGGAGGCCTTGCCCAGGGCCCGGCCCATGCCAGACGAGTGAGCCATCTAACACTCCAGGGGCCCTGTCCCAGCATGGCGAGTACGCGGGCTATGTCTTTTCCGGAGAGTACATCAAATAACTTATATCCAACTGCCCTGCCAGATAATCACTCCGGGGGCCCTTGCCTAGGGCCCAGCCCAAGCCATCCAAGTGAGTTAGCTATCACTCCTGGGGGCCCTGCCCAGCCAGACAGAGGGTGCGGTTGTATGAACTCCGAAGAGGATCTCAAATTCCAAGGTATTGTGGATCGCCATCCACTCCCAATCACATCACAATGTGCGAATCAATTCAAAGACACCATGGATCGACATCAACTCCCAACAATCCTCAAAATAGAACCGGTCTCCAATATCCTAGCCAGGAAGAAGCTACGCCTATAGCTCATCGGCACCCCAGAAAGGGGCAAGAAGACAGAAGGATCACAAATAATACGAAGCTACAAGCAGACTCAACTATCAGACCCAAGTAAGCTATTCCAGTCTACAATGACCTAGTCCATCCGAATTGACGTTAGATACATACCGAAGTCAATAGGTGTATGGGACTAAGGCAACGCTATCCTAAACTATTCTAAGGTCGAAAACCACAGCAATTAACATAACGGAAGAAAATAACCCATACCCTAGAATGTAACAACAGATAACCACCCAACACATAACCCACAACAAATCATCAACACCCAAGGTCAATAACCCACACTAGAGCATGATACTAGCCCCGAACAGTCAAAAAACCAACTCTAAACAAAGAAATCAGGGAAAAAGAAGAGATATACTAGCTACCCACCCAGATTCACACAAGTCGACAAGGATTTAAGCATTCAAGCTCAATCTAGGAAGAAGAGAAGTCGTAACCTACCAGAAGGCCAATCACGCGCGCTCCAAGTCACTCTGTCGGAGCTTTCCCCTTCTGAACGGCCTCAGACTGTTGTAACACTGTCAAAAATAGAGTAACAGTGTCAATACGATTGTTTAGACACTAAAGTCATCAAAATCGGAGACAGACCAATTTCATAGTCGAAATTAGGAAACGTGGGACCCGCTTCAAATTTTCTAGAATTGACTACCTGAAGAGGTCCCAAATTCTCCCCCGAACTTGTATTCCAAAACGGAACACCCATCGAGGCTCGGACCTGCTCTAAACAAGCAACAACAAGAAATGCAAAAATTTACAAAATAGGCCTAGGATAGCAACTTACACCTCGAATTCATGGATATCGAGGTATACCCAATGCAAACCAACCACAAACCCACGAAGCCAACGAGAATCTGAACACCTGGGACTTTGAATCACCTAAAACCGACAAAATATAAGGGAGATATGAATTTCCAAACATTTCCTCCAAATGAGCCTCGACCTCAACTTATAAAGCCACTACAACCTGCTGACCTCCGCGAACGCGGCCAAGGCCCCGTGATCGCGGAGGGAAACCAAACACTACTCCATGAATGCGGCAAGGGGCCCGTGAATGCAGAGAGATTGGAACTCACACCTCCGCGAATGCGGAACCCTATCCACGAACGCGGAGAGAAGACTCTCCCAGGTCTCCCAGACCTCCACGAACGCGGAGCCTATCCACGAACGCGGAGAAGGCAGGCCCACACCTCAGCGAATGCAAAGCAAATTCTGCAAATGTGGAGAAGGAATGGGTCTGCAACATCAGTTGTGTACCAACTGAGTTTTGGGCATTCCTAAAACTCTGATAGGGTGCTTAGAATTCATTCGGAACCCCGTGCACACAAACGAGATATGCTACCCCATCAAATTCGACGTTCTCGACTCAATGGCGCAGTAAAAATTTGCATAGAAGGTTGTTTCGATGAAAAGTAGGCCCACACCCAATTGGCCATTTTAGCCAAATTCTACCGGAGGCCTCGAAATTATATCGGAAGCAGTCGAAAGTTCTTGAAGGTTCATTCTAGACCAATTAGCATTTCGGAACTAACCACGCTGACAGAACTCTCATCCGAGTGTGTTTACCAAGAATGTTGACTAAAGTCAACTTTAAGCCAAATTTCGAAGGTTAAAGAGCTAACTGGCCTAAAAATCACACCAGAAGCCCCGGGACTTAGGCCAACCATGTTTTTAGCCTAATTTTTCCGCTCCGAACCTGGTGGAACCTTCAGAATTCCCATCTGAGGTTGTTTACCTGAAGTTATGACTGAAATCAACTTTTTAAGGTTCAAAAGCTTCAAAATAGGGAAACGGGCATAGAAGCCAAATGAATGACCAGGCGACCTATCCTAGAGTTCTTGCAAGTCAGAAATGACTTGGGGTCGCTACAGGAACGCTCTAAACGATAGAAAAGAGGCACAAACACACAAATGACCTGAAGGGTTATTACAACATCCAGTACTAAAAGGACTTTTGTCCGCGAAAGTAAGAGTCAAGAAGTACCTGAGGGCGCAAATAAGCTGGGGAACTCCTCCCGCATCTCCCGCTTCGTCTCCCAGTTAGCCTCATCAACTGGACGGTGCCTCCAACTGACCTTAACTACAGGAATGTCTCTCGACCTAAGCTGCCTCACATCTCTGGCAAAGATGGCAACTGCTCCTCAATGTAGGTCAAGCGATTATCCAACTAAATGGCATCATACTTCAGCACATGAGACTCATCCGTAACATATCGGTGCAGCATCGAAACATGGAAAACTGGATGAATAGGTGAGAATGCTGGAGGTAAAGCTAACTGATAGGCCACCGCACCAATTGCCCTCAAAATCTCAAAAGGCCCAATATACCTGGGGCTAAGCTTGCCCCGCCTCCCAAATCTCATCACCCCCTTCATGGGCGATACTTGGAGGAAAACCCTATCACCAACGGCAAATCTCAATGGTCGATGCCTGTGATCTTCATAACTCTGCTGTCTACTATGAGCCATCCTGAGCCTATCCTGAATGAACCTCACATGCTCCAAGGACTCCTGAAACAAGTCCGTACCATGCGGCTTGGGCTCTGTAAACTCAAACCAACCAACCAGAGTGCGACAATGCCTACCATATAAGGCCTCAAACGGGGCCATCTGGATGCTAGAATGGTAGCTGTTGTTGTACACAAACTCCGCCAAATGTAAGAACTGGTCCCACTGGCCTCCAAAATTCATAACACAGGCCCGCAGCATATCCTCAAGAACCTGAATAGTATGCTCTGACTGGCCATCGGTCTGTGGGTGAAAAGTTGTGCTAAGATCAACACGGGCACCCAACTCCTCCTGAAGTACTCTCCAAAAGCTAGAAGTGAACTGTGAATCCCGGTCTGAAATGATAGAAACAGGCACACCATGTAGACGGACTACCTCCCGAATGTAGATACGGGCTAACTTCTAAGCACTGAAGGAAGAATGAACTGGGATTAAGTGTGCTGACTTGGTCAATCGATCCACGATGACCCAAATGTTGTCAACACCTCTAGCAGTTCATGGCAACCCCAAATGAAGTTCATGGTGATGCGCTCCAACTTGCACTCAAGATTGGGTAATCTTTGCAACTCTCCACCATGCCTCAAATGCTTGTCCTTCACCTGTTGGAAACACAAGCAACGGGACACATAGTCTGAGGTGTCCCTCCTCATACCGCTCCATTAGTAGTGCTGCCTCATATCACGACATATCTTAGCAGTGCCTGGATGGATAGAATATCTTGAATCATGGGCCTCGCTAAGGATCAACTGGATCAAATCACTAACTCTTGGAACACAAAGACAGCCAACAAACCTCAAAACACCATTTGAGTCTAGGGTAACCTACCCGGCATCACCTGCCAAAACCCTGCCTCTGAGTGCCACCAACGCCTCATCCTCGAACTGACGACTATAGATCTGATCAAGTAGAGATGACTGAACACCCACATAAGCTAACACCCGGTTGAAATCTGAAACATCAAGCCAGATCATTTGATTGGCTAAGACTGAATGTACATAGCCAAGGGTCACTCCAAAACAGAAAGGAAGGCTAGACTACCCATACTCCCTGCCCTCCGATTCAAGGCGTCTGCTACTACATTCGCCTTGCCCGGGTAGTAAAGAATAGAGAGATCATAGTCCTTCAAGAGCTCAATCCAACAGCTCTGCCTCGAATTATGATCTCTCTGGCTCATAATGTACCGAAGGGTCCAATGATCGGTATATATCTCGCAATGAACTTTGTAAAGGTAATGACTCAAGATCTTAAGCGCAAAAACTACCGCTGCAAACTCCAGATCATGAGTGAGGTAGTTGCGCTCATGCAACTTAAGCTGCCTCGACGCATAAGAAATAACCCGGCCCTACTGCATCAGAACACAACCCAAACCAACACCAGATGTGTCACAATAAACCATGAAGCCCTCACCCTCTACTGGAAGAGCCAATATATAAGCGGTGGTAAGCATCTCCTCACACTCCTCCGACCACACAAAGGGAACATCATAGCGAGTCAACCGAGTCAGTGGTGTTGCTATAGTGGAGAAACTGTAGACAAAGCATCGGTAGTACCTTGCCAATCCGACGAATCTCCACACCTCAGTCACAGAAGTGGGCCTAGCCCAATCACGGATAACCTCAATCTTCGCCGGATCCACCATAATGCCATCCTTGGACAGCACGTACCCCAAGAATTCTACAGACTCAAGCCAGAACTCGCACTTTTAGAATTTGGCATAAAGCTGATGATCTCTCAAAATCTGGAGCACTATCCTCAGATGCCACTCATGATCACCATGGCTCTGCAAGTATACCAAGATATCATCAATAAAAACTATGACGAAGGAGTCTAGATACGGCCCGAATACACGACTCTTCAAATCCATGAAAGCGGTAGGGGCATTAGTCAACCCAAAAGACATCACTAGGAACTCATAATGGCCGTAACGAGTCCTAAATGTTGTCTTAGGGATGTCCGCTGCTCTAACCCTCAATTGATGGTAGCCAGATCTCAAGTCAATCTTAGAAAACAATACGGCACCCTGAAGCTGGTCGAACAAATCATCAATACGAGGCATGGGCTAATGGTTCCTCACTGTCACCTTATTCAGTTGCCTGTAGTCAATACACATCTGCAAGGTACCATCCTTCTTCTTTACAAGCAGAACTGGGGTACACCAAGGCAATACACTAGGCTGAATGAACCCCTTACCCAAGAGGTCCTGAAGCTTAACACTTTTCCCCTTGAGCACTGCAGGGGTCATACGGTACAGTGGGATGGAAATAGGACGAGTACCCGGCTCCAAATCAATGGCAAAATCAATATCTCGCTCTGGGGGTAGGCCAGTAAGGTCGGCAGGAAACACATCAGCAAACTCTCAAACTATAGGCACTGACTCCTCCATAGGGCTTTCCCTACTAACATCTCTAACATATGCCAGTTATGCCAAACATCCGCCAGCCACTAGCATTCGAGCCTGAACATAAGAAATAACTCCAACCTGCGTGCGACTACAACAGCCCTGCCACACCACCGGTGGAATACCAGGCATGGCTAAAGTAACGGTTTTGGCATAGCAATCCAAGATGACCCGGTGAGGGGATAGCCAATCCATGCGTAGAATCACATCAAAATCCACCATACAAAGTACAATAAGATCAACAAGAGTTTCCTGCCCCCGAATAGTCACCGCACATGATCTACAAACCCGATCCACTACTAAAGAATCCCCTACTGGAGTCGAAACACGTAGAGGTACAGATAAGGGCTCAGGAATCACTCCCAATCAAGGCACATAAAAGGCTGACACATGTGAAAAACTAGAACCAGGATAAAAAAGGATGAAGCAGACTAATGGCATAAAAGAACCGTACCTGTGATCACATCATCTGAAGCCTCGGCCTCTGCTCTGGCTGGAGCTGCATAGAAATGGCCCTGGGTGCCCCTACCCCGTGGATCTACTCTACCACCTATCTTGCATCCCCGAGCCCCCTATTGCTGACCCCCACCTCTAGCTGGAGGTGCTACTGCTGAAATCGGTCTCACCGCCTGAGGAGCTGGTAATGCTGGCCTGGAAGAAGGCACTCTCTGGCCCAATGGTCAGGTGCCCCGCCGGTAAAACAACCCTGCGAATATCTACTCCCAACTTGAGGTCAGCCACCCTGACCTGAAGACCCCAGCTGCAAACTACCCCGACCCTAAGTCGGCCCGGTACTATATGCTCTCTAGCGGTGCTGGTCACCCTCTGATATCTGTAATGAAGCCTAGAATGGGCGACTGGGCTCACCTGTCACGAACCTCTGATAAACCTGGTCTCGAGTAACTGTAGCCCTAGGACGAGGCACACTAGCTCTACCATCCTATCTGTCCCTCTTGCCGCTGCCCCCGTGGGCCTCCTGACATAGCTGCTCAATAATACGGGCATGGTCCACCATATTAAGACAAAAATAGCTCGCTGATAACATAGAATGCGACTCAATCCTCAACTGTAGACTCAAACCGCAAACAAAACATCAGACCCGCTTCTTTTCTATAGGCAAAATCATGGTGGCAGATGGGACAACTCAAGAAATCTGGCCTCATACTCGAATATTGTCATGGAGCCATGCTCAAACCTCGAGAACTCATTACGAAGACAATCCCTGATGCTCCGTGGAATAAATTAGGCGATAAAAGCCTATGAAAACTCAATCCACGATACCGGTGGTGATCCAACTAGCCTGGTCTCGATGAAAGAACGCCACCACTGTCTGGCCGGTCCGTCTAGTTGATATGTCGTGAAGTCGGCTCCCCTCAACTCCACTAGGCCCAAAGTCTACAGTCGCTCTCGGCAAATAGTACTATACTCATAGGCGTCCTCCTATGCAGCCCTGAAAAATCTCGGTGGTGATAACCTGAGAAACACACTGAGCATCGTATGCTCTCATAATGGCATAACCCTATCCAAAGGGTCCAGCTGAACCGCGGCCGGTGCTTGCGGCTGATGAACCTCTGGAGCCGCTAGCAAGGCTGGCCACCCTGATGTGCTGGAACCGGCTCTGAAAATGAAACTAGGGCTGGTTGATGCTTCATACCCCCGATAGCAAATAGGATCTGGGAAAGCATGCCCTGAAGATCAGGGGTGGTAGCTGCTGCGGGCAGTGGCTGGCTGGTCCCAGCCCCACCGGTTGAGGAGGAATATGCTCTCTACGAGGCTCCACCTCTGGCTTCGGAGTCCTCTCTATATTGCGACCGGATGCCGCAGCACCACCTCGACTTTAGGGTCGATCCCTACTGCGCGTGTGAGCCATCCTGCAACAGAGTGAAAAAAGTGAGGTTTCATGAAACCAATAAAAATATGATGCACGAACAGGAATCAAAATAAGAAACCCTCCTAGGACACCCTATAGCCTCCCTAAGATAAGTCACAGACGTCTCTGTGCCAATCCGTAGGACTCTACTAGATGCTAGCTATGTACAAGTTAAACTAATGAACCTGGGGCTCTAATACCAACTTGTCACGACCCAATTTCTCGAGTCATGATGGCGCCTACCAACCCCACCAGTAGGCCAGCTAACACCTTATCTCGGAACTTAACAGTAATGGGACTGAGGGTTGAAACTAACCTCAGCTAAGCGGAAGCATAAAATAAGAATGCATAAGAGAAGGTGAAAATGAAAGATAAACTATATATATATATATCAAAGACACCTCCCAGAAAATGGAAGTCACAAGTACAAAACTACTTAGAAGTGTATAAGTCCCAAAAGTGGACCATAGAAACAAATTGTCTCGAAAACAAAAGACAAGTCAAAATTTAAATACAGAAGGAGACAGGTAATCCTAGAACGCCATGTGCTCACCCTCGTCTCTTGGACAGATAGTTACAGGCTCGAACTTAATGTTGATGACTAGTGCCTTTGACCTGCATCACGAAAATAGATGCAGAGTGTAGCATGATTACCAAACCAATATGTACCCAGTAGGCATCATAGGCCGACTGAGCAAGAAAGGTAAAAATAGGCAGACAAGATAGAATCAAACACAAAAAGAGGTCAACAATACAGGAATAGAGTAACCGGAAATACTACTAAGAAAACAGAGCTAAACCCAATCGGGCCTCCTATAAGACCTAGAGGGTACACACACAAGCACGGACAAACCAAGACCTGAACGAACCCCCATAAGCCCGACAGGTACATAGAAAAACTAGAACTGCAGAATCAAGGAAAACAGAACTCTGAAATGCTCAAACACCCAACCCTGAACCAATCACAAGTCCATCTTCCGAAATCAATTCGCCAATCTTACTCACAAATAGGGGGCATGAACCTAGTCGGCCAAGTGCTGCAAGGGGATACACTGAACCCTCCAACTAACCTGATATCCAACTGTATCATAGGTTATCACTCTGGAGGCCCTACCTAGGGCTCGGCCCATGCCAGACGAGTGAGCCATCTAACACTCTGGGGGCCCTGTTCCAACCAGATGAGTGCGCGGGCTATGTCAACTCCGAAGAGGACCTCAAATAACTTATAACCAATTGCCCTACAAGCTAATCACTTCGAGGCCCTACCCAGGGCCCAGCCCATGCCAGCCAAGTTTGTTAGCTATCACTCCTGGGGGCCCTGCCCAGCCAGACCGAGGGAGCGAGTTGTATCAACTCCGAAGAGGATCTCAAATTCTAAGGTATCATGGATTGCCATCCACTTCCAATCATATCGTAATACGTGAATCAATTCAAAGCCACCGTGGATCGACGTCCACGCCCAACAATCCTCAACATAGAACCGGTCTTGAACGTCTTAGCCAGGAAGAAGCTACGCCTCCGATAGAGCATCGGCACCCTAGAAAGGGGCAAGAAGACAGAAGGATCACAAATAATACGAAGCTTCAAGCAGGCTCAACTATTAGACCCAAGTCTGCTATTCAAGTCTACAAGGACCTAGTCCATCCGAATCGACGTCGAATACATACAAAAGTCAACAGGTGAATGGGAATAATGCAATGCTATCCTAACCTACTCTAAGATGAAAATCACAGCAATAAACATAACAGAAGAAAAAAACACAAACCCACGCATGCAACAACAGATAACTACCCAACAGATAACCCACAACAAATCATCAATACCCAAGGTTAAAAACCCACACCAGAGCATGATACTAGCCCCGAACAGTCCAAAAGCAAACTCTAAATGAAGAAATCAGGTAAGAAGAAGAGAAACACTAGCTACCCACCCCAGATTCACACAAGTCAACAAGCATTTACGCATTCAAGCTCAATCTAGGAAGAAAGGAAGTTGTAACCTACCAGAAGGCCGATCACACGTGCTCCAAGTCACTCTATCGGAGCTTTCCCCTTCTGAACGGCCTCAAACTACTGCCACGCTGTCAAAATTAGAGTCACAACGTCAATACGGTCGTTTAGACACTAAAATCATCAAAATTGGAGACAGACCAATTTTGGAGTCAAAATTGGGAAACGTGAGACCCATTTTAGTTTTTTCTGAATTGACTTCGTGAAGATGTCCGAAATCCTCCCCTGAACTTGTATTCAAAAATTGAACAACCATAGGGGCTCGGATCAGCTCCAAACAGCAAACAACAAGAAATGTAAAACTTTAAAAAATAGGCCTAGGATAGCAACGTACGCCATGAATTCATAGATATCGAGGTATACCTAACGCAAACAGACCACAACCCCACGAAGCCAACAAGAATCTGAACGCCTGGGACTTCAAATCACCGAAAACTAACAAAAGATGAAGGAGATGAATTTTCAAACATTTTCTCCAAATGAGACTCGGCCTCAACTTATAAAGCCACTACAACCTGCTGACCTGAACGAATGTGGCCAAGGCCCCGTGAACACGGAGGGAAAACAAATACTACTCCTCAAATGCGGCAAGGGGCCCGCGAACGTGGAGAGAAGGGATGCACGCCACCACGAATGAGGAACCCTATCCGCGGATGCCGAGATGGATACCTCGGACCTTCGCGAATGCGGAACCTAGCTCGTGAACGTAGAGAAGACAAGCCCACACCTCATTGAACTCAAAGCAAGTTCCATGAACACGGAGAAGGAATGGCTCTGCAACATCAACTGTGCACCAGCTGACTTTTAGGCATTCCCAAAACTCCTACGGGGTGCTCGAAATTCGTTCGGAACCGCGTGCACGCATACAAGATATGATACCCCATAAAATTCAATTTTTCAGACACAATGGGGTAGTCAAAATTTCCATACGTGGTTGTTTCGATGAAAAGTGGGTCCCACACCCAATGGGCCATTTTAGACAAATTCTACCGGAGACCTCAGAATTCAATCGGAAGCTCCCGAAAGTTCTTGAAAGGTCATTCTAGACAAACTCGGCATTTCCAAACTAACCGTACTAACAAAATTCTCATCCGAGCGCATTTAACAAGAATGTTGACCAAAGTCAACTTTATGCCAAATTTTGAAGGATAAAGAGCTAACTGGCCCAAAAATCACACCGGAAGCACCGGGACTTGGGCCAATAATGCTTCTAGCCTAATTTGGCTGCTCCGGAGCTGATGGACCCTTCAGAATTTCCATCTGAGGTCGTTTACCTGAAGTTAAGACAAAATCAACTTTTTAAGGTTCGAAAGCTTATAAAAGGGAAACAGGCCTAAAAACTAAACGAACAACCAGGCGACCGAACCTACAGTGCCAGCAAGTCATAAATGACTTGGGGTCACTACAGGAATGCTCTAAATGACAGAAAAGAGGTAAAAACATACAAATGACCTGAAGGGTCATTACAATTTAAAAAAAAATTCACACAATTCCCTTTCAGTCAAGTTGGTGAGCTTGGTCGGGATAATCGATTAGGTCGGGGATGCACCAAATGGTCTATTTCTTCACCGATTGGGCTTCTCAAATTTGATTTTTCCTTCCTACGCCTATAGGTTCCAATGATACCAATGTCCTTCACCGAGTTACTTCAGTGATGCACAAACTTCTTCCTTTCGGGGTAAATAGACATGAACTTGGGGAGTTGAGAACGGTATCATTTTCCATCTCATGTTATTCTTCAAAGTCATTAAGGGTCACCTTATGACTCCTACTCAAGATGTATGACTCCCGGGATAAGTCCTCATCACTGTTACCCTTCATAGAGTCACCTTCTAATGACTAGTGGGACTGCTCGTATAAAGAAAGTACAACTCATACCTTTCATCATGCCCACTAATGATCAAAGTGCACAGCCTCAGGAATTTTCCATGAACGCCTTCATACGTCCAATACTGTCAAAGTACTGTTCGCGACTTGCCTCATTATGGTAGGTCGAAAGTCACTAGGCTCATAAGTTTTTCATGATTACCCTTTCACGGCCCATAGTATGGATGTATGACCTGCACACCATCTCGTACACATTGGGCTTCAATGTTTCAGCCTTTGATCTTTTCTATGCCCATGAGTATGGCTCGTGGTCAATAATTACAGCTTGTACTCAGGCCATCTCAAGACATATTTGGCTCATTTATCACCAATTATTTTCCTTTGCTTCCAAAACCTATTTTTTATTGTAAAATCACAACAAAAACACATCACATCCAAATAAACTCACTTAAGAATGCACAATTTATATGTTTTAAGCATATAAGTGCCAAAAACCCCAACACACCAGTGACTTAGAGTACATTGTGTTAATATATATCAAGTCTAGGTGGTGAATATAAGTTAATGATGTGTGAAGGTGTTTAAGTTGATAGACTTGTAATGAGTGCGATGATGCAACTACAAAGTATATGTGCTGTCTATGTGAGGTAGTAAGCTGTGGAAAAATCTTTAGGTAGAAGAGGGTCTTAAGCATTAGTATGATAGATATGTACCAAAGACAGTATATAGTTGTATGATGCTCTAAGTTTATGATGGGCTATATGTTCCTAGTTAGTATCCTTGAGCTGCAAATACAGTACCCTTAAGAGTTGGACCGAAGGGGTTATAGATAGACGATGATGAGCCTCTCAATATAATTTATGTTTCCTCAGTTAGATAGATTTGAAATTAGAAGAGTGCTATTAGTAGTTTAAGAAAGAGATTTCAAATTATTAAAAGTAAGTCGAAGTGGCTTTATATGCCTATAAGTGTGGAGGTTATTGAACTATGACTATAGAAACGGGAGGAAATTTAGAGAAATATTTGTTAAATAATTCCTAGAAGGATTTTAGTCTCTGAACTTATGATCTATTTGGGAGATTTTAGTATTCATGAGATTGGCATTGCCCCAATTGCTATAGTAAAGTTAATATAGCTAATTTTAGAGAATATGGAATAGGTTCACAGGCATAGAATATAGGCTTCAGACCAAAGGGGGAGACGATTGGGTGAATAACCAATCAGGTCTTGTAGACCAGAGAGTGATATGTTAAGAAAGAGTTATGATGAGATAGCAATTCATTCCTACTACAACATATTCCTTAGATTTCAATTTCTATGACACCCTACTTATGTCTACCATATCATATGCCCATAAACCCTACTCATGCAGTTCATACATATTCACGTCTATGTTTAGTTCTTAGAATAAGAGGCAATAATTTTAGCAAACTGACATCAATCTTTCTCTATGAAGTTATGAATATCAACCTTATGATATACAACTCATAATGACTTATTAATATTATCCTTATGATGTACAACTCATAATGTTTGCACTTATGTTTAATAACATGCTTAGTCCCATGAAATCATGATATACGCCCAATGACTAGTGAAATCACACTATATCACATATGTTCTCATATCATATTTCTTGAACAATTCATGCTTATAATTTTTTCGCTCTAAGACCTTTAAGTGATTCTCCTTAAGTTTTGATAGAGGTGTTGATAGAATTGAGTATTAGATGAAAGGGTAGATGACCCTTATGGTGAAGTTCGTAGTATGCTGATTTTATGTAGGTTTTAAGTATGTAGGAGATTTAAAAAAGGCTTGGTTATACGTAGTAGCTAGGTAAGAACATCTGGTGTATCTCTCTGTAGTAGTTCATAAAATTTTAGATGGTAGAAATGATAGAAAAGCAGGAAATTCTTAGAAGAATTTGTTACCTTGAAGTCCATGGAGTGGTTATAGTAACAAGCTTAAATATGGTGTTCATAACACGTGGTTGAATGCATGATGCACTAGGGACTTCTTGATTAGGACTCGAGGTTTGTCAAAGGAGGTGGTAAGAAGATGTTGTATTCTTAGAATGAAAGCCCCTACAAAGGTATCAAACATAAATCCCATGGTTTAGATTAGTGTGATTATATTTCGTGTAGCACCTTGTGACTCCGAGATGGTAAAAGCATGAAGTTAGATTCAAACCCGGGTAGGAGTAGTCACATGTACCTTGTGGGAGCTATAAGTTGGACTTCAGGAAGTGTATAATTTAGAAGTAGGAGTGTAGTTGAGAAGTTTTGCTAAGCATCAAAGCTATCTCTCATATAGCGTAGGGTGTAGTAGTCTTATTCTTACTTCAAGCCCAAGGTACCCATGTTTCATGGAAAATATCTTCAAATAGAGTGTGACTTATGTTAAATCTACACCATTCATTCTTTCAGAACAAATGTTATCTCACTAAAATACTTAAACCCTGTTCATGCTTCCTATTCAAAGGTCTTACACGAATCATGTCATGATTCTTTTCCTAGTATGTTATGAGAAATTCTGATGAAGATGCTTGAGGTATTATCTTTCTTCTAATAGTGATTCTTAGAAACTTCAAATCATGATCTTTAGCATTGATGAGTCAGGGATTATGGACTCATTTATATTTTATTTTTCTTATGATTTTGTCTCGTTAATGTAGAGATTGAGGCTAGCCATCCTTTGAATGATGTTTGTTTTAGATATTTATGGCTTACAAGGAGTTTTGATCAAAAGCAAAAGAATTGAGGGGAAAAAGTTGAGAGAGGGAAAAGGCTGAATTAACAAGGAAATCAACTCTCTAATGTCACAAAAGTGACCCAAAGATTGCTTAAGCAGTGGGTCAACAGCTGCTAAAGTGACCACTCTGATCGCCTAAGTGATGGGTCAACAAGACTCAAGTGCCTCTTTAGCAGCCACTTTGACCGCTTTAGTGAGAAGGTCAAGAAAGTCAGCAACTGCTTGGGCGGCCACTTTGATCGCTTTAGCGAAAGTCATGGCATTGTTAAAGGGAAAAGCTGAGAATTCATAATTTTTACCCCAAATTCACCCAAAAGACGATACTTAGCTCATTTTTGGAATATCATTAATCCAGAATTCTTATTTTGGACATAGCTTTGAGAGAAATCATCCACAACCAACACCATTAGAGTAAATATTGAATGCTTTGAATGTGATGATTTTTAATCCTTTCTTCAACTCTATGCTTTGTAATGAATATTTCTAGGTGTAGTTGTTAATTGTTGATTTGGAAATTGTGTTAGTGATAAACAATTATTGGGATATTAATTTTTATCTTGTACTTTTGTAATTAGTTGAATATTTTCTCATTTATGAAATAAGTTTTGATTATTTAGTCAATCTCATACTTTAATTACTTTTCAAAGGATTTGATCATTCATAGGACTTGCCCATTTACTTTGATTTAGCTTTAAAAAGTTAATTGCAGTTGAAAAAGATTGATTGATACTAATCTGATATGTAATTACTCTTTTAATGGGTTAGAACTAGAAATAGTGAAATCTTTGCAATACCCGTAATTGGATTATCTTTGTTGACACTTAGCTAGGTTCGAAAGAGCTAGTTGAGAAGTATTTTCCTATGATGAAGGATATATGTGGATAATTGAGATTCCAAAGCATATTTGATTTGACCCATGATTAATTGATATTGTAAGAGACTAATGTGCAATAGATCGTATAGATGTTGATTGACTTTCCATTCCCAAATCTCCTTGGTATCCTTGCTTGAAAAGGCTTTTGTTCTTGCTATCCCCTATCTTGTATCTTTAATTGTTATCGAACCCCCCCCCCATCCCCACAAAAAAAAAATATATACTTGTACCATTTGTTCATACTTAAATTTGTAGCAAGTAATTATTTATTTCTTTAATCTCTTATACATTGTTCCTTCTGGAATTTGACCCCGACCTCATATGTTGGGTTATATATTGCTAGCGACCACCTACATGTCAATTCATAACATGTAAAGTTGAGCATTAACAAAAATGGCGTCGTTGATGGGGAACAATTGAGCGTATTGAATTTATTCAGAATTTATAGTTCACTTGTTTCTATCAAAAATTATAAATATTTGTTTGTGTTTTCTTTTTGTGTGTTAGTTAGTTTTGTGTTGGTCTATGGCTTCTTGTGATGAAACCAAACTTAGTGGGTGCAGTCCCTATGTTGATAACCTATGTCCTTGTTGTGAAAGACCTCATGTTGGGCAAAGTTGTGTGGATGCCTCTTAAGATGAAGAAATGTGTGAAAAAATGGGTATTGTGAGTCAAACTTGGCTCATGAGCTTGTCCTGAAAGCTTGAAAATGGTGAGAGGCTATGGGATATAATATTCCAAATGAGGGATGAATTCCTTAACTTGCACCTAACTCAATGCCGTGAAATGGTCAAACTTGAGCTTGATGTTGAAAACTTGAAGACCAACGAAGGAACAAAGATTGAAGTATATGACACTCCTCTTAAAGTGGTCAAGAATAGAGAATTGGAGTTGGAGTTTCAATAAGAAGGGGTTGTCATAAACAAGAAAGAAATCTCAGGTATTTTCAAGCTGATCAAGACAATAATAATCCAAGACACCGAAATCAAATAAATGATAATATAGTTGCAAGAAAAAGTCAAAACTATGATTTATGACAACTCTAGTTCATTTGGACGTGAGAATGTCATTCAGTTGAAGTCCAAGAATTGTGAGTTACAATGTTCGAGAAATAGCCTAGTGATCTTCTCATCATTACCAAATGATCTTCATAGAAAGAACGATGTAAAATTGGATAAGAGATTCAAGTCTTCAAAGTGGAGAGATCGAGTGAGACACTTGACTCTCTCATGATGTCCCCATGCATCTCAACAAAACCTTGAGTTGAAGTTGGGGAGGAGATTCATCTTCACGAAGTGAAAACATAAAGGGTGATGTATCTAGGGTTGCGCCTTGACGTTAAATTGTGTGCTTGATAGGAAGCAACCCATTGTTTCCCAAAAATTTTGATTTTGAGTTTAGATTTGTTTATTAGATTAGGATTTTATTTTTGACTAATCCACAAAATTGCAAAATATTTGGCACTAATTTGAATAGGTTTTGAGGAAAAAACTTGTGGGGATGAATTTTTGGGATGCACAACCTTGAAAATTGAGTTTGAATCACTTTTTGGGAACGTTGGATCGCCAAAAGCAATAAGCGAGTCACCAATTTTATTAGCTACATTGCCCAATTTTTTACAGAACTGCCTGCACGTGAGCAGTCTCTATACCGGTAAAGAGGGAAGCTGAGCGCTAAAGAGGCCACACAAAAGTGGCCCATCAAGAATCAATAAAGACCGCTAAAACTGTCAAGAAACCGCTTAAGAGGCATTGAAGAGTTAAAAAGTTAGAATTTTGGAGTTCAAACAGTGCACTCCCTTTCCTCTTCAATTTTGTTCTCAAACTCCAGAAGTTTTGTGCTCATCTTCCTAAGCGAAAATCAGGTATGTTTCCTCCTCTCTCGTACTCTTTATATGCTAAAACTCATTGTTTTCCCTCTTATGGTTTGTTTGAATGTTTTATTGTTTGGGTGAGCAATTTCAAAAACTTGGGGTTGTAATTTGATTTATTGGTCGAAATTTATTTATTAAACTGGGAACACTTGAGTTTGCGTTGTAGTATGATAAGTGGGAAAGTCTTTAGTACCCATTTTGTGTTCCAATGGTGTGAAAAAGGTGTTGCACACCAAGTGCTTGTTGGATTGTTTGTGAAAATTTAAAATCAATTTGTGGTGACTTTGTTATGAAATGATAAGGAACTTAACTTGCTTGGTGATTGTTGAATTAGAACTTGTGTGGGTTGATTGTTCTGTGCAAATTGGGTGCTTAAATTTGAGTTTTGTGTGTTGGGGAAGATGGGTACGCGAAAGTGTCACGACCCAAAGTATACCCTAGATGTGACATGGCATATAGGATCCCGAGAGGCCTCACAAAAGACACTTGACATACATCCAACACAATAGATTATACAATAAGAGAGTTCAAGTAAGACGTCTCATATCATGAAAGAGAGTTTCAACATAAATGCAGAATCAAAACTATGTCTTGACAAGCCATTCTAAAGCATCATATGAGTGGTTGGGACATAACCCACACAGCACGTACAAAGTCTAAAAAGTAAACAATAAAAGCAATAAATGGTCTTCATGGCTTTGCCCTCGGAGTATGAGGACTCACCAATCCAATAGCTAATAGCAATCCAAATTTAGCCACGAACGGGAGGAGAAGCGTCAGACCTTATATTATGAGACAATATAGGCACAAATATGCATTAGTACATGGAATGTACCAAGTATGGAGAAATATATGTAGATATAGACATGATATCACGGTAGGCTTAAAACATGTAATGCATGACCAAGTAGGACATTTAAAAGCTTAGAAAAGCAAAATCATATGAAAACATGATACAAGGCCAATGCATTTGTGCAAGGACATAATGTAAAGCTTTAAGGAAAATCATAGTTCTTTTGTGTGATATTAACTTTACCCGACAATAAACCATGTGAGCTATAACGTGGAATGTGGTGTAACTCCCACATCGAAAAAGGGAGATTCTACTTGCTAAGGTAGAACTCCGTATCGTATCATTAATGCTATGTGGATCCACTAGCTAGGTCATTAAAGACAATCCTAAAGGGGCACACAGTTTGGGACTAGAGATTACTACTAGAGACTACCCTATTTGAGCCTCCATCTCAAAGTCCTCTCTGTGCTAAGTTCAATCCCAATTGAATAAATAAAGTCAATTATCAAAGCATAACATTAGAAAAGGCAATAATCATAAGTTCATATTAGAATAGTTCCTTTCAAAACCATGATTTCATAACTTCATTCATATAGACATTCACCTTCCTCAGCATCTAAAATCATGATTTCTTTTCAAATTGTGAGAAAACCTTTCACAAACCTTTGATACTTAACTTAAAAGTATTCTCAAATCATAGCTTCATCCATTCATAAAACATGCATAAAATCCCTATCAGTTCATGATCATAGTTCATAATTCATAGGTAAAATCAAAGCATAAAGAATGGGTCAATATCAAGCTCAACAAGATCAATATGAGTGACTCTATGAGAAATTGAAACAGGGAAATTTCTATAAACTCGTTTAGCAACAATAGAATCACCAATAGGTGTAGATACAGAAAATGGATTAGAAAGGATTTCAGGACCAACATATAATCTCATGGCCACATAAGGGGTAACAAATGACAATGTAGAACCCGGATCAAGAAAATCATACATATCAAAATGAAAGACTTTCAACATACCGATCACAACATCCGAAGAACCCTCATGAATCTATCGAGTCTGAAGAGTATAGAACTTGTTTCTACGAGGAGCACTCAAACCAGAACCACTAGGCTAGCTTTCCTACTATCCTTAGCCTTGTTAACTTGCAACGGACAATCCTTCACTTTGTGGCCACTCTTTCCACAACCAACGCAATTATAAGTATCGACTACACATTTTCCCAAATGACTCTTTTCACACCTTTGGCAAGCGGGAATAGAAGATCCATTTCTACAACTTCCTTGAGGTTTAGGGTTAGACACCCTATCTTTGTTGAACTTAGGAGCTAGTTCATTTGAAGAACCTTGACCGAAATACTTTTGCCGGAATTGAGGACGATCATGTCCACTGGACCTAGAATGAGAAAAGTCACCATCATCGGTTCTTGCCATCTTTGACTCCCTAGACTTCTTTTTTAACCTTTCCTCTTTCATTTGTTAGGCATGCATCATTAAATTAGAGATATCCATCTCTTTGATCAACATGGTCGTACGACACTCCTTAAACACCATTTTAGACATACTTGACACAAACTTACTCATCCTTACACTAGAGTTGACAACCATAGTCAGAGCATACTTAGTTAATTGAGTAAACTTCAAAGAATACTCCTTCACACTCATATTTCCTTGACGAATATTAATGAACTCATGCACTTTTGCCTCTGTCATCTCAAGAGGAAAGAAACGATCAAGAAATGTTCCTTTGAATTTCTCCCAATCAAGAGGACCCATATCAATAACCCTCTCTTCCTCCCATTGGTTGAACCAAACTTGAGCAACACCCTTAAATTGATAAGTAGCCAATTCCACCTTCTCCACAATTGATACTCCCATAATCCCCACTATCTTATAAATATCATCGATGAACTCTAGAGGATCCTCATCAACTTTCAACCCATGAAACTTCGGGGGATTCATCCTAGTTAAATCTCTAACACTTATCACCACCATACCCATATTTGAGTTTATGTGAGCAATGTCCTCTCTATTAGATTGAGTCATCATAGCTTGATCCAACACTTGGAAAGTGGCTTAGAATTCGGCATGAGTCACTTTCTCATCCAAAGGATCAATCAGATCTTGAGGAACCTCAAAATCCACATTTCATGTTGAGTTATCTCTTCGAGGAGGCATATCCTGAAAAGTATGAGACAAGAATTAGGAGAAAGACCTTTATAGAAATGAGCTCTACGGAACGACTTTAGAGTAGTGAAAGAAGTAAAGTTTCTTAAATGCATTGTAGCCTCCTATTCATAAATGTGGAGCGATTCACACTTATGAACAAGACTTTACTCGATGCGGCTTATCAGACATCCTAGAATCTTTCTAAAACCTTGTTCTCTGAATACCAAGTTTGTCATGATCCAAAGTATACCCTAGATATGACATGGCGTATAGGACCCCGAGAGGCCCCACACAAGCCACTTGACATACATCCAACACAATAGATTATACAATAAGAGAGTGTAAGTAAGACGCCTCATATATGAAAGAGAGTTTGAACATAAATGCAAAATCAAAACTATGTATTGACAAGCCATTCTAAAACGTCATAAGAGTGGTTGGGACGTAACTCATAACCATGTACAAAGTCTCAAGAATAAACAATAAAAGCAATAAATGGTCTTCATGCCTTTGCCCTCGGATTATAAGGACTCACCAATCCAATAGCTAATAACAATCGAAATCTAGCTACGAATGGGAGGAGAAGCGTCGACCCTATGAGTGTGTTCGGTATGAAGGAAAATATTTTCCATGGAAAATATTTTCCTGGAAAATATTTTCTTGGAAAACAAGTGGATTTTTCGCTTATTTTCTCATATTTGGTTGGTGAGTAGAAAATTTTTTTCGAAAATTTTTTTAGTGTTTGATTTATGAATGAAAAACATTCTAAAGAAAATATCTTTTATTTTTTTTACTAAAGATTAGAAAATAAAATTTTGAAAATTGAAAATATATTTTAAGAACAAACTTAAAATTTTTATTTTTTTAGAGGAGGGTGGATGGGGGTGGAGGGGGGTCGAGGGTAGGGGGTGGAGTGGGGTGAAAAATAAAATTTTGAAATTAAAAATATTTTTTTAAAACAAACTTTTAAATTTTTTTCTGGGGGGAGGGCCGATGGGGGTCTGATTAAGGGGGCGGGGGCGGAGTTCGGGGGTAGGGGTAGGGTAAGGTAAAAAAAAAAAAATTTGAAATTGAAAATATGAGTAAATTGGAAAACATTTTCTGGAAAATGTTTTCCTTCATACCAAACACAGTCTATATTATGAGACAATATAGGCATGAGTATGCACTAGTACATGGAATACACTAAGTACGAAAAAATATACATAGACGTAGACATGATATCATAGTAGGCATAAAACATATAATGCATGACCAAGTAGGACATTTAAAAGCTTCAAAAAGCAAAATCATAAGAAAACACGATACAAGACCAATACATTTGTGCAAGGACATAATGTAAAGCTTTAAGGAAGATCATAGTTCTTTTGTGGGATATTAGCTCTAACTAATTATAGAGCATGTGAGCTATAACATGAAATTTGGTGTAACTCCCACAACAAAAAAGGGAGAGTCTACTTAAGGTATAACTCAGTATCATATAATTAATACTATGTGGATCCACTAGCTAGGTCATTTAAGACAATGCTAGGGGGCATATAGTTTTGGAGTAGAGATTGCTACTAGAGACTATCCTATTTGAGCCTCCACCTCAAAGACCTTTTGATACTAAGTTAAATCCTAACAGAATAAATAAAGTCAATTATCAAAGCATAACATTAGAAAAGATAATAATCATAATTCCAATCCAATTCATAAGTTCATATTAGAATTGCTCCTTTCAAAACCATAATTTCATAACTTCGTTCATTTAGACACTCACCTTCCTAAGCATCTAAAACCATGATTTCCTTTCAAATTGTGAGAAAACCTTTCAAAAACCATTCATACTTGACTTAAAAGAATCCTTAAATCATAAGTTCATTCTTTCATAAAACATGCATAAAATCCCTTATTAGTTCATGATCATAATTCATAGTTCATAGGTGAAAATCAAAGCATAAAGCATGAGTCCATATGAATTAAACTATAAATCATGAAATTAAGTCAAATCATGCATAATAAGATAAATAACACCAACTAATTATAATCAAGAGGATCCATGGAGATTTACATGAAACCCTAATTGAATTGGGTGAAAGTGAATTGAAGATTGAAGTTCTTGTTGGTACCCAATGGATGAAAGTGATCCATTGGTGAATTCCCACATACCCTGATAATCAAAGCCTAAAAAAAGCAAAGGTATCAAGAACTTGAAGCTCGAAACCCTAGCTTTCACCTTCGGAATTTGTGAGAGAATTAGAGAGGATGAACTTGGATAGAATTTGGGAATTTGAGTGAATGTGAGAGAATGAGGGATTGTTGAAGGGTTAAATCAATAATAGGGGTAGTTATAGGGTCAAAAATACATAGTTTAGTGGTTGGTTAGATAGGAAAAGACCAATACACCCCTAATTAAAAGCTACCAGAGGACCCTATGGTTTGGACCTAAGGAACGTAGAACATCCTACGAACTGTACTGGTCAATCGTAGGTCAAGTTACTAGAATCCAGAATGAGGCCAACTTTCCATAAAACCCTTCTACGGACTGGCGACCCTTCTATGGTTTGTAGACCCCATCTGTAGACCTCAAGTTTGAGACCAGTATTTCACTAAGTTTGAATCAGCTCTATGAGCTCTTCCTACAGCTCGTAAGCCACCCTACGACTCATTCTGTTCACTCGTATACCCTACTACTGGAACTTGAATTTCCAAAAACTCAACCCACTTTCTACGAGTGCCACCTACAACCTGTAGATGGGCCTCATAGGAGTCAACTAGTAGTCAAAATAGAGTCTTTTCGCTTTCCAATTTCTGAGGTGTTACAGAAAGTGACCCTTTAGGTGCTAAAGTGATCTCTCTTAAGAAGCTTCCCTTCGCTTTTGTAGTTCCCACTAAGTGGCCCTTTGCCTCTAAAGAGATGTCTTCTTAAGCGTCCTCTAATCACTTTGTATCAAAGGCCCATTCATGTAGAGTTTTAAAATGCTGAAAAGGTGTTATTTTTGTTCCTAATTGATTCTCAACTCATTTCTTTGGCTTTTACCATTAGCAATGCATTATTTTACACATGATCCTTGTACACTCTTGCTAATGTGGTGTTTTAATGTTTTCACAAAGTAAAGAATGGTGCACCAAGTTATTGATGAAGTAGAGATTGACAGGGACTATGACAGGGCTCAATTCAATTTTCTTGAGAGTCAAGCCATCTACTATGCGGACTTAGCCAAAAAAAACTACTCACCGAGAGAGGGATTTCACTTAAAAAGGCCTCTGAGACTCATCGCGGATATTGCCAAAGATTTGAGACTATCGGATGGATATATTTTGCACCTAAGCCTTGCATGGCTAATGAGCAATGGGTGAGGGAATTCTTTGCAAAACTCATGGTTACAAATCTAACCATCCCGGTGATGAATAATCATGGAAAGGCTGTTAACTTTGGAGCAGAAGTGATAAATGCATTTTATGGGTTGCCATATCATGGTACTGAAGAGTTCTCGATGAAAGACTGTGATCTTAGTAGTTGGTTGGTTTCAAATTTTTTCACAAATAAGAATGTACCTTTGACTACCACAAAATCAAGAATCATGTCCACAAAGTTCATGGCTGAAAAAGGAACTGGATATCAATCATTTGTAGCTGAGTCTCCCCATGCAGGAACACAAGCTATATTCATGTGTTGAGGGCACTAATAGTGGCATGCATTCTAGACAATATTTCATTGAATGTTGGTCATCTGACCGTTAATGAGCTACATGAGTTCAAATCCCAAGACAGCCCCACTCTCATGTATCCTTCATTGATCACTGAACTATGTAAATGAGCTGAAGTTGAGGAGTATGCGAGACACAATTAGGTAGTCCCAAGGACCCCAACCTTTCCTTTGTAAAAGCGAGGCTAAGGGACTACTACCAAGAGTAAAAAGAGGATGATTGATTTAGGGCAAGCGCTCTGCATGAAGGTTTATTCTTATAGACAATCAGTTGTTGGACCATTTGAGGCATTGGTTGAGGATTTGAGGGTGGTCCGAATATTTGTGACTAAACATCCTCAAGGTCTGAGTTAGACATCTGAGGGACCTAATTTTTTTCTCCCACAAAAGGAGTTTGATAACTTTTCGGAGGATCAAAGGAAGAAAAAAAGCACATCTCTTGAGGTTGGAGAAAGCTTACACTGATCTAGCCAAGTCACATGACGAGTTGAGTCATTCCTACAACAAAATGAAGAGGAGAGATAAGAAGAGAGATAAATTTTTCACCTTAACGTGGAAGGGTGTGAAAGGGTTGTGGAAGGTTCTTAAGGCTAATGATCCACTTTCCTCATCGTGATTGGATGAGAGTGATGATATACTAGCACAGTGGTCTGAGGATGATGATGCTAATGACAATGATTATACCGAGAGTGAAGGCAGGGAGTGATGCAGCTTCAGGGAGCTCACTGCCCCCTTCTGTTTTTATTATGTGATTTCTTGAGGACGAGCAACATTTTTTAAGTTGGGGTGTTCAATTGTGTGTTTGTTGGTAGTTCTATTATGTTTTAACTGAACTATAGTTTTAATTGTTTTATGTTGATACATTTGTTCCTCTCTTGGGCATGATCTATTGATATGGATATTGAGTTTTAGCTTAAATTTGATTTTATTGGATTATAATTTTTTCTTCGTTTTTCTTTATTGCATTAGTTTCTTGTAGTTCTTTTTATGTTTTATTTTCTTTGAATGGTGTTGTTAAGTGCCAGTGCCTGATGATAGATAGAGTGATAACTTTCTTAAGGGTAAATCATCATTGTTGAGTATTGATATCTTGTGTGCATAGTGAAGTATGAGTAACCTCACATACATATGAGCAGGGGAAGTCTGAGCACCCATAGCTTTTAAGGATTGGGGTTGTCCACTGTGAAGTCTAAGTACCCGATTGTTGTTGCCCATATTAAAGTTTGAGTAGCCAATTGTTGTTGCCCATGGTGAAATCTGAGTAGCCGATTGTTGTTGTCATGGTGAAGTCGAAGTAGTTGTTGCTCCCACTTGCACACGCAAGTGTACATGGTCGCGCAAGTAATATAGCATCTCTAAAATAGCCAGATTATTGAACCTAAAGGACTTGTCGATTAACTATTTTACTAAATTATACTAGTCTAATTATTTATTTAGTCCAAAAGAATTTAATTTATATTTAACTACTAAGAATGCAAGAATGAAATAATAAAATTACTTACAATGTTTGGGACAATTTCAGGGCTGCAGTATGCTTAAAGCTTCATGTATCACATCTAATGAATGAATTAACTACGGTTATCAAATTACAGGTTTATAGGGTTGATTTTATGATCATGGTTTCCCGACCTTTAATCGCCTACTCCAATTGGTTGTCCAACTATATCATTGAGTGGGGATAGGCAGTTCCAATTGGTGATTATTTATATTTCATCCTGTTTCGTAACCAAGCTTGGTGTTCGTCCGAGCGTCACTCCTAAACACAGTCTAATCAAGTGATATGCAAGAAAGATAAAGTTCTTTGTATTCTTTGGTCTATCTATCTCTTAATCTCTCGAGTCTAAGAACAGACAATATATTTATTTCTAGGGTGATCAAGCATGAAATACTAAAATAAGAATACAAAAGTAATTTAAATGATAACCAACATTAATTAAAAAACAATCGATGTTCAACAATTACCCGTAATCGCAGCCCCAGAACAGGGGTTTTTAGCTACTAATGTCTAAGAAAAGAAGAAGAAGAAAAGAACCCTAAAAAGTATTCACAGTTTTGTATACAATTCCCCCATAATAATTATTCCTATGGACTATTTATAGAAATAGAAAACTCTATATAAAATAATTAAGTCCAAAACAAATTGAAAAACCAAAACCAAAAGGAATTGGTTTCCGCGTACAACTACACTGCCGAACCGCCTCAACTCTGCACCGCCGGTTAATCAATTGGCCAAGGCCTTCAGAAATTGCCACGTGGCAATCATATACGAACCATACTTTTCTTTCCTTACTTTCTGCTAACATTAGAATATATTGAAATATTAATATAATATTCAATTTAATTCATTAAGTTGTCCGCTTGATTTCCTTCTATAATCTTCCTTCTTTAATTTATTTTAACTCCAAACTTCTACATCTTCACACCAATTTAGTCCTACAAATAAAATATACTATTTAGCACAATCCATAAAATTCATGCTAAAAAATGACAAATACAAATAATAAATGTGAGACAAATAATGATAAGAAAATATATTTTTGGCCTCACATCAACACTTCACACTTAAATTTTTGCTCCTCCTCGAGCAAGCATTAAAGCTCATCTCAAAAAATCATACTAGGAATGCCATCATTTTGGTTGATACAACAATTAGGTCATGTAGAAATTTCAAAACATCAATTAGAATTCCCAATCATTATGCAAGATATACAAATAATCAACAAACCTCTAACCTCCTAACCTCAAGGAATGACTTTGAACTCATCAAATTTAAGTTTGCTCACCTACTCTTATCAAAGAAAGTTAATAAAATTACATATCTATCATCAAACAAGTTCCCTCACAAGAAGAAATAGTCCACACACACAATTCAAAAGATTGAATATAAATTAAGGACTTAGCATCAAAGAACAACTCTCACACTCACAAATAAAATTCACATGTATGCACAAAGAACCATAGGCTTGCCCATTACGTACATCTCCACTAATTAAGCATGCTCGAATAGAATCAAATAGAACTTTAACGGGTTGTATTATAGGCTAAGGGACGGGTAGAAAAACTATAAATAGTGACTTACACTTCCCTGAACACTTTGAACTTTTAGACTTCATCACCAATTATTTTCTTCTCTTTATTTTCAGCCCTCTCTTCAACAATTATTCCACAAGTAACTCTCATCATCTTAAGAATGCTTCAATCAAAAAAAAATTCATAGGGGATGATGATGCATCTTATGAATCAATCAAATATAGGTATAACATATGATAACCCCAATCATCATAATTATATGGATTCAATAAAGAAACACAATCACACAAAAGAAAAAAGTCAATAATATATCAGCTAATGCTCATATTCTTAGGCATTCTCGAATTACAATCCACATTTCGTAGTAATAAACTTTCCCTTTGATAAATCAGTACTCGTGCCAATGCACATCACACTATCAGTATGGAAATCCCATTTTCGCTCTTACCCATTGTCTATTTCATTTTTAATCTTTCATTAGAAAAATATCTCGCAATGATGTCTAGAAAGTCTTAACATACCTTGAAACCTTTCCCTTTCGTAGAGCTTCAGAAGATTTACAATCTATCAAATATGCATTATCCGTAAGTAAACAAGTCTGTAGATACTCATGTTACTATATGTCTAGCCTAGACCAAACAACACTCACCCAAATCTATAATCACGTTACTAAATCTTGATGCCAACTAATATATCAAGTCTCATATTTCCTAAATTTCAAGCCTAGAGGTAACTTTCAATTCCTCCAAATATCATAAATCTAATGGTATTCATATAATACAATACACCTAATTTTTATTTTTATTTTGTTTTTTTCGGGGAGGGGGGGGGGGGGGCAGCCTTTAAAAGAAAGTAAAATGATAATTTTCAAAACAAAATTAATCTGAAACCTACGAGTAGAAAGAACAAAAGTATTTACACTTTTCTTTAAACACAAAATTTATAACTGAACCACCCAAACCTAATCATTACTACAATCATTGGCTAATTATCATGGCCAATTTACTCATTATTCAAACATTAGCTAATTAGGATGGCCAATCAGTTTCCTTAATATCCAATCAAAATTCAATTCAGCACCACAAAAGTTTTTATTTTTGTCACTTAATAACATAACACTATTACTTATCCATGTAACAATCAACAATTTCATCAATAAACAAAATCGAGTTGAGCAAAAAAATTTGCGTACTTGAAGAACTCAGTTTCTTTTCCTTGTTCTAGTTTTCTCTTTGTGAATTAGAAGTGGAGGCCGTAAATAGTAATAAAAATAATATTAAACCCTGTTAACTTATTTTAACTCACGGGACAAGTAGAATAAGGTATTAAAAAAATTATGAACTTGATCCATTAATTATCAATTAATTGAATTATTATGAAAATACCCATCAGCTGAATAATTGTAGTTAAACAAAAAGATTTAAATCACCATTTAAATTTACGGGAGGGTTTTTTATGAAAGAAAAAAAGGTCTACTTCTAAAAACAATATAACGGGTCGTTACACCTTCAAACGCTTATGACCTTGATAGAGAGTTTAGATCACAAAAAGTAGATTGGGATTGTTACCCCACCTTGATCATCATTCGAGGATGAATGATCCAAATGCGGAGGTATTATAACACCTCAGATTTCGAACCTATGAATACTCTGTAATTGGCATAGAAAAACAAGTCTACAAATTTTAGTACCAGATTCCCATGAGTTGGTTCACAAGTTTTGAACACAATTGGGGAAACAACTTCTAGTAAGACCAGCTCTCTCAGGTTCAATGGGCTGGTTCAGGAGTCATGAACTAGGTCCACAATTTGTGGATACAATCATGGAAACAACTCCCAGGTCCCACGAGTCATGAACACAATCATGGAAATAACTTATAAGCAGCCCAAAGCTACCATGTTTTAATGACTGACAGTACAAGTCCTGAACCATGTCCATGATTCATACCATCAGTCGTGAAAATATTCCAAGACTTCTAAAAATCTACCAGGTTCCCATGATTGATAGTACGAGTCATGAACCAGGCCCACATTCATACCATCAATTATGATAATGTCACGACCCAAAAATAGATGTGATGGCACTTGCCTTTCCCACCACGACAAGTCAGCCTCAACCCAACAAAAATGAAAGAAAATGGAAATAAATAAAGCAAAAACAAGACAAAGGCGGAAAACCTATTCATTCTAAACAACACCCCAAAGACTGGTTGTCATGTTTACAAGCCACTAAAGTGAATACAAAATTTGAAAGACAATTACAAGTCTCAAATGTCTTTGCTTCTCAAATAGAATCAAAGCATAAGTAAAAAAGAAAAAAGAGGGCTCGCCGAAGTGACAACTAGCTACCTCTTCAACTCCTTGACAAGCCTCGAAATCAGAAGAGAAGAATATCACACGGGTTCGGGCTTGGAACCTAAACAAGTGTAGAAGAAAGGAGTGAATACCACCAACACGGTACCCATCAAGAAACCTAATAAACTAGGCAAACTAGATAAATTGAATACTCCTTTCCATCCAATTCGAACCTCCACAAACTACAACCTGCACAGAAATCAGACCAACCTAACAGTTCTACAATAAACAAGTCTCAAGGTTCAACAATCATAGACTAACTGTCACATCTCAACAACCGATATATATATATATATATATCAACACATTAACTCTCAAGTACAAGGCATCTCAATTCACAAATAGCAACATGTTCAACTCATATAGCAAGTAAACCGAATCAACGCAACAAATAGCTCAATCACATGCATCAAATAAGTCAAAATGTATGCCTTAAGTAGATTGATCACAAATCAACATTGGTCGGAACCATTTCCCTTCGGCACAATTTCACTAGCCGAAACCATTTTCTTTGGGCTTTCACATCACTTCATTGCCGGAACTATTTCCCTTCGGAATTTAGATCACTAGCCAAAACCATTTCCCTTCGGCTTTTATCACAAAATAGCACTTGCCAGAACCATTTTCATTCGGCATTTATATCACTATCCGGAATCATTTCCCTTCAGCTTTCACATTAGTCACTTACCGGAACCATTTCCCTTCGGCTTTCACATTAGTCACTTGCCGTAGCTATTTTCCTTCGGCATTTACATTAATCACTTGCTGGAACCATTTCCTTCAGCATTTACATCACTAGTCGGAGCCATTTTCCTTAGACTTTCATCAAGTGTCTCATCATGGTGTTCATCAAACAATGCACACAAGAAATACAACACCACATGGAGAGACAAAAACTCATATCACACAAGTCCACTTTCATGCATTCAAGCAATTCACCAACCAATCAAATAGGGTCACAACAAGGCAATTCACAATTTATAAAGATCATCAAGAAGACTTTTCATTTTCCCCCTTTTTGTTGGTTTACATTAATCAAGTGGAACAATTATAGCCTTTCACCTCATTCCGGATTACTCCCAACACATAGGCAATGAAGAGAAATAAACAATTCAACCAAATTGCAAAGTTTAAGAGATAACTTGCCTCAAATCAATCAATTAATCACTTCAAGAGTGGATTCTTCCCCTTTCGAGCCACTTCCAAAGCTACACAATCTATAATAATCAAGTATTTATTATCATCTACCGAAAATCATAGTATCCACACCAATACTCTTGAAAAGTGGGTCAATCACCACAAACCCCAATTTCTAAAGAAGGTTTGAATCTGGAATTTAATACATGAAAACATTACTCAAGGCTTGAGGAACGCATTTGAGAAAACCATTTTGAAAAAGGGATTGAAACCACTTCAAAATCACCATTTTAGTTTAGAAACTTGAGTTCATGAAAAACCTCCACATTCACCAATCAAAATCTCACATTTTGATGTCAAAACCCATAATTAATCAATGAAAAATGAAGATTTAGGATCAAGGAGGCTTACCCAACTGATCTATCACAACAAATCCCTTCAAAAATTGCCACCAAAAGTTCCCCAATCTCAAAAATGGTGAAATGGGGTTTAAACCCCAAATTTGCAGGTCTAAAACCACTCTCTGATATCGGCTAAGCGGCCCAGAATTCCCTTAAGAGAACCCCGCGAAAAACATGAGGTTTGCTTTTGTGAACCAGGCTTCGCTTAAGCGATCATCGCTAAAGCGAGACTAGTTCGCTTAGGCAAACATAGCAAAAATCCCAGCCTTCGCTTAAGCTATCACACCTTTGCTTAAGCGGATGTCCTATTGCACAAGCGAAGGTCACAAAACTCAAGCACTAGAAAAATTAGCCTACTCTCAAACATCAAATAGATACTCGGAATTCGTTCGGAACTCCATACTCACAAACAAGATATGCGAATCAATTATACTCAACGTTTCAGACTCAATGGAACCGTCAAAATATGAATCTGAATTCTCCTTGACCTGACATTCGTGAAAATCACAAGAAACTAATAAATGCCCCAAAAAGGCAAAAACAAGAAAGAGACCTCTAAAAAATCAACCAAGACCACTCGTAGACCTAAAATCATCCCTTGAATCCAACTAAATTGTAACACCTCGAATTTTAAAGGAAAGAAAAGGTTGCAGGTTTTAAAATCTAGTGCCAGCACCAACGGAGCCACCGACGGTCCGTGGTCTGACCTACGGTCATTAGGAAGAACCGTGGTTGGCAAGGTAAAAGTTTTCAAATCATAAATTTTGGGTGTAGTACCAACGAGACCACCTACAAATCGTGGTCTGGCCTACAAACCGTAGTTGTGATCCTAGATGAGTCTAGAATTTGAGCAATTTTTAAGGTTCTAAACAGTGGAACCTACGACCATGATGCACGGCTCACTGGTTGAACTACGAGTCGTAGGTTTGGTCATTGGTGGAGGGTCGGCAGTTATTTTTAAAAGGCTTTTTGGTCTTTTCCCTAATGTTTAATGCCTAATCCAAGTCGGTTACCCTTTAATCCTAGGCACTATATAAGCCTTCTAAGCCTAATTTCTACCCTTCCTAATCACTTCTCAACTATTCTCAAAACCTCTAAAAATATTTCTGTTTCTAGAAGTAAAGAAGAAGAAGAAGAAGAAGAAGAAAAAGAAGAAGAAGAAGAAGAAGAAGAAGAAAGCAAGGGTTTTAAGGGGCAAGTCTCTAATTCCTCCATTGATTTCAAGCTTTTGGCATTGAGGTATGATAGCTTTAACCTATGGAGTCCTTTCCTACATAGGGTTCCCAAATTTCTCAATTTTCAAAGTAAGAATTCACAATTGAATTTAGGGTTTTCTTCTATCATATGGGTTCTTATCAATTATGATCAAATTGCTTTAATTATGACTTCTTATGCATGAAATTGAATTGAATTGCATGTTTGAAGTTGAATCCACATGAACCCATATGAATTTCATGATTTCTAGACTATGATCATAATGTGAGATTTTGAACTATGAAAGATGAATTGGGGAAATTGAAGGATTTTAAGATGAATTTACATAAGACATGCATGGTTTATGTCTTCTAAGCTATGAATTTCATGATGAAGTTATGAATGATCAAAATATGGATTTTATGGAAATATGTATGTTCAATAATGAAATTTATGATGATTTAAGATTTGCTTTGAGAGTGAAGCATAAATGTTGATAGGTGTTGAGTTGTGAAAGGATTTCTCACATAGTACTCAAAACATGTTTTGTGAAAGGATTATTCTCACATAAAAGATTCATAAAGGGTTGAAAGGTTTTCTCAACTAAACTTGAATCAAAGTTAAGGAGCTATTCTAATAAATGAGGGGGCTAGAGGCGATTATCCTTGTTTCCTAAAGATAGACAAGAGGCGATTACCCATGTCTAATAAAGATACGATGAATTATGATTTATGACTATTCCGTGCGAATTATGCTTAGCACCGAGTGGACAAGTGGTGATTACCTATGTCCCATAAATTATGTGCCACCATAGGCTGTCTAGATGGACATTAGCTAGTGGATCAACTTAAGCTAGAAGACTATGGTTCTTACCTTGGCAAGTAAGGACACCTCTTTTCGGTGTGGGGTAGACACCGGATTTCATGTTAATAGCTCACATGATCTTAAATGTCGGTTAAAGGTAATTTCCCACAGTAATGAACTAAAATGACTTCCAAGGTGTCTCTTCAAGTGTTTTAAGCATGTTTAGCTTGCATTGACCATGATCCTATGAGTTATATTTCTAACCTCTCTTATCTCATGTTTTAGCTTGGTCTTTGCATGTTATGTAAATGTCCCCTTTAATCATGATCTTATGGTTTTATGCATAGTTATCATACTTGGTACATGTTTGTACTAACGCATACTCTTGCCTCCATTGTTTTATTGATGTAGGGAGTGGTGACTCCTCCCCATCAACTCGTGGCTAGAGCTTGTAGTAGAAGAGCCTTAAAGACCTGGTGACTCCTCATATGTTCGAGGACATTGCCTTGTTATTCTTTTATGTTTCTTTACCTTTGGACTTGTATTGGGTTACATCCCAACGTTCTTTCTATTCTTTTTATAGATGGCTTTGAGGCTATATGTAGACTTCCGCTATGCTTTGTAAGCTGTTGTGATAATGAGTTGTCTTTTGAAGTCTTAAGTTGCTATTATCTTTTATGATGCATGCTAAGTGGCTTGTATGATGCCTTTTGGGGTCTTGTATGCAATGTCATGTCAGGGGGTACTTTAGATCATGACAAACTTTGTATTCAGAGCACAAGGTCTTAGAAAGGTCCTAGGATGTCTCGTAAGCCACGTCGAGTAGAGTCTTGTTCATGAGTGTGAAGCGCGCCACATTTATGAATGAGAGGCTACAAGTTGTTTAGGAAACTCCAGTTCTTTCATTATTTTAAAGTTGTGCGATAGAGTTTAGCTCTATATGTCTCTCTTCTAATCCTTGTATCCTATCCATTTCAGGATATGGCGACTCGAAGGGCATATGCTAGGAGGAATGCAAGAGAGAATGTGGAACAAGAAGCTCCTCCTCAAGCTCCTCAAGTTTCGGCTGACCCTTTGCCGAACAAGTGACTAATGTAGAGTTTAGGGCTGCCTTTCAAGTGCTGGCTCAAGCCATGACGGCTCAAGCCAATAGGGAGGTTGTTGCTCCCGTGAACCCAAATGTGGGTACGGCGGCATCTAGAGTGAGGAACTTCACTAGAATGAATCCTCCAGAATTTCATGGCTCTAAGGTTGAGGAAGATCCTCAAGAGTTCATTGATGAGGTGTACAAGGTGCTAATGAACATGGGCGTGACATTGGAGGAAAAGGCGGAGTTGGCCGCTTATCAACTTAAGGGTGTGGCTTAAGTGTGGTTCGAGTAATGGAAGAGTGAGAGGGCGGATGACGCGGGTACTCTTGATTGGAAAAAGTTAAAAGTTGCTTTCCTTGATAGGTTCTTTCCCCTTGAGAGAAGAGAGGAAAAGGTACTTGAATTTATCAATCTTCATCAAGGAAGAATGAGTGTGAAGGAGTATGCTTTGAAGTTCACACGATTCTCTCGATATGGTCCTAGTATGGTTGCCGATCCTAGGGCAAGGATGAGTAAGTTCGTTTCGGGGGTGTCCGAAATGGTGGTCAAAGAATGCCGTACTGACATGATTATTAATGATATGGACATTTCTTGTCTCATGGTGCATGCCCAACAAATAGAAGAGGAGAAACTCAAGGAAAAGTCTAGGGAGGCGAAGAGGGCTAAGACCGGTGATGGTAATTTCTCTCATTCAAGGTCTGATGGGTATGGCCATCCTTTGTTCCGACAAAGGTTTTCCGATCAAGGTTCCTCCAATGCTCCTCCTAACTTCAACAAAGAAAGGGTGTCTAACCCTAAGCCTCAAGGAGGGAATAGTGGTTGACCCCTATTGCCTACTTTTGCTAAATGTGGGGAAAAGCATGAGGGCAAGTGTCTAGCCAGTTCTAATGCATGCTTTGGTTGTGGTAAGATGGATCACAAGATAAGGGATTGTCCCTTAATGGCTAAGAATGAAGGAGATAATCGTCGACGGGCTCAACCTCAACATCCTGCGGGTTCAAGTGGGAATTCGAAGCAAAATTGATTCTATGCGCTTCAGACTCGTGAAGAGCAAGAGGGTTCTCCCGATAAGGTTACCGGTATGTTAAAGGTCTTTCATCTTGATGTTTATGCTTAGCTTGACCCGGCGCTACCTTGTCTTTTGTGATGCCATATGTGGCTATGAGGTTTGATGTTCTTTCAGATGTGTTATTAGATTATTTTTCTGTCTCTACTCCTATTGGTGAATCTATTATGGCAAAGAGAGACCATAGAAATTGCCCTGTTTCCTTATTCCATAAAGTCACCCATGTTGATCTTGTAGAGCTTGATATGTTAGATTTTGATATTATCCTTGGTATGGATTGGTTGCATTCTTGTTATGCTTCTATTGATTGTAGGACCCGAGTGGTTAAGTTTCAATTTCCAAATGAGCCTATCCTAGAGTGGAAAAGGGGAAACTCTATGCCTAAGGGTCAGTTTGTTTCTTGTCTTAAAGCTAGAAGGATGATTTCTAAGGGTTGCATATACTATCTTGTTAGGGTGAGAGATGTGGATTCAAAAATCCCTACTCTTTAGTTTATCCCCGTTGTTAATGAGTTTCCGAAAGTGTTTCCCGATGATCTACCCGGTGTTCCTCCCGAAACAAAAATAGACTTTGGTATTGACCTTCTCCCCGATATGAAACCTATCTCTATTCCTCCTTATCGAATGGCTCCGACAGAACTTAAAGAGTTAAAGGAGCAATTGAAAGATTTGTTGGGTAAGGGTTTCATCCGATCTAGTATCTCTCCATGAGGTACTCAGTTTTATTTGTTCGAAAGAAGGATCGTTCACTTCGAATGTGCATTGATTATTGGCAATTGAATAAATTCACCGTTAAGAATAAGTATCCCCTTCCAAGGATAGATGATTTGTTTGATCAACTTCAAGGAGCTAGCTATTTCTCAAAAATTGACCTTCGGTCAGGCTATCACCAATTGAGCGTGAAGGAAGATGACATCCTTAAGATGGCTTTTTGGACTAGATATGGTCACTACGCGTTCTTGGTAATGTTGTTTGGGTTGACAAATGCTCCAGCTGCATTTATGGATTTGATGAATAGGGTGTTTAGACAATACCTTGATATGTCGTGATTGTGTTTATTGATGATATTTTGATTTATTCAAGGAGTGAGGATGAGCGTACCGATAATTTGAGGATTGTGTTGCAAGTCCTCAAGGACCAACAACTCTTTGCAAAGTTTGATAAGTGTGAGTTTTGGCTAAGGTCCATGGCTTTTCTTGGTCACATTATTTTCGGCATAGGTATTGAGGTAGATCCTAAGAAGACGGATGCAGTTAAAAATTGGCCTAGACCTCTATCACCTTCGGATATTCGAAGCTTATTGGGTTTGGCTGGTTATTATAGGAGGTTTGTTGAAGGGTTTTCTTCGAGTGCTTCCCTATTGACGGCTTTGACTCAAAAGAAGGTTAATTTCACATGGTCCGAAGCGTGTGAGAAGAGTTTTCAATAATTGAAAGATAGACTTACCTCGACTCCGGTGTTGACCTTACCGGAAGGGTCCAATGGGTTGTAGTTTATTGTGATGCTTCAAGGATTAGACTAAGGTGTGTCCTTATGCAAAATGGGAAAGTCATTGCTTACGCTTCAAGAAAACTTAAGATTCATGAAAAGAACTATCCTACTCAAGATTTAGAACTAGCGGCGGTTGTGTTTACTCTAAAGATTTGGAGGCATTACTTATATGGTGTCCATATGGATGTCTTCACCGAACATATGAGTTTACAATACGTGTTCAAGCAAAAAGATCTAAATCTTCGCCAAAGGAGGTGGCATGAGTTGTTAAAGGACTATGACATGAGTGTACTTTATCACCCTGACAAGGTGAATGTGGTGGCGGATGCTCTTAGTCGAGTGTCAATGGGTAGTGTTGCTCACATTGAGGATGGTAAGAAGGAATTGGTTCGAGATGTTCATAGATTGGCCCGACTTGGTGTTCGGTTAATTGATTCTAGTGAGGGTGGTGTTGTCATTCATAATGGTGCACAATCGTCCTTCGTGTCGGATGTGAAAGCAAAGCAAGGTCTTGATCCAATCTTGATGGAGTTGAAAGAAGCGGTGCTCAAGAAGTCCATTGAGGCTTTCTCCCAAGGGGGAGATGGTGTGCTTTGATATCAAGGTCGTTTGTGTGTTCCCGATGCTGATAGTTTGAGGGAGCATATTCTATCTGAAGCCTATAGTTCTCAATATTCCATTCACCCTGGAGCCACCAAGATGTACCGTGATTTGCGGGAGGTCTATTGGTGGAATGGGATGAAGAAGGATATTGCGAAATTTGTGGCTAAGTGTCCTAATTGTCAACAAGTAAAAGTTTAACATCAAAAGCCGGGATGTTTGTCTCAAGACATTAGTATCCCAACTTGGAAGTGGGAGGAGTTGAATATGGACTTCATTGTTGGTTTACCATGCACCTGACGACAACATGATTCAATTTGGGTTATTGCGGATCATATGACGAAATCAGTCCATTTCATTCCCATCAAGGTTTCCTACTCGACGGAGGACTATGCTAAGTTGTACTTGAGAGAAATGGTTAGGTTGCATGGAGTGCCTTTATCCATTATCTCCGATTGTGGTACTCAATTCACTTCTCAGTTTTGGAAATCTTTCCAAAAGGGGCTTGGTACTTGTGTTAAGCTTAATACGGCCTTTCATCCTCAAACCGATGGGCAAGCGGAACGAACTATTCAAACTTTGGAAGCAATGTTGAGAGCTTGTGTGATTGATTTCAAGGGTAATTTGGATGATCATTTGCCTTTGATTGAGTTTGCCTATAATAATAGCTATCATTTGAGTATTGGTATGGCTCCATTTGAGACTATTTATGGTACGAGGTGTAGATCCCCTATAGGTTGGTTTGAAGTTGGTGAAGTTGTTTTGATAGGTCCTGAGTTAATAAATGAGGCTATGGAGAAAGTTCGGCTTAATAGAGAAAGGTTGAAAACAACTCAAAGTCGACAAAAGTCTTATGCTGATGTTAGGAGGAGAGATTTACAATTTGATGTTGATGATTGGGTCTACTTGAAAATTTCACTCATGAAGGATGTAATGATGTTTGGAAAGAAAGGGAAGCTTAGTCCCTGTTATGTGGGCCAATATCAGATTTGGAGGCGTATTGGTAAGGTTGCTTATGAACTTGACTTACGTAATGACTTAGCATCGGTACATACAGTATGTCTCCTTATTGAAGAAATGCATTAGTGATTCAACATCCATAGTACCATTAGAGAATCTTGGTATAAAGGATGGCCTTTCTTACGAAGAAGTCCCGGTGGAGATTTTGGATCGGCAAGTTCGGAAGTTGAGGAATAAAGAAGTTGCTTCCGTAAAAGTTCTTTGGCGGAATCAATTAGTTGAGGGTGCTACTTGAGAGGCCGAGGTCGATATGATGTCCTGATATCCTCATCTCTCTCCCTCCGATCCTACTTTAGCTTGAGGTATTTAGTTCCTCATGGTTCATTCTTTGGGTCTTAAGTGTGTCTTCGTTATTTTCATGATTCCTTACTTATGTATGTTCATTAAGAGTCTAAATTTTTAGAAAATGAGTTGACTTGTTTGATTTCTCTATGATTATGTGAAATTAAATATATGCTGCATATAGACCTTATGGGATGATGTTTGGAAGATGTTTTAGCTTGGAGTTGATGCTTCCTCCTCGGATATGTGCATTTATGTGATTGCATTCATGTTGGGTTATTAGGTTTAATTCCTACCCTCCTTATGATGTCTTGATTCCCATTCGAGGACGAATGCTCCCAAGGGGGATATAATGTAACACCTCAAATTTTAAAGGAAAGAAAAGGTTGCAGGTTTTAAAATCTAGTGCCAGCACCAACGGAGCCACCGACGGTCCGTGGTCTGACCTACGGTCCGTAGGAAGAATCGTGGTTGGCAAGGTACAAGTTTTCAAATCATAAATTTTGGGTGTAGTACCAACGAGACCACCTACAGATCGTGGTCTGGCCTACAAACCGTAGGTGTGATTTTAGATGAGTTTGGAATTTGAGCAATTTTTAAGGTTCCAAACAGTGGAACCTACGACCATGATGCACAGCTCGTTGGTGGACCTACGAGCTGTAGGTCTTGTCATTGGTGGAGGGTCGGCAATTATTTTTAAAGGGCATTTTGGTCTTTTCCCTAAATGTTTAATGCCTAATCCTAGTCGGTTACCCTTTAATCCTAGGCACTATATAAGCCTTCTAAGCCTAATTTCTACCCTTCCTAATCACTTCTAAACTATTCTCAAAACCTCTCAAAATATTTCTCTCTCTAGAAGTAAAGAAGAAGAAGAGAAGAAGAAAAAGAAGAAGATGATGACGATGAAAACTATGGTTTGAAGGGGCAAGTCTCCAATTCCTCCATTGATTTCAAACTTTTGGCATTAGAGTATGATAGCTTTCACCTATGGAGTCCTTTCCTCCATAGGGTTCACAAATTCCTCAATTTTCAAAGCAAGAATTCTCAATTGAATTTAGGGTTTTCTTCTATCATGTGGGTTCTTATCAATTATGATCAAATTGCTTTAATTATGACTTCTTATGCATGAAATTGAATTGAATTTCATGTTTCAAGTTGAATCCCCATGAACCCTTATGAATTTCATGATTTTTAGACTATGATCATAATGTGAGGTTTTGAACTATGAAAGATGAATGGGGAAATTGAAGGATATTAAGATTAATTTACAGGAGCCATGCACGATTTATGTCTTCTAAGCTATGAATTTCATGATGAAGTTATGAATGATCAAAAGATGGATTTTATGCAAATATGCATGTTCAATTATGAAATTTATGATGATTTCAGATTTCCTTTGAGAGTGAAGCATAAATGTTGATTGTTGTTGAGTAGTGAAAGGATTTCTCACATACTACTCAAAACATGTTATGTGAAAGGATTATTCTCACATAAAGGATTCATAAAGGGTTGAAAGGTTTTCTCAACTAAACTTGAATCAAAGTTAAGGATCTATTCTAATGAATGAGGGGGCAAGAGGCGATTACCTATGTTTCCTAAAGATAGACAAGAGGCGATTACCCATGTCTACTAAAGATAGATGAATTATGATTTATGACTATTCCGTGGGAATTATGCTTAGCAACGAGTGGACAAGTGGCGACTACCCATGTCCCATAAACTATGTGCCACCATAGGTTGTCTAGATGGACATTAGCTAGTGGATCCACTTACGCTAGAAGACTATGGTTCTTACATTGGCAAGTAAGGACACCTCCTTCCGGTGTGGGGTAGATACCAGATTCCATGTTAATAGCTCACATGGTATTAAATGTCAGATAAAGGTAATTTCCCACAATAATGAACTAAAGTGACTTCCAAGGTGTCTCTTCAAGTTTTTTAAGCTTGTTTAGCTTGCATTGACCATGATCCTATGAGTTATATTTTTAACCTCTCTTATCTCATGTTTTAGCTTGGTCTTTGAATGTTATGTAAATGTCCCCTTTAATCATGATCTTATGGTTTTATGCATAGTTATCATACTTGGTATATGTTTGTACTAACGCATACTCTTGCCTACATATTTATTTATTGATGTAGGGCGTAGTGACTCTTCCCCATTCACTCTTGGCTAGAGCTTGTAGTTGAAGAGCCTTGAAGACATGGTGAGTCCTCATATGTTCGAGGACATTGCCTTGTTATTCTTTTTTGTTTCTTTACCTTTGGACTTGTATTGGGTTACGTCCCAACATTCTTTCTATTCTTTTGATAGATGGCTTTAAGACTATATGTAGACTTCCGCTTTGCTTTGTAAACCGTTATGATAATGAGTTGTCTTTTGAAGTCTTAAAATGCTATTATCTTTTATGATGCATGCTAAGTGGCTTGTATGAGGCCTTTCGGGGCCTTGTACGTCATTTCACGTCAAGGGGGTACTTTAGGTCATGACATAAACTCTCAAAATTTTAATTTGAGCATCCGAACTCTAAATGTTGACCAAAGTCAACCCAAAGGCTAAAATTCCACAAATTCACAACTTTGAACCTCAAATTTTAAAAGACTCAGAATCAGAAATCAACAACTGTCACAGATCAGATTCCACTTCCTGAAACTAATGGAAATGATGGAATTTCATTTTTACACTCGAAATTCCAAAAGACTTTGAAAACCACTTTTAAGCAACTTAAGCCTTTCAAACTCAAAATTACAAAAAATCTCAACTTTTAACTCAAAGTTTGGTACCAACTACCAAAACTCAATAAAGAAAAAACTCGAGTCAAAATCGAGAGGGAAAAATAGTAATTTTCACAAAAATACCAAAAATTACCAACCGGATCATTACATTAAGATTCAGAGGCTTTCATTAATTCACCTAGGTTGCCTTGACTGATAGTATAAGTCGTGAACCAGGTCCATGATTAGTACCACCAGTCGCAAAAATATTCAAAGACCCTCAAATTTACCCAGGTTCCATGAATGACAGTTGAGTCGTGAAATAGGTCCACAATCCGTACTATTAGACCATTAATCATGGATGTAACACCTCTAATAAAGGAAAACCCTAGGCGGGCATGTCTAATACTCAAAAATGGACTCTGGAACCCTCCATGGAGCCCCTGGACGGTCCGTGAAGGGGACCACGGTCCGTTTGGGCAGTCGTGAAGAGTGTCCAGAAGCTGCCTCAGGCCAGGATCACTTGATGGTGACCCATATGGCCCATGGAGGACTTGATGATTCGTCAAGTGAGTCGTGAAAAGGCTCCTAGTTGGGAAGGGTCTCCCCTAGTCACTCAAAAAGGGACCACGGATTTCTAAACGGCCCGTGAAGACCCACACGGTCCGTGAAGTTGTCCGTGAAGAGGGTTTGTCAAACTTAGTGTTTAGGGTAAACTTCAAATATTCATATCTTTTAGCTCAAAACGAATTAGGTAGCCCATGACCTATCAAATTAAAGGTCTTGGAGTCCTCTTTCCAACGCAATAAAGTTTACTCTATTTGAAATTTGGAGTCAAAATTTATACCCGAAATAGTGAAGCCCTTCCAGGCAGAATTTCTTCACGACCCGTTAGACGGGCTGCGGTGATCATGACGGCTTGTGAAGCCCTTCCAGAGAGCCATTTTGGGAGTTTTAAGTTAAGGTCAATTGGGACTTTTCCCAATTGTTTTAACTCAATACTACGTCGTTTTAAATCCTATTTCAAGACCTTTAAAAGGGAATTAAGCCCCCAAAACTACCAATTCAATTCATTCTCTCAATTTCCCAAAAGAATATCAATTCATCCTCTCTCAAATATTTTTCTCTCTAAGAAGTTCTCTCAATTTTCAAGGAAGAAGAAGGGCTAGGATCCTCCATTGAAGTTCATCAATTTCTATGCAATTTTTTGTGGGCTTTATTGAGGCATGTTAGTATTCACCATTGGAGCCCTTTCCTCCAATGGATCCCTAACTTTCTTCAATTCTCCAAATTGAATTAGGGTTTTGATCAATTTTTATGGCTTTTTCAATTATGATTTTAATTGTTGATTTTATAAATCCTAGAACACGATCTAGTGTGATAAAATAACTCAGTGCACGAATTAGTGTGAATTACATGATTTGTGTAGAGATTTGATGAACCCATGTTTTTCCCCTAATTTCGAAATCTATACTTGATTTGGTGAGTTGAATTATGAATTGAGGAAAGCTTATGTAATCTCTATGAATCCATGCATGAATTATGAATTAGGAATTAGGAATGACCTAGAGATGATTTTATGGAATTACGCATATTCAAATCAAAAGCATGATTTTCCTCTATTATGTGGGTTCTTTCAAATATAGTCAAATTGCCTTAATTATAGTCTTCTAAGTATGAGCCTGCATTGAATTGCATGATTTGAGTTGAACTCTTATGAACCCATATGAACTCTATGATTCATTAATTATGAGCATGATGAACTATGTAAAGATGAAGCTTATGAACTTATGCATGTCTCATATGAATTTAATGATGAATTAAGGGTGCTTTGAGAGTGAAGGACCAAAGTTATAACATGATGATATTGTGTTGAGAGGTGTAAAGGTTTCTCGCGTAATGCTCACACTAAGATTTAAAAGAAAAAAGAGGCGATTACCCATGTTCTTAAGGAGCTATTCTAAATGACGTAAGCTTGGACAAGGTCTATGGAATATGAAACGTCTATACACATGACTTAGCTTGGATTGGTATTTCTTGATGTACCTTTCCATGGATTAATAATGAGATCGAGGACTATTCCGTGGGAAATATGCTTAGCACTGAGAGGATATGGAGATGGAAGCTCTCTCGTAGTAGAGGCCGAGTTTCTAGTAGCAATCTCCTTATCCCTTACCTATGTGTCCCCATAGGATGATGGTCTATGATAGACACTAGCTAGTGGATCCACGTAAGCTACAAGCTAAGTAAAGGGTCCTACCTTGGCAAGTAGGATGGCCCTCTTTCAGTGTAGGGTAGATACTGGATTCCTTGTTCATAGCTCACATGGTCTTGTATGTCGGTTAAGGCTATTTCCCCACAACTAATGAACAAAAGTGTTCTTATGAAGATCTCAAGTAAAGTAAAGATGAGTAAGCTTGCTTTGACCATAGTTTATGCTTCATGCTTTTTATGCCTTATTATGTTTAGCTTGGTCATTGCATGTCATGATTATGTCTCATTCTAGCATGTTTTAAATGTTTTATGTGCATTGCTATCATACTTGGTACTTGATTGTACTAACACATACTCTTGCCTACATTAACTTCTTTGTGTAGGATTTGGCGATTCACCATTCACTCGTGGTTAGAGCTAGATAGAAGATTGATAGAAGACTTGGTGAGTCCTCATCCATCCGAGGACATAGCCTAGTTGTTCTTATTTTCATATTATGTACTTCATTTCGGATTTGTATTGGGTTACGTCCCAAACTTTATTTTCTATGTTAGATTGGCTTTGAGACATGAGATGTAGACTTCCGCTATTTCTTTTTAAAAGCTTTGATATGAAAATCTCTTTTGAACTCTTAATCTCTATAATCTTGTATGTATGTATGCTAAGTGGCTTGTATGATGCCTTTTGGGATCTTGTACGCCATGTCACGTCTAGGGGGTACCTTGGGTCGTGACAAACTTGGTAGTCAGAGCACAAGGTTTTAGAAAGATCCTAGGATGTCTCATAAGCCGCATAAAGTAGAGTCTTGTTCATGAGTGTGAAGCGCGCCACATTTATGAATGAGAGGCTATAAGACATTTATGAAATTTCTCTTCTTTCATTACTCTTAAGTCGTTCCATAGAGTTTAACTCTATATGTCTCTCTCTCCTAATCCCTATCCTATGCGTGTCCGGATATGGCGACTCGAAGAGCTTATGCTAGAAGGAATGCGGGAGAGAACATGGATCAAGAAGCTCCTCCTCAAGCTCCACAAGTTCCGGCCGACCATTTGGCCGAACAAGTGACCAATGCGGAGTTTAGGGCTGCTTTCAAGTATTGGCTCAAGCCGTGACGGCTCAAGCAAATAGAGAGGTTGTGGCTCCCGTGAATCCAAATGTGGGTACGGCGTCACCAAGAATAAAGGATTTCACTAGAATGAACCAGAATTTCATGGTTCTAAGGTTGAGGAAGATCCTCAAGAATTCATTGAGGAAGTGTACAAGGTGTTGATGATCACGGGCGTGACACCGGAAGAAAAGGTGGATTTGGCCGCTTATCAACTCAAGGGTGTTGCCCAAATTTGGTTCAATCAATGGAAGAGTGAGAGGGCGGTTAATGAGGGTCCTCTAGATTGGGAGAAATTCAAGGTTGCTTTTCTTGATAGGTTCTTTCCCTTTGAGATGAGGGAGGCAAGGGTGCTTTAGTTAATCAACCTTTGACAGGGAAATATGAGTGTGAAAGAGTATGCTTTGAAGTTTACACAATTATCTCGATATGCTCCTTCCATAGTTGCCGATCCTAGGGCAAGAATGAGTAAGTTTGTTTCGGGATTGTTCGAAATGGTGGTCAAAGAGTGCCGTACCGCCATGCTTGTCAATGACATGGATATTTCTCGTCTTATGGTGTATGCTTAATAGATAGAAGAGGAGAAACTCAAGGAAAGGTCTATAGAAACAAAGAGGGCTAGGGCCGATGATGGTAACTTTTCGTACTCAAGGTCATTTTAAGCCTAGACAAAGGTTCTGTAATCAAGGTCCTTCTAATGCTTCTCCTAAGTTCAACAAAGATAGGGTGCCTAACCCTAAGCCTCAAGGAGGAAGTGGTAGTGGCTTCTCATCGACTATTTGTACTAGGTGTGGGAGGAAGCATGAGGGAAAATGTTTAGCCGATACGGATGGTTGTTACGGTTGTGGAAAGAGTGGTCATAAGATGAGGGATTGTCCATCTCTCACGGCTAAGGAAAGAGAGAGTAAGCAAGCTCCACCTAGTGGTTCAGGTTCGAATGCTCCTAAGAAAAAATGATTCTATGCACTTCAAGCTCATCATGAGTAAGAGACCTCTCCCAATGTGGTTATTGGTATGTTGAAAGTCTTCCCCTTTGATGTATATGCTTTGCTTGATCCCGGTGCTACTTTATCTTTTGTGACGCCATATGTGGCTATGAGGTTTGATGTTGTTCCGGATGTGTTGTTAGATCCTTTCCATGTATTTACCCCTATTGGTGAGTCTATTGTGGCTAGGAGAGATTATAGAAGTTGCCCCATCTCCTTATCTCATAAAGTCACTCATGTTGACCTAGTAGAACTTGACATGCTAGATTTTGATGTTATTTTTGGGATGGATTGGTTACACTCTTTCTATGCTTCTATTATTGTAGGACCCGAATGGTCAAGTTTCGATTTCCAAATGAGCCTATCCTAGAGTGGAAGGGGGAAATTCTATGTTTAGAGGTCAATTTGTTTCTTCTCTAAAAGCTAGAAATATGATTTCTAAGGGTTGCATTTATCATCTAGTTAGGGTGAGGGATATAGATTCCGAAACCCCTATTGTTGAGTCGGTCCCCGTTGTAAACGAGTTTCCGGAAGTGTTTCCCGATGATCTGCCTGGTATTCCTCCCGAAAGGGAAATAGACTTCGGTATTGAACTTCTTCCCGATACGCAACCTATATCTATTCCTCCTTATAGAATGGCTCCGGTGGAACTTAAGGAATTGAAAGAGCAATTGAAAGACTTGTTGGATAAGGGTTTCATCCGACCAAACATTTCTCCATGGGGTGCCCTGGTCTTGTTTTCTCTCTATATATAAGTGGATTGACAAGCACCTCTCGGGTGTCTTGCCAACTTACTGACCAAAGGTTGATTTGGTCATTGTCGTTAATATCAGTGGGTCCAGGATAGCTTATGTCATTAGTTATCATTTCAAAAGCAATTTTTTGCCACGTGTCTTCAAATTTGAAGGATGTACTATTTACATTTTCAGCTATTAATTTCATATTTTATGTCTGTGATGTATTTTTTTTTTTCTCCTTTGATAATCACACACAAAGCCTATAAATGGAGCCACTAAAGCGTGTGTTTTCACCAATGTTATTCTTTGCTTCTTTATCCTCTACAAAAAAATATGTTAATTTTCTTTCTTAAATTAACATATTATATAACCGGTCAATTTTTGGAAGCAACTAAATCTTTGTTTATATATATATATAACTTTTACTGTAGTTTAAAAAAGAATGACACATTTTTATATTTTACTAAATAATTTGGTTTTAAAATTCTATTTTACCCTTAACAAAACGATTTAAAGTCACAAATTTGAAAAGTCTTTTTTTTAGAACTCTGTGTCAAGTGAAATTACATAAATTAGAATAGGAGTATTGAATTTTGAGTTGTGAATTAAACTATTCTTTTTTTTAAATAAAAATAATTAACAATATTTAGCTGAGGTTAAAAATATTGGAGATTAAAAAATGTGTTCGAAAGTTATAGTAATAATGTTTGGAAATGGACTTAACTTGAAAAATAGAGATTGAAAATTGTGAGTAATAATAGCTTAATTTATTTCGTATGAAATGTTAATTAAATAAGGTTTTCAATATTTCATTACTAGAATTAATGATAATTAATGACGTAACTTCTTATATTACACTGTTAGCATAGTTCATTAAAAAGAAAAAATAAAATAAAACATCACCGTATTCAAAAAAATTAAATCTGCCATTATTACAAAATATGAATTTTAGATAGTCTTCTATATATTGAGAAAATATTTAAAAGATAAACAAAAAAATTGAGTTCAGTGTCACATAAATTGAAATAGAAAAAGTAGAATATATTATTTGAAAATGAGATAAAAAAATGTAAATCAAAATAATTAACAACTTAAAAATTTAGAAGACATAAAAAATCTGGTTGACTCTTGAATTCTATCAGTGTCACATAAATTAGGATAGAGATATTAAAATATATTATTTAAAAATTACGTAAAAAGTATTATAAATCACGATTAACAACTTAAAATATCTAAAAATTATATTCAAACTTTGAATGACTTTTCAAATTTTATTTGTATCACATAAGTTGAAATAAAAAAATAATATATATTGGACCCGTGCTAGCACGGGCTCCAAATCTAGTGTTAGAAAGAAAGATGGTTCACTCCAGATGTGTATTGACTACCGCCAATTGAACAAGGTCATCATTAATAATAAATATCCTCTCCCAAGGATAGATGATTTGTTTGATCAACTTCAAGGGGCTAGTTATTTTTCTAAGATCGACCTTCGTTCGGGTTATCACCAATTGAGAGTGAAAGAGGATGATATTCCGAAAACGGCTTTCCGGACTAGGTATGGTCACGACGAGTTCTTGGTAATGTCGTTTGGGTTGACAAATGCTCCAACCGCATGTATGAACTTGATGAATAGGGTGTTTAAACAATACCTTGACATGTTCGTGATTGTGTTTATTGATGATATCTTGATCTATTCAAGGAATAAGGATGAGCATGCCAATCATTTTAGGATTGTATTGCAAGTCCTCAAGGACCAACAACTCTTTGCGAAGTTTAGTAAATTTGAGTTTTGCTAAGGTCCGTGGTTTTTATTGGTCACATTGTCTCTGGTAAAGGTATTGAGGTAGATCCTAAGAAGATGGATGCAATTAAGAATAGGCCTACACCTCTATCACCTTTTGATATTCGTAGTTTCTTAGGTTTAGCCGGTTACTATAGGAGGTTTGTTGACGGGTTTTCTTCGGTTGCTTCCCCATTGACAGCTTTAACTCAAAAGAAGGTTAAGTTCGCATGATCCGAAGCATGTGAGAAGAGTTTCCAAGAGTTGAAAGATAGACTCACTTCAGCCCCGGTGTTGACCCTACCGGAAGGATCCGATGGGTTTGTAGTTTATTGTGATGCCTCGAGAATTGGGTTGGGATGTGTTCTTATGCAACATGGGAAAGTTATTGCATATGCTTCAATGCAACTTAAGGTTCATGAAAAGAACTATCCTACTCATGGCCTCGAACTAGCGGCGGTTGTGTTTGCTTTGAAAATATGGCGGAATTATTTGTATGGGGTGCACGTTGATGTCTTTACTGACCATAAGAGCTTGCAATATGTGTTTAAGCAAAAAGATTTGAATCTTCGCCAAAGAAAGTGGCTAGAGTTGTTAAAAGACTACGACATGAGTGTCCTTTATCACCCCGGCAAGGCTAATATGGTGGCGGATACTCTTAGTCGGTTGTCTATACGTAGTGTTGCTCATGTTGAGTATGGTAAGAAAGAGTTGGTTCGTGATGTTCATAGATTGGCTCGATTGGGTGTTCAATTGATTGATTTCACTAAGGGTGGTGTTATGGTTCATAATGGTTCCACATCGTCCTTTGTGCATGATGTGAAAGCTTAGCAAGATCTTGATCCTAACTTAGTTTAATTGAAGGAAGCAGTGCTCAAAAAGTCCCTAGAGTCTTTCTCCCATGGGAGAGATGGTGTGCTTCGATATCAAGGTCGTTTATGTGTTCCCGATGTGGATGACTTTAGAGGAAAAATCTTATCGGAAGCCCATAGTTCTCGATATTCCATTCACCCAGGAGCTACCAAGATGTACCGTGATTTGCAGGAGATCTATTGGTGGAATGGGATGAAGAAGGATATTGCGGAATTTGTGGCTAAGTGTCCTAATTGTCAACAAGTGAAAGTTGAGCATCAAAGGCCGGGAGATCTATCTCAAGATATTGATATTTCTACTTGGAACTGGGAAGATGTGAATATGGACTTCATTGTTGGTTTACCACGCACCCGGCAACAATATGATTCGATTTGGGTTATTGTAGATCGAATGACGAAATCAACCCATTTCATTCCCGTCAATATTATATATTCAGCGGAGGATTATGCTATGTTTTACTTGAGGGAAATGGTTATGTTGCATGGAGTGCCTTTATCCATTTTCTCCGATCGTGGAGCACAATTTACTTCTCAATTTTTGAAGTCATTCCAAAAAGGGCTTGGTACTCGTGTTAAGCTTAGTACGGCTTTTCACCCTCAGACCCATGGGCAGGCGGAGCATACTATCTAAACTTGGGAAGATATGTTAAGAGCTTGTGTGATTGACTTCAAGGGTAATTGGGATGATCATTTGCCTTTTATTGAATTTGCGTATAATAATAGCTGCCATTCTAGTATTGGTATGGCCCCATTTGAAGCTCTATATGGTAGGAGGTGTAGATCTCCTATAGGCTGGTTTGAAGTTGGGGAAGTTGCTCTGATAGGTCCAGAGTTGGTGCATGAGGCTATGGAGAAAGTTTGGCTTATTAGAGAAAGGTTGAAAACGGCTCAAAGTCGACAAAAGTCCTATGCCGATGTTAGAAGGAGAGATTTAGAATTTGATGTTGATGATTGGGTTTACTCAAAAATTTCACCCATGAAGGGTGTAATGAGATTTTAGAAGAAAGGGAAGCTTAGTCCCCGTTATGTAGGCCAATATCAGATTTTGAGACGTGTTGGTAAGGTTGCTTATGAACTTGACTTGCCTATTGATTTGACATCGGTGCATCCAGTTTTCCATGTCTCATTATTGAAGAAGTATGTTGGTGATCCGACCTCTATAGTGCCATTAGAGAATCTTGACATAAAGGATAGTCTTTCCTAGGAAGAGGTTCCGATTGAGATTTTAGACCGGCAAATCCGGAAGTTAAGGAATAAAGAAGTTGTTTCCGTGAAAGTTCTTTAGAGGAATTAATTAGTTGAAGGAGCTACTTGGGAGGTCGAGGCCGATATGATGTCCCGATATGCTCATCTCTTTCCTTCCGATCCTACTCTAGCTTGAGATACCTAGTTCCTCATGGTTCATTCTTTTGGTGTCATGTGTCTTAGTCAATTCCATGATTCCTTGATTATTCATGTTCATGAAGAGTCTAATGTTGTGAAAATGAGCTAGCTTTACTGATTTATCTATGATTATGTGCATTGAGTATGAGTTGCATAAAGTCTTCATGAAATGGTGTGTTGAGCATGCTTTAGCTTGGAGTTGATGTTTCCTCCTCGGATATGTGCATTTATGTGATTGCATGATAGGTTGGGTTGTTGGTTCTATTTTCTTACCCTTCTTATGATGTCTTGAATCTCATTCGAGGACGAATGTTCCCAAGGGGGAGATATTATAACACCGCTAATTAGGAAAAAGCCTAGGCGGGCTGGTCTAGTACTCAAAAATGGACTCTGGAACCCTCCATTGAGCCCTAGACGGGCCGTGAAGGGGACCACGATCCGTTTGGACAGTCGTGAAGAGTTTCTAGAAGCTGCCTCAAGCCGGGATCACTTGATGGTGACCCATACGGCCCGTGGAGGACTTGACAGTTCGTCAAGTGAGTCTTGAAAAGGCTCCTAGTTGGGAAGGGTCTCCCCTAGTCACTGGAAAAGGGACCAAGGACATATAAACGGCCCGTGAAGACCCACACGGTCCGTGAAGAGGATTTGTCAAACTTGTTGTTTAGGGTCAACTACAAATGTTCATATCTTTTAGCTCAAATAAATTAGGTAGCCCATGTGCATTGCTATCATACTTGGTATTTGATTGTACTAACGCATACTCTTACCTACATTAACTTCTTTGATGTAGGATTTGGCGATTCACCATCCACTCGTTGCTAGAGCTAGATAGAAGATTGATAGAAGACTTGGTGAGTCCTCATCCATCTGAGGACATAGCCTAGTTGTTCTTATTTTCATATTATGTACTTCATTTCGGATTTGTATTGGGTGATGTCCCAAACTTTATTTTCTATGTTAGATTAGCTTTGAGACATGAGATGTAGACTACCGCTATTTCTTTTAAAAAGCTTTGATATGAAAATCTCTTTTGAACTCTTAAACTCTATTATCTTGTAGGTATGTATGCTAAGCGGCTTGTATGAGGCCTTTCGGGGTCTTGTACGCCATGTCACGCCAAGGTGGTACCTTTGGTCGTGACAATGGAGTTACATAGAGAATTTGGTTCTTAGAATGTCAAATGTGTTACCATGGGTTTTTTCATCTTTTCCTTATTTCTAAAGCCTAAAACTCAATATTTAGCATTTATTAGGGGAGTACACCGGTAGTTTGTTTTGTATTCTCTATCATTATACTCCCCATGCTTAGAGCAATTTTTAAAAAGAGCAAACCAAGGTTCAAGTTCCACAAAAACTCTTGTTCTCTTAGGTATGTAAGGCTACCATAATAAGGGATTAAGTTATTCCTCACGTCCTACATCTAAGATTTCAGTTAACAAGATCAAAGCTAGCATTTTTACCCTAGAGTTCTATATGTTCATATTTCTATCTATATTCTTATGATTGGTTGTGGATTTCTTATTGAGATTTCAATACATCATACCATTGTTGATCTTTGATCATTTTTCATGCTTATTATATTGCATGAATGATGAGTGGGAGATTTTCACTCATATGAGGTTCTTTTCATGTTAATTTTGGCTTAAGTATTTATTCTTTTAATGTGGGTTTCTTTATATTTACAAGAAAATGAAATTGAGAGTTGATTGAGAAGACACTTGAAAAAAACAAGTGAACTTGAGGCCAAAAGAGATCAAAAGGAAGAAAGTTGAACTAGCTATTGAGTACCGATCGCAGCCGTTTGAAATAGGAGTCGCAATCGCATTCAAAAAGAACTTCAAACTTCATGATCGCGTGGTCAGAGTTCACAATTGTATCCCTCAGCGACACTACTCATCGCGATCTCGTAAGTTAGTTGTCGCGACCAAAATGAGCAAATGTCTGGCACCTAGATAGAATTGGAATTTCATCAAATGGATCTCAAAACCCCTTTTTACACTCATCACCAATCATTCATTTGATTCATTGTCCATAGAATTCCTAATTGAGATTGTATCTCATCTTAGAATATTGTAGAGATAAAAACTTCTAAGGTTCATCTTTTGGGTTGAGACTTTGAAGGCAAGTTGCCTCATAATTCATCTTTTGGATTGAAGATTTTGTTCTTTATACTAATATTTCTTATCCTATCTTCTTTTCCTTGCTTTGTGTTGCATGAATTGTGGGTGTAATTTCTAATTGAAATTCAGGTTTTGTGCTAGAAATGGACAAATTCTTTGGGTCTTTAATTTCTCATTTAATTGCTTTTGTAATTGATTCCATGCATCTTATTCGTGAAATAGGTTTAGCCTAATTATTATGTTTTCATTTATGATTTGAGAGTGCATGCTCAAATCTAGATTAGATCTTTGTGGGTTACTCAAAAGAGAATTTGTTAAGTGGATAATTAGATTGATAATTGCATATTAGCATTGATTCTTAAGTTTGCTCGAAACAGAGATTTAGATTTTCATTGTTCAATGCTAGACTTGGTTGGAAGAGAGGTCTATATTAAGGTAGGCTGTTTTGTTGAAATACATGATTGAGACCGGAAAGAGATTTCATGATATAGCACAATGAGATCTAAAGAAGATTTGTATTGTTGATGATGACCTAGCCTACCAATGATTGAATTAGCATGTGTTGAGTTACAATAGATCGTTTGAAGGATAATTGAGTTCAAAATTTATCAATTCCCAATTATTGCTTACTTGATTAGATCTTTACCTAATTTGGATTTTTTTTTACCTAAATCAACCTTATTTTGATAATTGTGTATTGTTAGTTTAAACTCAAACTAGTAGCTTGTAATTCTTTGTCTTTTTGATTGCCGATAAATTATTTCTTGTGGAATTCGACCCCATCTCTCTAGTTGGGTATTTTATATTGCTAATGATCACTTACTCGTTAGCTTATTTTGTGAGTAATTTGAGCGTTATCCAAAATGGTGCCGTTATCAGGGAAGAATTAGGCGTATTGAATTGATTTAAGATTATAGTTTACTAATTTCTATCTAAATTGTGAATAGTTATCTTTACTTTCTTTTGTTTTACTTCTATTGCTTCTTGTGATAACAATAAAATGCTTGGGGTTGTATGCCCTATGAGGATAGCCCATGGCCTTGTTATAAGTAATAATGGGTTATGATGATCATTGATGAGAAACTGGGTGTATGCAACTGCACCAAGACAATAACATTCCAAGATGTCAGAATCACTCACTTGAAGGCCGAAGATTATGAAAGTAGATGCTCAAATGACCTAGTGAGCTTCTTTCTCTTGCCCAATGCTGCAAAATGAAAAAAATGATTTGAATTTGAAGTAGGAAATTCAAGTCTTCAAAGTGGAGAGATTGAGTGAATCTCTTGATGCTCTCATGTTGTCCCCATGCTCTTCGAAGAGATATTGATCTAAAAATGGGGAGAAGGTTCATTGCCTCGAAAAGGAAACACAAAGGGTGATGTATCCAGCGTCGTGCCGCCATGTTAAATTGCGCACTTGATGGGAGGCAACCAATCTGTATCCAAATAAGTTTATTTCTTGGTTTAATTTCAAGTTTTTGATTTTTAAAATAACTTAGGATTTTTGTTTTTGACTAATCCACATAGTTCCAAAGTTTGTGGTTGTTGTTTAGATAGGTTTAGAAGCACAAAACTGATTGGGATTGGATTTTGGGGTGAAAACACCTTCAACATAGGAATTGTAACACTGTTGGATCACTTACGCTAGCCAAAGTTGATTGGGAGGATTGCCCAAATGATCGTGCCATCGCCCAAATTGACAGTAGCTTCAGCAGGTCTGGTAGTGATTTATTCATCGAATTTGCGAGAGCCAACGGCAGCTATCGTGATGCATACAATCTTGAGTGCCGCAATCACGAGATCCTAGAGCCATGTTTGTGAAAGGTAAAATAGCTTACTTTTGCAATCGTGAGTAGTGGTTCGCGACCTTGATGGATCGCGTGAATTAAAATAGACGACAACTCTTTTTATTTTAGTTTGCCCAATTTCAACTCCCACACTCCAAAACATCCCTCAAAATTCAAAATCCCTCATTTGCTTGGATGTTTTGATCAAGATTTCTCTTGCAAACACCTTCCCTCAAGGTATGTGAATTATCTCTTGTCTTCTTCTTCTTAGTTGGTAAGTTGTGATGATGGGTTGATTCTTGTCCATAGATTTTATGCTTAAAAAGTGTTGAAATTCAAAATATTTAAAGTGTTTAGAATAGAATCTTTATTGTTGGGCTGTTAGGTTTAAATTTTGGGGGAGAAGTTGTTTGATTTGTGTTGAAATAGACATGAGAACAAGTTGCACACAACCTATTTGATGAAATGCCTAAGTGAAAATATTTGTAGAATTTAACTGCTCTTCGCGATCGCGATGTCACATTCTGCGATTGAGATGCTTTAATTTTGAATTCCTGCAATCACAATGCCTAATACCGCGATCATGATGAGTACTCACATGGCAACAAAAACTATTTAAAAACAGTAGCTTTGTCCCAACTTCTACGATTCCTTTTTCATTCACTTCTTTGGCCTAATTGCTTATAAATACATTGCTTTATGTACCTTTGCACTCGTTTGACATGGTTGCATCTTGTATAGATGCCATATTTGCAAAGACATGGCCGACAATGCTAACAAGGTTGAGGAAGAAATGATTATTGAGGAGGAAATATTTCATCATGAGCGGTTTGTGTCCGCTAAGTGCCATCAACTGCATGACCACCTCTTAACAAAGAACATTACAAAGTAGAGAGGTATTCTCCTAACAAATCTTCAAGAATGCATGCCAAATCTTTACGGGCATTTGGAGGCAAGTGGATGGTTGTGTTTCGTGGATGAGCCTATCAAGGCTAACTACACATGGGTTCATGAGTTCTATGCTAATGCAGTTGAGACAAACTTTATACATCTAAACAACCATACATCATGTTAAATTACTTGCATTTGGTCTATATGAAAAGAATGGTGTCCATACGTTGTAGGACTAGGAACTACAAAGTGCTTGTCTGCCAATACCAAGTTTGAAAGTTTAATCAATCAAATACTGCAATGCATGCATATGTAAATTACCGTTATAAATTACCATATAACGTTTGCTCCTCTATTGGATTTTACTTTCACCAGCCTTTCCTATCTTTCGTACAAGGCTCCACTAGCATTCTTTGGAACAATTTCTTGTTAGGCAGAAAAAAGTTGCAAACTATAATTCCTTACTTATTGTTATATCACTTTGCAAGGGATAATGAGGACTCTCTATAGGGGATCCTATGAGAATACTGAGCTCGAACTAGAAGTAATTAGTTTATTTTGTTGCTGAATAGCAGTCCTATGTTGGTGCAAGAATTGAATCTTTCTAAATCTATTTTGTACGTCCTCCTTCTTAATCCATGTAGGATGAAGATTGCAACAACACTGGCTATGGAGCTCCTCCATGTTCCGTTTCTTATCAAGTTTCTTCATCAGTTTGCCAGTGAATCCTCAATAAAGATTTTGATGCCTTAGAAAGAGTGCCATACTATATCAACATATCTTCTTCTCATCCGACTGAAAGATTATATATACGTACTACAGGTACATTCCATCACTAAAACTTTATCAACAGCTTGATGACACAATTGAGATCTATCACATGTTTTGTTCTTTTCTTTTGAAGTTTATATTACTGAGCCAAAATTTGTTGGTGAAAAGCAAAGGATCTCTCATGCACTTGTATTTACCAGTGTTACTTGAGGTTCAATAGGAATTTGCAGTTTCTCGCATCAAGACATGATACATTAAGCAGTCCTTTTAGTAATTTAGTTTATATTGGATCTTCTTACATATCCAACATCTAGATTAAGCTTCTTATTTACTTTAACCCAACATGTTTGAACCTTTTGTATATTGAACTTTGGATAATCATAATCTTATTATGAAGAATAATCATATTACCTATACTTTCACATATGATGACTGATGTATATTTTATTTTCGTATCCTCAGCTCACTCCTGAGGGGAGCCTTGGAACAACAGTAAAATTGTCTCTGTGCGGCTTATAGATCATTGGTTCGAGTTGTGAAATTTGATGCGTGCATTGGGTTAACTACATCACACCCCTTTGGTTGCAGCTCTTCCTCGGTCCTCGCATGAACAGGGGATGATTCTTATTTGTTTTTCAATTTCAGCTTTAAAAGGCTAGACAATGTGTTAAATCAAAATCAATATGTATGTTTAGGCATATTAGTAGAATTAAGCTGGATGAAGACAGGGAGATAATGGAAATGATAATGTTTATTTTTATTTTCAACAATATGGGATTTGCATTCTCTTTGGCCATTACCCTTTTAAAAAAGAGTAGAAAAGTAAGTAAAAGACACATTACCATTATATGCAATCACAACAAATTAATTAATCAGAGTTATTTTAGGTGAAAGATCATGATTTATGACATGCTTTGTATATCAAACTCATCAATTAGTTTGATATGAATACGTTAAAGTTATTTTGATCTTTCTACTTTTCGTAGTTCAGTCGAAGACCTGTTCACACCTTCATCCTGGAGGTGGAGGTGGAGGTGGAGGTTCAAATCCGTGTATTTACCCTTTCCAAATCCCCACCCACTCAATGAAAAGGAAAAAAAAACTATTTACGAGCACATCCGCACACAAAAACATACGTGACCTTTAATTATCATTTAAGTAGTCAATTATTATAGTTTAGCATAGGTTTGGATAATATAGAGTATTATAGTTTTTTTCCCGAAAAAAGATCTCAGACCACTTTCCCCCTACCTAATTTAATCAAATAGCAACTTATGCTTCCAAATCTAATCCAAGATTTTCACCCCATATAATCTAATAATATATTATCCACTAAGATATAATCAAAGATTCTCTACGGATATAATCTTAAAATATAGAAGTAAAGACATGACACAATTACAACTTATTATTAATATCAATATATTACTTCAAATATAAATATATTGAGAATACGTATTAAGATCGAATATTAATAGGTAATACATTGTCTAATTTACTTATGATGTTGTTATTTTTTATTTTTTATTTTATATTATTTTATTTACTTTATTTTTTGTATGTAGTCACGATCCGGGGAAAATAAGTATGTTTTGAACCCGTGAGGGTCAATGTTTACTATGGCCTTCCCAGTGCCGACAATGATGTTCATAAGGCGAGAGCAAGGGAAGCGGGTCAGGAGTGGTTTGTGACACACTTACATGATGGACATAAGCCTAAATGGATTGAGAACAACCACCAAATTGACTCCTCAGAGTTCACAGCCGAGGCCAAGACTTATTTCTCCATTATTTGCAGTCGGGTTGTTCTTTATAGGAATGAGACTGATGTGTCTCTTGACAAGGCATTATTGATTTGTGCCATTATGGAGGGGCTCCCTATTGATGTTGGGAAGATTATTGTGTAACACATTTAGGAGGTTGTCTTGGAAGGTACAAATAGTCCATCTTTTCCCTCATTGATTACTTACTTATGCTTACCAGATGAGGTGAACCAAAATGAGAAAAATAGCATGCGGAGTCCTGAAAAGCCTATCCATCTGCTTAAGAAGAAGGGATCGGGGCATGTGATGAAGAAAAGAAAGATTGATGTGCAAGATCTAGGGTTTGGCACATTCGTTAAGAGCACTGCTTCACTGGGTTCAGACTCCATTCCCCCTCCAACTGAGTTACTACTGACGAGACCACCACCACTAGTCCACTTATTAGGATAGATGCATATCATGGATACCCGTATTCACTCACAGATTCGGTAGTTGACTCAACCTCTCCCTATAAGCCCTGGAGACATATTCTCGGCCTTAGGTACTACTTCTTCGACCTTTTCCACTTTAGTATAGGATCACCATAATCTCAAAGACAGAATGGCAAAAATGGAAAGGAGGCAGAAAAATATGACAAAGCATGAAAAGAAAAGGAGCAAGTTCCTGAACAAGATGATGAGTATCCTCCAGAAGTTCGGTGGATCGAATGATGAGGTTGATGATGATGTCCTTTCGAACCCTGATAGCTCCACAGATAAGCGAGATCTTCGTAGGGAGTCCTTCGCTTTCTCTTTTGATTATTGTACTATGAGGATACAGTTACATTTTCAGTTGTGGGTGCCTCCCTTGTCGGGCTTGTTTTGTATTTTGTATTGCATCGGACTGTACTCTTGTCGGGCTTGCTTTGATTTGTGGATGGTGCTCCCTTGTCGGGCTTTTTTTATATTATGATGGATTAGTCTGTTTTATTTTGTTTCTATTAATGTCTTTGTTTTTTATATGAGATATAGAGTGATGATGCTTGATGATGGATAGAGTGATGACTTTCTTAAGGGTAAATCATTGGTTGCTTGTGACTGTTTGATTGGTGTTGAGTGTGGTGAAGTCTGAGTAGCCGGTCCTGAATATATACATGAGTTTACCCAATGATGGATTGGTTGATGGCTTTCTTAAGGGAAAAATCATCATCATTTTGGGAGGTTGTGGTGTGGTTGGTACTAAGAACATAGTCTTCCATGTGAAAAGTTGTTGAACATACCCCTCCATTTTGAAAGTTGAGCATGTTGTGAATGATTTTGTGACAACTCTTGTAAATCTTTTTTGTGACTTTTGATTCGTTAGTGGTTTGAATGTTCGATGTCACTTGTATTTTGAAAAGGAAATAAGATTTTGAACCATCTTTATTGATTTGCATGCCATGTGTGGTGAGTTGTTGAATAATGCCTTGTGTTCACTTGTGCTACCTTGTACTTGCTCGGTTGTTCTTGAAATGTTGGTCTTGATTGAGTTTGGTTGGAGACATGATCTTAGGCTTTCTTTGTGATTATTCTTGAAGTTGACTTTGCCTAAAAATCCTACCTTTGCGCTAAATATATCCTTAGTTTTCCCCTTTTAGCCTAATCCCTTTTATTGGCAAGCTCATTACAAGCCTTAACCTTTTAAAAAAAAAATATTCCTTTTTTGAACCCTCCCCTCCTTGAACTTGAAGTTGTGAAAGTGGAGGTTAAAAGCCTAAGTTGAGGGTGTTATGAAAAACTCATAGAAAGGATGCCTATCACATGAGGGCTAAAAAAAAGAGAATGGTGAATGGAGGAAAAAGTCTTAAAGAAAGAAAAGTGTTGAAAAAGAAGGAAAGAAAGTGATTAAATGAGAGTTGAATCCATCAAAGGTTAAAAATGGTTGCATGTAGGGCATCTAGAGTGAATTTTGAGAAAAGTAAAAATAGATAAATAAAAAAATTAAAAATGTGAAATGTGCATTGGTTTAAAAAGTGAAGAAAAGTGAAAAAGTTGGAAATTGATGAGTTCTTGTATAGTGTTCAAGGAGGATATAGTCATTTGTATCTAAATGATATTCTAACTTTCTCTAAGCCTACATTACAATCTTAACAAAGTCCTTTGAGATTTATAACCAAATGAAGTTGAGTCAATGTAGATTGAAAATATGGGCAAGCCTACGGTGTGAAATTTGCGTTCATGAGATATTTTATTGTGAGTGTGAGTGTTTATACTTATGTCCCATGTTTTGTAAATAATTTGCGAGTGTTTTGGGACATTTATTTTCTTGTAAGGGCATGTAAGTTGATAAAGTGGTGATTTTGAAAATTCCTAATTGAGTCAAGTGAGCATGTAAAAAATACAATGAGTTGAGTCACTTCTTGAGTTTGAGTTGCTGTCACTTAATAATTCTTGGTTCCTGAAAATGTACCATGAGAATGAGGGGACTTCTTTTCTGAACATTTTACATGATGACTATTTGTTAGTACCCATCGAAGTCATTACCTTTGTGCTTAATTGAAAAATGTGAAATTGATTTGTGGTGTGTGTTGAAATGAGAGCCTCTTGTGTTTTGAATTTTCTTTACTTGAGGACAAGCAAAGTTGTTAAGTTGGGGGTGTTGATGAGTGGGATATTTTCACTCATTTGAGGCTCTTTTCTTGTTAGTTTGGCTTGCTTTAGGAAAGAATTGGTGCTTCAAATGTGATTTTCTTCATACTTGCAGGAAAATGAAATGGAGAGTTGATTGTCTGAAAAAACCAAGAGAACTTGAGGCAAAAATAGGTCAAAAGGAAGAAAGTTGAACTTGTTGCTGAGTACCCATTGCGACCACGTGAAACAGGAGTCGCGATTGCGTTCAACAAGAACTTCAGACTTCGCGATCACGTGGTCACAGTTCATGATTACATGACTCAGTGACACTACTCATGGCGATCACCTGAGTTAGTTGTCGTGACCATGAAAAGAAAATTCCTGGCACCTTGACTGAATTGGAACTTCAACAAATTGATCCCAAATCCCCTTTTTACACTCACCAGCAGTCATTCTTTTGATTCATTATCCATAGAATTCCTAATTGAGATTGTATCTCGTCTTAGAATATTGTAGAGAGAAAAACTTCTAGGGTTCATCTTTTGGGTAGAGACTTTGAAGGCAATTTGCCTCACAATTCATCTTTTGGATTGAAGATTGTGTTCTTAATAGTAATATTTCTTATCCTATCTTCTTTTCCTTGGTTTATATTTCATGAATTGTGGGTGTAATTGCTAATTGAAATTGGGATTTCGTGCTTGAAATAGACAAATTCTTTGGGTTCTTTAATTTCACATTCTATTGCTTTTGTAATGGATTCCATGCTTCTTATTCATTAAATGAGTTTAGTCTAATTATCATGTTTTCATTTATGATTTGAGAGTGCACGCTCAAATATAGCTTAGATCTTCGTGGGTTGCTTGAAAGAGAATTTGTGAAGTGGATAATTAGATTGATAATTGCATATTAGCATTGATTCTTAAGTTTGCTCGAAACAGAGATTCAGGCTTTCATTGATGAATGCTAGACTTGCTTGAAAGAGAGGTATATATTAAGGTAGTAGGTTGTTTTATTGAATTACATGATTGATATTGAAAGGAGATTTCATGATATAGCACAATGAGATCAAAATAAGATTTGTGTTGTTGATGATGACCTAGCCTACGTATGATTGAATTAGCATGTGTTGGGTTGCAATGGATCATTTGAATGATAATTGAGTTCCAAATTTTCCAATTCCCAATTATCCCTTGCTTAATTAGATCTTTACCCAATCCGGATTTGGTTATCTAAACCAATCTTATTTTGATAATTGTGTATTGTTAGTTTAGATTCAAATTAGTAGCTTGTAATTCTTTGTCTTTTCGATTGTGAGCAAATTGTTCCTTGTGGGATTCGACCCCGACTCTCTTGTTGGGTATTTTATATTGCTAATGATCACTTACTCGTTAACTTGTTTTGTGAATAATTTGAGTGTTATCAATGAACCCCTTTTTTTCTAAGAGTTATTTGCAATCCTTGACATGTTATTTTCTATGCATTGTTTTCATGCGTAAAGTAATTCAAGTCTTAAGGTAGTATTTCAGAAAGAGTTTCATGAAAGCATAAATTGCTTCAAGTGTATTATATTCAAAAAGAAGAGCATAGTTAACTTTAAACAAAGCATATCTTGGTTTCAAGAGAGCACAATCAGTTATTCATGAAAGCATAGCTTTTTAAAGCAAATTTAATACAGTTATAAAGAAGCATTTTGAGTATTAACTCAAGATAGAGATTACTAGTTTTCCCCTAAAATGGGACATTTTCCCTAAATGGGAAACCATATAGTTCTTGAGCATTATAGCATTATTTGAGAATAGTATTGAGCATCGAGCTGGGTAAGAGTATAGATAATCCAAATCTCCTAACTATGTCATCACTAGCATAGGATAGGATCGTGTCGTTGATTCCGTTGACTCCTCAGAAAGACCCCTGTAAGGGCTTAGATATTTGATCCATAAGTTAAGTTCATCCTCTACCCTAACAAGGTTTAGGATGGCTCTGGCAATGTGAGAAAGACGTTGTATCAGCATAAGCTCACATGATGGTTGTGAGTTAGAGAAACTCTGTAATAAAAGTAAATTATATTATTTTAAGCATTTATTATTATTGCATACATTTTTAGTTGTAACGTTTGGTTGATAAGGTACACATGCATGCTTTACTGTTCAATTCACTATTTAGTGGTCTATATTCAGATTACCCTTTAAACTAAGTGTATTAGTTCAGTTAGTTTTTCTTATTCAACTATTTTACATACCGTACATTTCATATACTGATGTTATTTGGCACTAATCTTGATATGTTGTTGATTAAGATATTCGGGATCGATAGCAGATGCTTCACTAGAATCTTTTTCCATCAGCATTTGGTGAGACCTCCTTGCTTTTGGAGGGGTCCAGTTTGTTTAGTTTATTCATTATTTAGTAGACATTGATAGTGGAGTATTCAGGTAGCCAAGGATTTAGTCTCGGCACGTAATTTTAGTTCATTAGAGGCTTCATAGACGATTAGATGAATCATTCAAGTCATTATTCTCTATTGTTTTTAAAACACATATATTATTATTATTTTGACTTTTCAGACATTTAGATAGAATATTTTAAATGGTTTGTTTTTTTGTCTAAATAATTGTGATGCTCATATATTATAAGGCACATAAGTTGTTCAGTCTTTCAATTTAGCAACACACCAAGACAAATGTTCGCTTGGGACCAAAAATGATTTTGATCACGTCCCAGGTATAGGCTCGGGGCATGACATTTTTTACCACCGGTATCTCCATGCTTCTTAGTTATCTTATTATACTACCATATATTATGTTTTGTTATACATAAGAAGTATTGTTTAAGGGTGTTAATGGAATGATGTAAGATATAGAGTCCCAAAAGAAGGCAAGTAAATCTAAAACCTCTTTCTTCGTTAAGGCATGATCCGGAGTCGCATGTTCATCCTATAAAAGTCATCAAAAATTATATGCCACATAAAATCAGACTCTATTGCTATTACTGCTTCTCTCATATTAAAGTTTTCAACCTAGTCAGTTATATTACTCCTTTCAAGTCAAGAAGTTATAATAGTCTCACATGATCGTAAGTGTGTTTAGTTGAAACTCTTAGAAGTTACATGGTATATTTTTTCATGTCATAAAAGGAAGTAATTAGCCGTAGTACAGTTAAATATATACAATTCACATAGATGTATGATTATTAAACTAAAAGTAAGTAATTAATAATATGACCGAGTTATATGATTCATAATCTAAAAATAGTTTCTCACTCTAATCTAATAGATTCAGGCGATAAGTTGCTTATTTCATGCCTTCATATGCAAGATGAGATTATAGCTTTCTCTGAAAACATGGCTTGGGTATTTATACATGTCACGACCCAAAATTACAAGTCTGATGGCACCTATGTTCCCAATCGATAGGTAAGCGAGCTCAATAAGTTAATCAATTCAACTTAAAATATAAAAAAGTAAGTAGCAAAAAAATATCTTACATACTAAGTCTTCTAAATAAAATGCGGAAAACGGTACCACCCCAAGATTTAGTGTCATAAGTAAAAGAGTTTCGAAACTACGATGCAAATCTGGAACTAAATGACAAACCTAAACGTAAGGAGTATTCCGTCTAAATACTAAAACAAAATAATCACTAAAGATATAGAGGGAGGTGTGGGCCACGGAACAGCCAAGAAGCTCACCACAACTCCAGGATAACTCAAGCTCAACTCTGAAAGTTCCACGAAACGTGCTCAAATTCAAAATTCAATCTGCACAACAAAAGAGTGCAGCAAGTGTAGTATGAGTATGAAATCACGTGTACCCAGTATGTATCATAGACCGACAAAGAAGAAGTAGTGACAAGAGTATATACAAAAAAACATCCTTTTATTTTACAAGTTTATGTTACACTTATCAGCTAAGTTTCATCAATAGGAACAATCAGTGTCACGAAATTTCCAAACACTAATGAGGCACATGATCAAACAAGAATGAGTGATTTAATGAGATGCAACACCATGAAATGATATGCCTCAGATGCCAAGTGCTCTATCTCAACCGTGTATACACAATATACTTCTCAGGAATACATTGAGAGTTTGTGACCCATGGGGGACTCGCGAGGTCCATTTATTGACACGGACGATCTCCACGTGCATGTGCAGACGATCTCAATGCACTATCATAAAATCAAACAAAACCTAGCACGGACGATCTCCACGTGCCCAATTTATAATCATAAATCGATCTTAACACGGACAATCTCTACGTGTTAGACCTTTAGTCATATTCAATCTTATGTCAATTCATGTGCACAATATGATATCAATAAAATGGGATGATGAAGCATCTCAATAAATCAAATATCGCTATGACATATAATCACCTCATTTATCACAAATATATGGGTTCAATAAAGAAATACAACCACACAACAGAAACCAAATCACTAATACATAAGATAATGTCCATCTGCTTTGGCATTCTCGATTTACAAACCATAATTCTATAGCAATAAACTTTCTCTTTATAACATCGGTACTCGTACCAATGTCCTTCACACCATCGGTAAGAGACTCCCATCTTTCGCCCTTACCGATTGTCTATTCCATTTATAATCTTTAATTAGAAAAATGTCCCTCAATGAAGTGTAGATAGGCTTTACATACCTTGAATGCCAAACACCTATCACGAACCTCAAAATTTTGTCTTTCCCTTTTGCAAAGCTTCAAAATGATCACAACCTATCATATATGCATAATTCATAGGTAAACGAGTCCGTAGACACCCATATTGATATACTTCTAGCCTAGACCCAAAACTCGCCCTAATCTCTAATAAAACTCCTAATCTTGATACCAATTAATATGTCAAGTTTCATATTTTCTTTAATATCAAGCCTAGGGTTACGTTCCAATTTATCCAATAACATAAATCTAATGGTATTCATATAATACAATATACTTAATATTTAAATATATATATATCAATATGTCGAAACCAACTTAAGTATGAAGAGCTCACGAATTCCAAAGAAATTAACGAGCAAATTATAGATAAATTATATTCAATTTTCCTCTATTGACTGAGTACCTTCATCCTTTTAAGCTCCAATTATAAACTTCATGAACTTAAAAGGTTAACTGCAAATCGTAAAGGAAAAATTAAAAATCACAAAATCTGATCGACTAACATATTCAATATAATTTGAAATTTCACACACGGAGAGATAATCTTGTTTTCTTTTCTTGCCCAATGATTAACTAATCATTATCAATCATTATTTCACAATCACAATGCCCCCACTAACTCGGATAAGGATTTTCCTATGGTACTGAAGCGACCTATCTATCAAAAAAAATCAATATACATCCAAACTCTTAATTTAAGAGTTTACCTGAAGCACACAAATACCCTCTTGTCGACGCCGCAACTAATATATTGTCGAACTCTAATTTTTTCCTTAAATTATGATTCAAAATTGTCAACCCTTCTAATTTATTTCTATATATATGGGTCAAGTAGTATATGATATTAAATAAATTATAAACTTTACTCGCTAAGAATTAACTAAAATTACTCATTAATTAAATAATCATAGTTAAACGAACAGTTCAAAATTCTCATTTAAAATTTTATGGGAAGAGTATTTTATGATAGAAAGAGGTCGAGTGCTCAAAACGACCTAGCGGGTCATTATATCATCTACCGCTAAAACAAATATTCGTCCTCGAACGATAAAAGAAGAAATAAAAGCAATCGAACGCTTAAAACAAATAAGGATATCTGATCCACCTGTCCGACTCGTACTCCCAAGCATCCTCCTCAACTATATGATGCTTCCATTTAACCTTTACTGAAATAATTCCTTTCGACCTCAACTTTCAAATTTGCCTATCCAATATAATAACTAGCTCCTTCTCAAAAGTCAGATTTTGATCAACTAACGTTGATTCCAACTGAGTCACATGGAAACCATCCTGATGGCACTTCTTCAACATCGAAATATGGAGTATAGGGTGAAAAATCTACAAATCAGGTGGCAAAGACAACTCTTAAGCCACCCCACCAATATGCTAAACAATCTCGAAAGGACCAATATACCCTAAGCTCAATTTGCCTTTCTTCCCAAATCTCACTAAACCCTTCATGAGTGAAACCTTCAACAAAATCTGCTCTCCAACCATGAACTTTAGATCACAAACCTTTTAATATATATAACTCTTTTTATTTTTCCGAGCCATGAAGAGCCTATTGTGAATCAACTTGACATTATCCAAGGACTCTTCATAACACCTTGTCTCAAATCTTACCCAAGTCTCCATCATCACACTGTTGACTCTAATTTGGCTACACTTAAGATGATCTTGTCTTCGTGTAAGCAAAAATCCTATCAAATTTTGAAATATCAAATTTCATAAAGCTATTGTCTAAGGACTGGAGATCCATAGCCAAAGGATGCTTTCCATTCTTTAATAAAGCTAGACTATCCATACTTACCGTTCTTCAACTCAAGACATCTACTACCACGTTCGTCTTGCTCAAATGATAAATGATACTCATCCCATTATCATTGAGAAACTTTAACCATCTCTGCAGCCTCAAATTGAGATTCCTCATATAAAATATATACTAAAACACCTCGTCATGCACACCATAAAGATAATGCCTCAAAAACATTAATTCAAAGAATACAACCACCAAGTCCAAGTCATGAGTAGGATAGTTCTTCTCATGAACTTTCAATTGCCTCGAAGCATAAGCTATCACCTTCCCCTTCTACATAAATACACAATCAAGACCAATTCAAGACGCATCACAATATATGCTAAAATCCTCTTCCTTCACGAGTATAGTAAAAATTGAAGCACTAGTAAATTAAATTTTAAACTTTTGGAAACTCCCTCACACTCATTAGACCACTAAAAACCACATTCTTTTGGATCAACCTAGTCAGTACGGATGCAATAGATAAGAACCCCTCCACAAATCATCAATAATAATCTGAGAGACCTAAGGAACTCTGAATCTCAGTAATGGAAACACATCTGTCCCAATTATGAACTGCCTCAATCTCCTTGGGATCCACAATAATACCTTTCTTGAACACTTCATGGTCTAAATACGTCACAAAACTGATCAAAACTCACACTTTAAAAACTTGCATAAAACTTAATCTTCTTAAAATTTTAAAGAACAATCTTCAAATGATGCTCATGATCCTTCCTACTACAGGAATTTACCAATATATCATCGATAAAGTTAGTAAAAAAGGAATTCAAGTACGATAGAAACACCCCATGAAGATATATTTAATTTAATAAGTCTCTTACTCAACAAGTCTTATTACTATTCTTTCAATTCCACTGGAGCATTCCAATAAGAAATAATAAATAGGTCGAGTGTCCAACTCTAAGCCAAACTAAATTCGATATCATGATTAGGTGAAATACTTTCAAGAACTCTTTTACCACTGGAACTGATTCTAAAGGAAAATTATCAATACTAGTATCTCAAACATTAGTTAAATAGGTGATGCAATACCTTCTCTTTTTACCAGTTCAGACTTCACAATTGAAAATACCCTTCTCGGATAAGTACTGGGAGTTTCCTGCCACTTCATTTTAGGAATACTTGAAAATCAGAGGTTATTCTCTTGGCCTAATTGTCTGGAAATGCATCATAGGGAGAAATTCAATTCAAATTCAAAAGAACTAAGTCTGTCCATATGACATGTTCTACCAAGTAAACAACTTAAGATCGATGTAATCGATCTACCACTAAGAACCATCTACAGTTGTAGGAATGTATAGACATAGGATAATAGTCACAAACCATATTAAAATCCAAAATAAAGTATGTACTTACGTAAAATGAGGTAGATTCACGCTTGAAATAAAACTGTAGTCAATCGAGAGCATACCGAACGATATTTTAAACAGCCTTGGTTACTCCAATAGAGTTCGTTATTTACTGATGCAATATTTCTAACCACCATTGTATTGGTATATGATATGGAGAGAGATTCATAACTACTATGCACAAATCTCTATGAATGTCGTCATATAGCTTCATACAAGGATCCTTTCCAAAATCCTTTAACTAAAGAATACTTCTTTCCTCTATGTTTCAATTAACGTTACATATCCTCTATTCAATATCTAAAAGGCTCCTCACATATGAATTTATCACTATGTATCATTAACCCTCCATGTAAATGTCGTTGCTGACTGATATCCAATTTGGCCTTTTATAATCTCTTGATGTATTAGACTTAACCCGTCTTGTGGCTTCTATCAAATGAATATCAATGTGGACATCGAGCCCTTCAAATTATCTTCTGTATACCTTGACTCGAAAGGATAAACGGAAATATGTCATACGAATCTTATAACAAGTCTTACCCTCTTAAAGACCATTAGAAGTGATCGCATTTTATGTCTTTAATCTTCCTTAACTTCTCCTCATAGCCTTACCATAATCACTATCCTCTTATTTGATCGATCGATCTTTCTAATCTTACACTACTCTTAAAAACAACAACAATATATCATTTTATTACTGAATTAATCCCTTATTATAAACACAGGTCATAAAATTGTCCTAATAAATTCAAATGAAGTTCAAGTATCCTTGTCTAAATCACATCTCGAGCAAACCATTCTTACTATTTCATAACTCATCAATTTCATTTTTTAGAATCAAAAAATACATTACCAAGTTATTTTGCTAACCATGTAACATCTGTACTAAACCATACAATGTCATCCCCTTTCATGGGCCCAAATTTGAGAATGTTTCCTCACCATTGGTGAGAGAATGGAACAAAATTTTGACCTTAAAAAAATCACATACGCACGATAAGGAATAAAAGAATAGAAGTTTTCTAAAGTTCTATAACCTCTCAAAGATAAGTAACGGACGTTTCCGCACCGATCCGTCAGACTCTATTAGACTCAACTCTTGTACTTGTGAGATTGATGAACCTAGGGCTCTGATACCAAATTGTCACGATCCAAAATCACAAGTCGTGATGGCATCTATGTTCCCAATCGATAGGTAAGCCAACCTAATAAGTTAACCAATGCAACTTAAAATATGAAAAATTAAGTAGTAAGCAAATATCTTACATATTAAGTCTTTTAAATAAAATGTGGAAAACTGAAATAACACCCCAAGATTTAGTGTCATAAACACAAGATCTTCTAAACTATGATGCAAGTCTAAAAAAATGACAAACCTAAATGTAAGGAGTATTCTATCTAAATACTAAAATAAAATAATAACTACAGATGTAGAGGGAGGTGTGGGCCACGAAACAGCCAAGCAGCTCACCACAACTCCATGATAACACAAGCTCAACTCTGAAAGCTCCATGAAATGCATTCAAATTCAATATGCACCACAAAAAAGTGTAGCAAGTGTAGTATAAGTACGAAATCACATGTATCCAATATGTATCATAGACCGATAACAAAGAAGTAGTGATAGGAGTGTATACAAAAAATCATCCTTTTATTTTAAAAGTTTATTTTACACTTATCAGCCAAGTTTCATCAATAGAAATAACCAAATGTCACGAAATGTTCAAACACTAATGAAACACATAATCAAACAAGAATGAATGATGTAATGAGATGCAATGCAATGCAACACCATGAAATGATATGCCTCAGATGCCAAGTATTCTCTCTCAACCGTATATACAAGATACTTCTCAGAAATACGTCGAGTGTTCGTGACCCATGGGGAACTCGCGAGGTCCATATACCGACACGGACGATCTCCACGTGTCTATACGAACGATCTCAACGCACTATCATAATATCATACAATCCCAAGTACGCAAGATTTCCACGTGCCCAACTTATAATCATAAATTGATCTCGATATGGATGATCTCCACTTGTTAGACCTTTAGTCATACTAAATCTTATGGCAATGCATGTGCACAATATGATATCAATAAAACGGTATAATGAAGCATCTCAATAAATCAAATATCGCTATGACATATAATCACCTCAATTATCACAAATATATTGGTTCAATAAAGAAATACAACCACACAACAGAAACCAAGTCACTAGTACATTAGCTAATGCCCATATGCTTTGGCATTCTCGATTTGCAATCCATCACTCTATATTAATAAACTTTTTCTTTATAATACCAGTATTCATACCAATGCCCGTCACACCATTGGTACGAGACCTCTATCTTTCGCCCTTACCCATTGTCAATTCCATTTTTAATCTTTAATTAGAAAAACATCTCTCAATGAAGTCTAGAAAGTCTTAACATACCTTGAATGCCGAACACGTATCTCGATCCTCAATATTTTGCCTTTCTCTTTCGCAAAGCTTCAAAACCTTCACAATCTATCACATATGCAGAATTCATAAGTAAACAAGTCCGTAGACACCCTTATTGATATGCTTCTAACCTAGACCCAAAACTCGCCCTAATCTCTAATAAAACTCCTAATCTTGATACCAATTAATATGTCAAGTTTCATATTTTCTTTAATTTCAAGCCTAGGGTTAAGTTCCAATTTATCCAATAACATAAATCTAATGGTATTCATATAATACAATACACTTAATATTTAAATATATATATATATCAATTTTTCGAAACCAACTTAACTATGAAGAGGTCACGAATTCCAAAGAAATTAACGAGCAAATTATCGATAAATTATATTTAATTTTCCTCTATTGACTGAGTAACTTCATCCTTTTAAACTCCAATTATAAACTTCATGAGCTTAAAAGGTAAACTGCTCACTGTAAAGGAATAATTTAAAATCACAAAATATGATCCACTAACGTATTCAATATAATTTGAAATTCCACACACGGAGAGATAACTTTTTTTCTTTTCTTGCCCAATGATTAACTAATCATTATCATTCATTGTTTCACAATCACAATGCCCCCACTAACTCAAAAAGGATTTTCCTATGGTACTGAAGGGACCTATCAATCAAAAAAAATCAATATACTTTCAAATTTAAGATTTTACATGAAGCACACAAATACCCACTTGTCGATGCCGCAGCTATTGTATTGTCGAACTCTATTTTTTTTCCTTAAATTATGATTCAAAATTGTCAACCCTACTAATTTATTTCTATATATATGGTTCAAGTGGTATATCGTATATAATAAATTATAAACTTGAGTACTTGACCCACTAAGCATTAAGTAAAATTAATTATATAAAATTCGTCGTTAATTAAATAATCATAGTTAAATGAACAGTTTAAAATTCCCATTTAAAATTTTATGAAAAGAGTCTTTTATGATTAAAAGAGGTCTAGTGCTCAAAACGACCAAGCGGGTCGTTACAATAGATTCACTGCATTCAATGCTATTGTCTACACATAATTAAGACAAAGACATTTGGAACTTCCCACTGTGGATTCCCCTGACTATAAAGGCCTACAAGCAAATCATACAATGCCTTGGGGGTGTACCGACAAATAGAAATTATATCCAGACAATGAAATTTCACACATGGTTGTAACAGTTGGCTATAGATATTACACTGGTGTAACTAATTGCCTACAATAGTCCATCTTGTGACTTCCCGATGGTGTCTAGACATAAACTGGAAAAGAGTTACAAAAGAAAATAAAAGAAGCTTTAGATAAAGTATAAGATTTTGTTTGGGGTAAATTATAGGTACTATATGTATGAATAAATAACGCATGGTACTCTATATGAGGACCCTTGAGGTTGGTCATAGGTTCATTTTATGTTTCTAGTATGTATATGCTCAAACTTGCTCATATTTCATATCTGATTCATTTGAGCTTTATTACATGTCTACTTGTTATTAAGTCTACTTTATATACCAGTACATGTTTTATATGTAGTGACGTCCCTACTTGTGGAGGTGTTGCCTTTTTGTAAATGCAGGCTCAGGTACTCGGACAACATCGCTGGACATTCCTAGTCAAGTTGGACTTGGAAAAGGCTTTTGATCACGCTAAATGGTCCTTCATTGGTCAAGCTTTAAATTATTTCAATTTTCCTCCGAAAATAATTCAACTTATTTTTTCTTGCATCCCTTCATACATTTCAATCCTTGTCAATGGTACTCCTAAAAAATTCTTTTTTCCCTAGCAGATCTCCACTCCTCATACATTTTTATCATATGTATTTATCTTTAAATTAATTTTAGGCATTTGACTTGTATTATTGAATAAGTAAAGATAAAGATAACAATATAAACAAAATGAACCCCAAAAAAATCAAGCCCAAAATATGCCCTTAAAAACAAACAAAAATAATTGAAGTTGGATCAGCCCAACACTTGATGTTCCATTGCCTAGAAATATCTTTCTATAAGTACTCTCTTCAGGTAGGAAGAAAGTAGGAGGGTTTCCAAATTTTCATCTTCCTTTCAACAGTGATGTCGCCTCCCATCATCAATCATTCTTTTGTTCGCCTTCCTCTTTGGCTGATCAAAGTTACTGCATGGCGTGAATTTTCATCACATGTATGGTATTATTGTATAGGTGTATTTACTCCATTGTCAATTTCTTTCTATGGACATCGATTACTCTCTCTTAAAGGGGCCCTCAATTATCTCTTTTGTTCTATGTGGATGACACTATATTAACTGATGTTTTAAATATCACCACTTGTCATACCAATATTGTTATACATAATCAATTCATGGATGATACGAGGTAGAAAATAAACTATTCCAAATTAAAAAAAAATTAAATATTGTTATGCTTCTGATAAGCTCTTCATCCTTGCTAATCTCGAATTCCGAGAAGGTCACCAGTTTGGAAAATATTTGGACTTCCCAGTATTTACTAAACAACCATCTTCAGCTGATTATCAATTAATTGATAATTTTTTTCTATGTCTTGCGGGATGAAAGAAAAATTACTTTCACCATCCAGTCGTACAACTCTCATAAAAGTATTGTGAACACTCTTCCTAACTATGTCAGGTAATTCATATCTATTTCAGCTTATAATATCAAGACACTAGAAAAGTATGAACACAACTTTTAGTAGGGTTTAACCGATCATAAAAGGAGACTTCAGTTAGTTAAATAGAACAATGTTGCTTGATCCAAGGACGTTGGAAGCTTAGGCATTCAATATATGCATCTCAAAAATTTGACTCCTCTGGCCAGCACTACTTGGAATTTATTCCATAATCTGCGTTCCATGTGGCTTCCATTCTAATCAGAAAATATGCACTAGAAAGAACCCATTCCTGAACTTGGAAAATATTCTCATAGATTGGAATTTGTGTCATCGCGGTTACAAATGGGTCCCGTCCATAGGGAAGCATATTAGTTTACGGAATGAGCCTTGGATTAAGTCTGTGTTACTCTCCATAATATGATTATGATCCCTCTTCAAAAGGATCACCTTAACTTAAAACTTAACTCGATACACTATCATAACTCGTGGGAGATATCTTTTGATTTGCCCAGTACCACCATTGATGCTATCCTCTTTCCATCTTCCTCGATTCCCTAACAGTTTTGACAAAACTGTTTGAGACTTCGAACCCTTAGGAAGATTTTTAATCTAGTCTTTATACAATAATCTTCTTGTCATAACTAACAATACCCCTAAGACATGGGTGGATATGGAAACTTGCAACTCAGACCAAAATTAAGCATCTTTTCTGATTAGCATGGCATAACTAACAGCCTACAAATTCATACATCAACCACACTGGTCTCCCTATCAAATAATGCTGCAAACTTTGCCCTTTGCATTATCCTAAAACTATTCGACACATATTCCTTCAATGCCAGGGGCATGTATGTAAGTCAAGGGCTCAAGTGTTTGTTTTTGAAGTGGAGAGGAGGAATTTTTTAAAGACCAATTATTGTTAATAACTAATGATTAGCTAGACATTGGCCAAGAAGGCTTTGAGCATTGTCAAATTTCTTGACAGGCTTTAAATGGCACTAATGGTTATCACAATTTGAGGGTCCATGGGTACTGTCACCAAAGGGGTCTTAATATTTTTATTGATAGTGGCTTTACCCATAACTTTATGGATATTGCATTGACAACAAAGATGGGCTGAAAGGTTGATAAACTTAACCCACCCATGCAGGTAGGGGTAGCATATGGTTATTCAATTGAGGTGGACAGTTGTTGTCTTAGGTTGGAATGGTTGCTTGATAGGGTAGTCTTTTGAGCCAATATTCTCTTGTTACCTTTGGACTCCAATGACATGGTATTAGGTGTTCAGTGGTTGTGTACAATAGCTGGTGAAAAGGGGGGGGGGGGGGTTCTCTTCAATTTCATAATCTTGACCATGAAGTTTTTCTATGAAGGTAATGTGCAGACACTTAAATGGGTGGAACCAAAACTTAAGGTTGTGGATACCTCTGCCTTTATAAAATCTAGTGGTAAAGTTTTCAATTCTTCAAGATTTATGTTAATCCCATTATTGAGAGTGTCAAGGACCACAAGGAACAACTTAACAGTGAGGAACCACCTTCTGCAGTGTTATTTGTTTTGAAGGAGTTCCAAGAGTTTTTTAGTGAGCCTCAAGGATTTCCTCATCTGAGGACTACATTTGATCGTCATATTCCCCTAGTGGAAGGTGTGAATAAGTCAACGGCATACCTTATAGATATTCCCATGTGCAAAAGGATGTGGTTGAGAAAATGGTTCAAGAGCTTATGGACCAAGGTTTGATCCAGCATATTAGTAGTCCTTTTGCATCATTGGTGGTGCTTGTAGGGAAAAAAGATGACAGCTGGAGGTGTGTATAGACTACAAAGCTCGTTGGATAAATTGGGAGGTTCACTAGCTGCAACGGCCGCAGAAGCAGGAAGCAGTTCCTCTATGGAAAATTGGAAACATCGAAGTAGGTTGTGGCTTATAAATAGGAAGATAAGGCATTAGCGGACCGACTTGACAGGACCCCCCTTTGCTCTATCAAACTTGGCATGCGCTCCATCCAGGCCTGCGAGAACATATTCGGACACACGCACTACTCATATCGGTACTAGAAGCCCCCAGAGCAGGCCTGGAAGAGTATGAGCCCCACCTTCTGCGCGCGAATGTATCTTCCACATCTCCAATTCATACCCTTTGGATGTCTCCTTATGATGTTCACAAGATAGCCTTTAAGAATCATTCAAGACATTTTGAGTATTTGGTCATACCATTTGGGCTGACAAATGCACCTTCTACCTTTCAGATCTTAATGAATCAAATTTTCCAGAAACATTTGAGGAAATTCATCCTTGTTTTCTTTGATGACATTCTTGTCTTCAGTAGAAACTTTGATGATCACGTGATACACCACAAACTCACCTTTGAGTTATTATTGCAGAAAACGCTCTGTGCCCGAGAGTCCAAATGTGTTTTTGCAGCCATTACAATAGAGTATTTGATCCACTAAATTTCTGTTGCTCAAGGAGTGGCCACGGACCCCAAGAAAATTCATGTGATTAAATACTGGTTTTTCCCTCACGCTCTCAAGCAACTAAGGGGTTTTCTAGGGTTAGTAGGATATTATAGAAGGTTCATTGGTTTGTATGGCATAATCAATAAGCCCCTCACTGACCTTTTAATGAAGGATTTTCTCCATTGGACTGATTTGGCAATTTTTGCTTTTGGACAATTGAAAGATAGTCTCACTTCTGCTCCTGTGTTGGCCTTACCCAAGTTTGACATCACATTCAATGTAGAGACTGATGCATGTGATGTGAGAATATGTGTTGTGTTGATGCAGTTGGGTCATCCCATTGCGTATCTTAGAAAGGGGTTATCCCTAAGACATCAACCACGTTCTGTGGATGATAAGGAACTCTTAGCATTGGTGTTGGCTATTATTAAGTTGGCACAATAATTGATGGGGAGACACTTTGTGGTCAAGACTGACCAAAATGCCCTCAAGTTTTTGTTAGAACAACATCTACACAATGGATCTCATTTGAAATGGATCACTAAGTTAATTCAATTTGATTTTATGATATAATATAAGAAGGGTAAGGAGAACAAGGTTTGATGATGCCTTGTCTAGAGTCCCTGCTGCCTAAACATTGTCCATTGTGAGAACAAATTTCTTGCAATTTGTGATGGATAGTTGGGACACTGATGCAGTATTCCACAAGTTCATACAACAATTGAGGGACCATCTAGAAGAATCTAAGGGATACATTTACACCAACCAACAATTGAGAAGGCATGGAAAGCTAGCTAGTAATGGGATCTAATGATACATTGAGGGCTGAAATACTTAAACTGTGGCATTGTTCTTCCCAAAGGGGCCATTTAGGTATTGACAACACTTATAGGAGGGTTTCTTCTCTCTTTAATTGGCAAGACTTAAAGGAGGATGTTTCAAACTTTGTGAAAGAATGTGATATATGCTAAAGGAGTAAGTATGATATTGCTGCCTATCCTAGATTGCTTCAGCCTCTTTAGATCCCTACTATACCTTGGAGTAGCATTAGTTTTGATTTTATTGAAGGTCTTCCCAAATCAAAGGATAAAACAGGTATTTGGTTAGTGGTGGATAGATTCCCAAAGTATGCTCATTTTGTGGCCAGTCATCCTTATACTACCAAGGAGATTGCTAGGTTGTTCATGGAAAACATTTTTAGGTTGCATGGTATGTCATCTGATATTGTGAGTGATAGAGACCCTATCTTTACCAATAAGTTATGGCAAGAACTTTTCTCTATTCAAGGTGTCACTCTTAGCACATCTACTGCTTACACCCATAGTCAGACGGTCAGGCTGAGGTTATGAATAGACACTTGGAAACTTATCTTAGGTGTTATTGTTTTGAAGCACCTTTGGATTGGGCTCAATTTTTGGTTTATGCACCTCGTTTCACTCCTCTATTCAATCCACTCCCTATGAGGCCCTCTATGGCCAACCACCTTTCATACATCATCATTATTTAGCCGGTGGTTCTGCATTAGAAGTTGTGGATAGAGACTTACTTACTAGAGCATTCAAACTTCAGTTGCTCAAGTTCCTTTTGCATAGGTCCTAATAGAGGATGACTTCTCAAGCTAATAAACACTGAACTGATAAGCAGTTCAATGTTGGGGACTGGATTTTTTTGAAAATGCAACCTAACAGACAACTTACCATGACCACTCACCACTTTCATAAACTATCCTATAAGTGTTTTGGACCTTATCTGATTTTTACAGCTAAGCAAAGAGAGAAAATTATTGAGTGTTAAAAATCATTAGATAGGAAAATCATTACCTTTCTATTTAATGATTTTTAACACTTATTACTGTAATTTTGAATCAACCACAGTCATGAGTGTTAAAAATTATTAGATATGTGAACTGGCAAGGTAAACTATTGAATTGCATAAATTTATATGATAAGACAAATACTCTCAGATAAATTATTTTATTTAGTTATGTATTTTGCAAAAACTTTTGCTTTCAACCCTTTGGATTCTTAATTAACCTAGTCACTGCCATCATTTGTTATGTTATCTTATTACAGTTTATTCTACATTATTTTTAAAAACAATTAAGATCTATCGAAGAGATTGCTGATTTGAAAAGGATTTAGTCGATGTGACAACACATTTTGTCTGTTTGTCGCCCTATTAAAACACCGAGAATAATGGCATATGTTTTCTTAGATTCTCACCTTATAATTTTAATTACCGTTACTCTACTTTACAATATTATAATAGTTCTAGTATGAAAATTTTTTTAGCTTCCACCTATCATTACTTGATCATTGTCCCCTCTTTATGTGGTTTTTGCATGGTAAGCTTTCCATAATTTTGTATATTTTCTTTCCGTTTTAATTTGTTTTGTCTTATTATTATTTTTAATCCATTTAAAAAAGATATATTTTTCTTTTTTGGTTCTTTTTTTAAATTATAACTTTGACATATTTAAGACCACAAAATTAAAGGACGTTTTGGCACATTATCATATTTTAATTTAAGACTAAAATTTAAAAGTCTTTATTATTTACTTAAATTTCTTGTCGAATTATAATAGGACAAAAAAATTAAAATGAGTAGGATGATATAAATAGGATTCTTTTTACAAAAATGTGGATATATGATAATATTTCCACAAAATCTTACTAATTTATACATCTTGCAACAAGCCCTGATTAGAGTTATCTAAAGTAGAGCTTCTTTTCATCGAAAATTGCTAAGCTAATTTAATAAATTTTGAATTCAAATCAATTCATTTTGAGAGGAATCCCATTTAGAAGGGAGTATTAGTATAAATTAGTTAGTTGGTTTAGATTATATCATCTGATTATTATATTGATAACAATTAATATCTAGTATTTGTTGTTATATGCATGTTTCTCCAAATATTGTTAAATCAATTGTTCACTTATTACTTGTATTATAAATATAATTAAAAATGATATAATTAGTATCTTTGTAAGCATAATGATCTTGTAGATGAGATAGGTAGGATTTAAATAGAATTAAAATCCTTTAATTTGATTTATAATTGACATTGATTACTCCTTATTACATTTCGTTTCAGAAACAGAAATATATATGACAAAGAGACCCAAATCTAGAAAAAGAAGAAAGAAGATCCCAGTGTAGCTAATTAGTGGTTATAAGGTAAGATAATACCAGCTTATAATTACTTTGTTTATTACGTTTTAGGGTATAGCCCTAAGGATTCCACAACCTAAAATGTTCTTGTCTAATGGTCTCCTACTGACTAGGGTTTCTTTCCATATAAACATGTATGTGTCATATCATGAATTAATACTTCCTTTTTTAATTATTTAAAAGTTCCTCTCAAAAGTCATTTGTAGAGATTAGGATTGCATTCGATTTTAAATTTTATCGGTTATCGCTTTGTTCGTAGAACCATTTATAGAATAATAATTAAGATATTGATTTATTGGTTATCAACTTATCATTGTTATCAGTTATGTTAATAGTTTAATCGTTAAGATTTTACACAAAAAAGTCTCATTGAAAATCAGTTACAAATAAAGTGGCAAACCAAATGAAATGAGTTGACATATTGCATTTTGCTCAGAAACGACTACCGGCACCTACTAGAATAATCAAAAGTTTGAGACAGTGAAAAATGAAAGTATGAAACTAAATGATAAGTCAAGGAGGACTTTATATATACTGAATGATCATATAAATGTTATTTATTTGCAATAGATTTATCGATTAATCCTTTTAAAAAACTTTAAATCATTGAGAACCGATAATCTAATATAAAAAAAAATCAACATGTACCTGAGTTCTCAAAATCAAAAATTCATTATTAATAAGCCAATAACTTTAAATTTGTCTTGGTGATTGTGATTAGATTTTGAACCATCCATTCCTCTAGGGCTTGTTGGAACATTATTGCCCACTCTCGTTTAATAAATTATACTGTAATGAACACAAATATGCCCTACCATTAGGACGAATTTTGTACCAAAAAAACTTTCACCTCGTTTGAAAACTGATCTCACATCCCAAATAAGTTAAATTACTTTTACTCATCTCTTTGCAAAAATTACTAAATTATTTTATTTCTTTTTTTATTTTTGGTTAGAAAGACTTGCTAAATTATATATAGAATGTATCAATGACAAAATATAGGATCTCGCTAGACTAAAGTAGCGGTGTAGAAACTAGGAGTGCCCTCTTTATACCTGATGTTCATCAATTGTTTCAAAAGAAACAATTTATTATTGCCAGTCTTCAAAGCATAAAGTGTTTCGAGTTTGTCCCTCAAACTTCTGACATGTGTCTCACTCACAATGTGATATCTGACATTATTTTCAACCCATTGTCTAATATAGCCACAAATCTGTAAGTGCTCAGATTCCTAATGCTCATCATTCATAGATTCGGGTTTATTAGAGGTAAACACATGGAAATATATTTTCTTGACAAATAGAAGATCTTTCATCTTGCCTTTCCAAGTGTGATAATTACTACCATTCAAACAAACCATCTTTCTCATATTTGATTCCATCATTCAAATAGATAATCAACAACAACCCAATGCTCTGATACCACTTTGTTGGGAAAGGCAAGCACAAAATAAATGTGCATGACAGGGCAATGGCGGAAGCAATCCAAGTAAAAAATTTTCCTTTCAATTTGAATCAAGAGAAGACAAAATAATGCAAGAAAACCACTGTTTGGGGCAGCAAATAAATCAACCAAGCAAGCAAATAAAATCAACAACAAGAGACACCAAGGTTTACGTGGAAAACCTTTTCGGTGTGAAGAAAAAACACCACAAGGCCAAAGCTCCACTAAAATCAACAAGAGTGACAAAAGTGTTTTCCAAAATATCGACCAACAAAGTGTCATACAATGAGCAACACAACTACAAGATAGCACCAAAAACAAGAGAAATAAAAAGGAGCAAAATTACAAAAATTTAGCTATTGTTCACAAGCAAAAATCTGGAGCTACAGGACTCCAAATTGCCCTCTCTCAGTTTCCAATCAAAGATTAAGTTGAAAGAAACAAGCTGTTCAAAAATCAGCCCAATTGAACAGGAAACGAAGCGGGAATCGCTATTTGAAAATGGCTCCTAGGATTTGTGCGAAAATCTACACTCTCTCACTTTTCTCTCTATATGGCTGCTGATCCAACTCTTGTAATTCTTCAAAATAAGACCTAAAATAAAGTCTTACAAATGCACCATAATATTGGGCTTATGGGCAAAGTGGGCTATTCCAAATTGGGCTCAAATTTATTCACATAGGAAAGGAAGGAGACCCAAAACCTTGGATTTTTATTTATCCACATAGGAGGGTAAAAAGACCCAAAACCCCAACAATTCTCCCCCTATGGACTATGTAGAGGAGACCACCATCCCAGTGATCATTCAGCATTCTTCAAACATCCCTCTTCGCAAAGCTTTAGCCATCATGTCGGAACCATTATCATTAGTATGTATCTTTTAAAGTTTAAGCAATATAGAATCCAACACATCTCGAATCCAATGATACCTCACATTATTGTGTTTAGACTGATCATGAAATTTAGAATTCTTGCCAAGATGAATAGCACTTTGACTGTCGCAATAAAGCACATACCTCTCTTGAGCACAACCAAGTTCTCCCAAAAATCTCTTCATCCAGAGCATCTCTTTGCAAGCTTCAACAGCAGTAATAAGCTCAACTTCAATAGTAGATAAAGCAACACATTTTTTGCAACCTAGATTGCCAAGAAACAACTCCCCCTGCCAAAGTAATCAAGTAGCCTGAAGTAGAGTTACGAGTATCAACATCACCAGCCATGTCTGAATTAGTATAACCACAAAGAATAGGATTCCCTGTACCAAAACACAAACTAAGCCTAGAAGTGCCACAAAGATATCTCATAATCCACTTTATAGCATTCGAATGCTCTCTTACAAGATTAGAAAGAAAATGGCTAACAATACCAATAGCATGAGCAATCCTGTACACACCATTGCATACATCAAACTACCAACAACTGAAGCATAAGGAACTTTCTTCATATCTTCCTTCTCACCATCACTAGAAGGACAATGCTTAGTACTCAATTTGAAGTGCATAGCTAAAGGTGTACTGACGACCTTATCTTTGTCCATGTTGAATCTACGAAGTAATTTTTGAATGTACTTCTCCTGTGACAACCACAACTTCTTGGCATCTCTATCATGGACAATCTGCATGCCAAGAATCTGGCTTGCTAGTCCCAAGTCTTTCATAGAAAACACTTATTCAACTCTTGCTTCAACCTTTTAATCCTGCAAGCATTATGACCAACAACAAGCATGTCATCAACATAAAGCAAAATGATAATAAAGTCATTACCAGAGAATTTTTGCACAAAAACACAATGGTCTGAAGAAGTCTCTTTGAAGTCCTGCTGACATAAAAGAACCAAACTTTCTATTCCATGGCCTAGGAGCTTGTTTTAGACCATACAAGCTCTTCTTTAATTTGCAAACATAATTCTCTTTTCCCTTGACTTCAAAGCCATCTGGCTGCTCCATATAAATTTCTTCATCTAAGTCACCATGGAGAAAAGTAGTTTTAATATCTATTTGTTCAACCTCTAAGTCCAAGCTTGCAGCCAAGCCTAGAACCACACGAATGGATGACATTTTCACAACTGGAGAGAATATTTCATCAAAATCAATTCCCTTTTTCTGCTTCACAACTAATCTAGCTTTGTACCGTGGAACTGGGTTACCATCTTCATGTTTCACCCTAAAAACTCACCTGTTTTTCAAAGCTTTTTTATCTTTAGGTAACATAACCAAATCAAAGGTATGATTATCATGTAGAGACTTCATTTCATCCTCCATAGCATCAAACCACATTTCTTTTTCTTCACTTTTCATGGCCTCATCAAGACTCTCAGGTTCTCCCCCGTCAGTCAAGAGTACATACTCATTGGGAGAATAATGAGATGGAGGTATTTTCTCTCTAGCAGATCTTCTGAGAGAAGTCTCTAGAGCATCAATAATAGTTGGTTCCTCACCAACCACATCGTCTTACACTGGAGCATCAACGACATATTGATCATTCTGAATATGATCACTATCTTCAATATCAACTTGATTTTCATCATTTTGAAGATTTTCATCAGGTGCAATAGTCAAAGGAACTGGATCAACATCAACTAGGTTCTCACAACTCTGAAAATCAACATTCTTAGCTTTGTCAAAATCTTCAATTGTTTGGTTTTCAAAGAACACAACATCACGGCTTCTAACAAGTTTCTTCTCAACTAGATCAAAGAAACGATAGCCAAATTCATCTTTACCATAACCAACAAAGATACATTGCCTTGTTTTAACATCCAAATTTGACCTCTCATCCTTAGGAACATGCACAAAAGCTTTACACCCAAAAACTTTAAGATGATCAAAAACTTTAAGATGATCATAAGAAACATTATTACCAGACCAAACTCTGTCAGGGACATCACCATTCAAAGCAATATTAGGAGATAAATTGATAATATAGGTAGCAGTATTAAGTGCTTCTGCCCAAAAGGAATCTGACAGCTTAGCATTTGAAAGCATACATCTAACCCTCTCAACAAGAGTTCTGTTCATCCTCTCTGCTAAACCATTTAGCTGAGGAGTCTTTGGAGGATTTTTCTGATGCCGAATACCCTGCTCTCTGCAATATCTATTAAAAGGACCAATATACTCACCACCATTATCAGAACGGATGCATTTCAATCTCTTCCCCGTCTGTCTCTCAACCGAGGCCTGAAAATTTTTAAACACATCAAGTACCTGATCCTTGGACTTCAAAGAGAATACCTAGAGTTTGCGAGAATGATCATCAATAAAAGTCACAAAGTAAAGTGCACCACCATGAGACTTTACCTTAAAAGGACCACATAAATCAGAATGTACCAACTCCAGCAAATCAAGCTTCCTCGAAGGTAGATGACTCTAAAAAAACCTCTTTTCTGTTTACCGGCTAAACAATGAACACATTTGTTCAGCTTTGCTTGTTTCACTCCAGAAAGTAAATTCTTCTTAGCCAAATTGTCCATCCCCTTCTCGCTCATATGACTCAGTCTTCTATGCCATAACTTTGATAGAGTATCATTCTCCACCAAATTTACTGAGCCTCTAGAAATGGAACCCTAAAAAATATGCAAGTTAGACAACTTGTTACCACGGGATACAACCATCAAACCTCTAGTAAGCGCTCCAGTGGCCAGCACCAAGGGTATTAACATAACCCTCATCATCAAGGTATCCCACAGAAATTAGATTCAAGCGAATATTTGGAGCATATTTGACATTATTGAGAACTAGTTTTGAATCATTATTACTTTCCAAACAAACTGTCCAAATGCCACGAACTATAACCTCATGATTATTGCCCATTTTTAACATACCAAAATAACCTAGAATATAAGAAGAAAATAATTCCTTCTTTGGCGTGACATGAAAAGTAGCACTAGAATCCACAAACAAGCTAAATTCATCGCAAACAAGATTAACGACATTTTCATCACAAGAAACAAGAAGGTCATTGTTAGCAACAACAACAACACGATTTTCATTGTCGCCTTCTTTCTTTTGTTGTTTCATATCTCTCTTGTACTTGAAACAATATTTCTTAATATGCCCATTCTTGTGGCAATAGTCACATGTAACATTCTTAAATTTAGACTTTGACTTTCTTCTACTTTTATCTCTATCATTCTGACCTTTGAACTTGCTTCTCCCCCTGTCTTAAGTAACCAAAACATCAGAGTGTGAAATCGAAGAAGATGAGCCTTGAGATCTTCTTCTGATCTCTTTATTCAAGACACCACTCTTAGCATATTCCATGGTTACAGCACCACTGGGAGCAGAATTAGTTAAAGAAACTCGAAGAGCTTCAAAAGAGTCTGGCAGAGTATTATGAAGCCATAGTCCTTGTATTTCTTCATCGAATTTTACTCCCATTCTGGACAACTGCTCAAGAACACCTTGAAAATCATTAATATGATCAGAAATAGGAGTGTCCTCTTTATACCTGATATTCATCAATTGTTTCAATAGAAACAATTTATTATTGCCAATCTTCGAAGCATAAAATGTTTCGAGCTTGTCCCACAAACTTCTGGCATGTGTCTTACTCACAAAGTGATTTTAGACATTATCTTCAACCCATTATCTAGTATAGCCACAAACCTGTAAGTGCTCAAATTTCCAATCCTCATCATTCATAAATTCGGGTTTATTAAAAGCAAACAAAGGTAGATGCATTTTCTTGGCAAATAGAAGATCTTTCATCTTGCCTTTCCAAGTGTGATAATTACTACCATTCAAACAAACCACCTTTCTCATATTTGGCTCCATAATTTAAATAGATAATCAACAACAACCCAATGCTCTGATACCACTTTGTTGGGAAAGGCAAGCACAAAATAAATGTGCACGACATGACAATTGCGGAAGAAACCCAAGTCAACACTTTCCCTTTTTATTTGAACCAAGAGAAGAAAAAATAATGCAAGAAAACCACTGTTTGGGGCAGCAAAGAAATCAACCAAGCAAGCAAATAAAATCAACAACAAGACACACCAAGTTTAACGTGGAAAACCTCTTCGGTGTGAAGAGTAAAACCCACAAGGGCAAAGCTCCAATAAAATCAACAAGAGTTACAAAAATGTTCTCCAAAATTGCCACCAACAAAGTGTCATACAATGAGCAACACAACTACAAGATAGCACAAAAAACTAGAGAAATAAAAAGGAGCAAAATCACCAAAACACAACTACTGTTCTTGAGCAAAAATCTGGAGCTACAGGACTCCAAATCACCCTCTCACATTTTCGAATCAAAGATTAATTTGAAATGAACAAGCTATCCAAAAAATCAGCTCAATCGAACAAGAAACAAAGGGATAATTGCAATTTGAAATTGGCTGCTAGGGTTTGTCCAAAACTCTGCACTCTCTCTCTTTTCTCTCTATATGGCTGCTGATCCAACTCTTGTGAATCTTCAAAATAAGACCTAAAATAAAGTCTTACAAATGCACCATAATATTGGGCTTATGGGCAAAGTGGGCTATTCCAAATTGGGCTCAAATTTATTCACATAGGAAAGAAAGGAGACCCAAAACCTTGGATTTTTATTTATCCACATAGGAACGGAAAAAGACTCAAAACCCCAACATCATGTACTACCTCTATTTCATATTATGTGAATTTTTGGAGCTTTTCTCATTGTTTAAAATAATTGAATTGTTCAAAGTATATTGCACTACTTAAAAAGTTATATTTATGATTTAAAATACATTGCACTGCTTACAAAGTTTTATTTATGATTTCACAAAAGACAATAGTGGAAAGTACTCACTCTGTCCCTTTTTACTTGTCTAATTTTTACTTTTTACTTGTCATTTTTGACAAATCAAGAAAAGACAATGTTTTTTACCTATTATACCCTCAATTTATTTAGAAAGTTAATGTTTTTGAAAAATGTAGAACCTCTTTTATGAGTAAATTGATTTTGGAATTCTATCAATTAATAGGGATAAAATAGTAAACTCACTATGTCAATTATTATTTTATTAAAAAGTGTGAGTCAAAAATGGACAAGTAAATAGGAATAGAGGGAATATTGTTTAAATTATGTCCTTAAATGTTTTTTTAATAAGTGTGCATTATCTCATATATTTAATTAATATGTAATAGAGGGAGTAATTCATTACAATTACATGTTGGAATATGTTTAACAAAATATTAATTTTTGTATGTGTAGCCTTAGGTGTGTCTCTCATATTAATAAGAATATATTTTTAAAAACTGCATAAATATTATTTAAATATATGTTTGTATGACAATATGAGGAATTTAGAAAGAAAATTATAAATTTCAAATTGATAAATATCATGTTTAAGAGTATTAATATAAAAAATATAGTTAATTTTAAAATTCTAAATATTAAAAAAAAATAGTTTTTCATGTGTGAACTCTATTCTAAAATTGTAAAAAAGTGAACGACATTTTAATATAGGGTTCATACTTTAAATTTTTAGTAAAAATTGTTAGAACAAGAATGATAAAAGTACAAGTAATCCAAAACAAAACTTTGTTTGGCTTAGAGGCACATTAAAACATTTCTTGAAGATAGTTTGAGTCTCTCTCACGAGCAAACGGAAGAATAAATAACAGCTTTATCTTCGAAATTCAACTAAGCCACAAAACAAGTAGCATTCAAGAATGTTGCTCTTCTATTCTTGAATTGGTGATTTCACCTTTTGATTAATGTCTGACAAATACTTTTCAAAGGAAAGTAGTTTTTTTGAGTGCTTATCTTTTCAAACAAAAGAAACTCAATTTATAGGAAAAAAAATTTGCGAGAAAAAACTTTAATTAAATTATATTTATTATAGGTTAATGAATTGAAAAGAAAACTTATCTTCCAAAAAATGTATAACGTAGAATTAAAACAAAAATGAATGTTACAATTCACATTCATGTATTTTGTATATTTCAAAACTTTTAACATATGAATTTGTTTCAAAATTAATTGAAACACTCTAACTCTTATAATACCCCACTTGTTTCAAGAAATTTTATCTTTGAAACATTAAAAAAATATTTTGAGACATTAATCTAGCAACATGCATCTATAATGGTGTCTTTTGGACTTCAACCATTAGCTAGTGAAGGCTTTCTAAATCATTTACTACTTAGTGAAAGAATCTTGAACTAAGTGGTTCATTGAATGAAATAGAAAAATACTCCACGCATATTACTATGTTTCGGTGAAAATCGAAATCCTTTGACACCTTACGGCCATGTGTCCTGAATCATTTTAGCTAAGTGCTTTAAGATTTCCCTGTTAAAATCTTATTGAAGCGTCCTCCACTTCACACTTAGTGCTGCATACTCCGACTAAATTGTCTATGAATTTCATTAAGAGAAATTAATTTCATCCTCCTTTACAACAAAGTATCGATAAATCTATCAATAGTACTCCTACACACTTCAACCGAAACCGGTTTATAGATTTATTAAGAGAATGTAATCTCATCCTTCTCTTTAGTAGGAGTATTGATAAATTTATCAAGAGTTTTCTTACTAACTCTAACCGAGATCGATTTTATAAATTTATTAAGAGAAAAGAATCTCAATCATGCACATCCTCTTATTTCATTTTATTTTGAAAATGGAAATTTTATTGATATTCTTCACACTAGAAACTTTACTTGTTTTTCCCTTTGAACCCAAGATCACATCATTAGGTAGGGTTACCAGAAAGTACAATTAATTTACAACAGGCTTTATATCATCCCATTACAAGTTTCCACCACTAACTCTTTTTCTAACCCTTTAGACAAAGGATCTGCTAAATTAAATCTCGGCTTCACATATTGAAGCGATATTATGTCTTCCTCCAATAATATCCTCACATGATTGTGGTTGAGATTAACTTATCTCAACTTTTCATTGTAACAATCACTTGAAGCCCAAAATATAGCATCTTGATTATCACAATAGATAGTTAAAGGTGGTACTGGCTTACTCCACAGAGGAATGTCAATCAGCATAGTTCGCAGCCAATCAACTTCTTCTCCGGTAGAAGACATAGCTATAAATTCTAACTCCATGGTTGAGTGAGTATTACATGTCAGCTTCTTCGATTTACAAGAGATCGCTGCTCCAGCTAAAGTGAAAATCTAAGCAGTAATGAATTTAGAGTCATTTGGATCAGAATTCCAACTAGCATCATTATAGCCTTCAAGAATAGTGGTAAGGTAGAATAATGTAGGCCAACATTAATCGTACCCTTCAGATATCTTATGCAACACCTCAAACTTGGAAAAGAAGGAAAATAAATAAAGTTTTGGGTTGCAGGTTTGACCTACGACTTCCACCTACTGTTGGTAGAAGCATCTACGGACCGTAGATGGCATCCGTAGGGAGAGGGGAAATGAAGTTAAATTTTTGGGAGAATGGTTACGACCTACGGTTGCCATGTATGGTCCGTAGGTAGACCTACCAATCATACATGGGTCCCGTCAAATGATGGTTCAAAAATCAGAGTTTCTGAACCTTACCTACGGTTGACCAGGATAGTCCGTAGTAGGACCTACGGACCGTAGGTCTGAACCGTAGGTGAGGCTCGATAGTTTTTTAAAAGGGACTTTTTCATCTTTTTTAAATTTTTTTAACCTAATACTATGTCGTTTTGTCTTCTACCCTAAGCCCTATATAAAGGTTTCAAACCCCCAAATTACCCATTCACAACTCATTCTCTTAATTTCCCCAAAACTTGACCAAATTCATCCTCCCAAATTCTGTCAAGTCTAAGGAAGAATAAGAAGAGCTAGAGTTCCATTCAAGTCTCCAATTCTCTAATTCTCCATTTTCTTGGGCTTAAAGGATCAAGGTATGTGTGTGTGTTCACCCATGAAGTCCTTTCCTTCATGGGGTCCTCAAAGATTTCAAATCCCCAATTTAATTCCCAATTTATCAAATTAGAATTTCAATCCAATGAATGTGGGTTTTTTTTTTCCAATTATGATTGATTATGATTACTTAAGTATTCTAATGCATGAATTGATGTTAATCTATGATATTCAATTGAAATTGCATTGACCCATGACTAAATTATTATTTTTCAACTATGATCGTATGATGAACCCATGAATATATGAATTATGAAATTATGAAGATATGCATGTTTTTATGAGATGAGTATAAATGAATTGATGATACTTTGAAACGAAAGTATTGGGGTGACCTAGAGTTTTTCTCTCAGTGCATGTTAGCAAGGCAGCTAACGTGCACCTACTTTAAATGCAAATGGCCACCATGGAAATGAATGTCAGCTTGCCTGGGAAGATGGTAACACCACATGATGGAAGTAGATGCACACTTCCTCCTATCAATTTTGGTAACTTCCTCCCTCCCAAATTTAGATCCATCTCGGAAGAGGTTGAGGATTCTAGATTGGAGGTAGACTCGCCCACCTCTGTACACCTCCAGAGTTTTGGTACCTCGTGCCCAAATAGGAAATTACAATTTTCTGGGGTTACTATAGCTACTAATCCTCAAAAGAAGAAGGAATATACGGAGAATAGGAACCTAGGTAAGGAGTAAGCACTTAATTATATTCCTCCGATCTCAAAAGATGGTAAGGTCTATGTGAACATCAATGAAGAAGATGTGATGGAGCAGATGAACTACGAGCAAAACTCGTTGATTGGGTATATTATTGGTGACATGTCATACCTAAAATCAATCGATAACTATGTTTCCAATATATGGAGGTGTGAGACTATGACACAAATCTTACCCCATGATGCTGGGTATTTTATTTTCTGATTCAATTCAGAGGAAGACCGGGATAGGGTTCTATTAAATGGTCCTTACGCATTTCACAACAAACCTTTTGTGGTTCAGCAATGGGAAATAGATTTTGTGTTTGATCCAAATTGTATAACCACTATGCCTCTGTGGATCACTCTACCAGGTCTACCGGTGGGCTACTTGTCTTGTGAGGCTTTGAGCGAAATAGCAAGTTGTATTGTGAAACCAAAGCATACTGATCAATTCACAACAAGCATGGAACACATTTTGTATGCTCGTATATGTGTTGAAGTTGATGTATCAAAACCTCTAATTGAATCCATTGAGACGATTACGCCTATTGGCACGTTCCATCGGCCTGTAGAATATGATTGGAAACCCAATTTCTGTGGGCATTGTCTTAGATTTTGCCACCAAACAGATGAATGTCGAGTTTGCCACAAGCCACCAACAGAGGAAGTTTAATGAGGGCCCAAGAAGGAAGAGAAGGAATAGACGAAGAAGGAGACCTGTGCGGTAGGGGTGGAAAGCAAAGGAACCACCTAAAGAAATAGTTAAAGATGACATTGTAACACCCTGAAAATTTCTAAGCTAAGGCCCGAACCATTCTTTATTTGCATGTAAAAATTGTATTGGGTGATTCTTAAATTTCTCATATGGGTAGAGGTCATTTTCTTAGTGTTCGAATGGATTTGGATATGACTCAAGGTCACAAGAACCCCCTAGCACAAAGTTGAGTTGAAAGCTTCATTATCGATTAAGTTTTGTTATAAGATTCTACTTACATCAACTTCAAACAATCATATCTCCCAGTACATAATGAATTAGGTAGCCCATGACCTATCAAGTTGAAGGTCGTTGAGTCCTCTTTCCAACAATACTAAGTTTGCCTTTTTTCGAACTCGGAGTAAAATGTTATCGCTAATTTACCAGAGACTGCCATATCAGAGTTTCTGAGTCTGTGAATGATGGATAACACCAATGGTCCGTCGGTTGAACGATGAACCGTCCTGTCAAGTCATCGGTAAAGTACTAAGAGTCAACTTTAGGGACCCTAAATATATGGATCCAACTGACGGGCCGTAAGTACTACTATGGGCCGTCATTTGGACCTGTAAGTGAACTTTTGAGAGCCTTAAAAATTCAATATCAATTCCACCGATGGGATGTATGGTCTGTAGATCAATCCACAAACCATAGATGGTCCCTTGGACAATTTTTATCAGCTTTTAAAAAGGGGTAGTTCAGTCTTTTCCCACCCCTTCTAAGCCTAAACCACGATGTTTTTACACAAAATTAAGGTCCTTAAACACATTAATCAACCCCAATACTCTCATTAACGCTTCCAAGTATTAGAGCAAGGATCCAAGAGGAGAAATCTAGGTTTTCAATCGCTCTTCCAAATTTTCCAAGAACTTCATTCTTCCCAGGTATGTCCATTCATAGTGTTGAACTAGTTCGTCCTCACGCCCTACATCTAAATCCAGTTATTAGTAAGTTGAATCAAGGGTTCTACCCTTAGTTTTATGAAATTCCTACTTTATGAGATGTTGATACTTTATGCGTTGAACTTCGTGAATTATTGTTCATGCTTGTTGTTCCACATGGATCCTATATATTGAATCTTGCTAAAAATATTTTGAATTAGTAAGTTCCATACATTGATTTTGAAAACTAAAGATAGTTTAAGACAAAAGTTTTGAGCATGATTTTCAAATAGAATTTAAGGGGACTTCAATGGTTCCAAAAGTGTCACTTTTACTTTGAAAAGAGAACACTATTTCCATAAAAGTACAGAGAGTTTTCATAGTAATTCAGAAGTACTTAGTAAAACTTTAGTGACTTCTTAAAGAAGATTTTGAGAAATTATCTCAACTCTGAGAATATCGTATGTGAGCATTTAAGTTATATGTATATTTTTGGGAGTAGTATTGAGCATCGATATGGGGTAAGAGTTCAGACAACTCAAATCCCATAAACTACGTAGCCAGCCTAGGATAGGATCGTATCAAAATTTGGATGACTCCTCATTGCCTCAAGAAGGCCTTTTAAGTGGATCCATCAGTTCAGTTGCACTCTATACTCCGGCAAGTTATTGTACGACTCTTGCAACATGGGTAAGATGTTATATCATCACGAGGCTCAGAGTGATGGTTGTCGGTTAGAGAAACTCCCCAGTAAAGTAAAGAGTAATTATAAATATACATTTCAGTTTATTTCAGTATTTGCTATTATTGCATTTAATTTGTGAAGCTTAAATACTTTTATGTCATGTTTATGCTTTACTTCAGTTGAGTTATATATCAGCCTCTTAGTTTAGTTATTGTTTCACTCAATTATATTGCATACTCGTACATTCAATGTACTAATGTCATTCGACCTGCATCATTTTATGATGTAGATAAATGTGTTCAAGATCATCAACAGGCGTTTCGTTGAGCTCGCCCAGTCACTCGTCAGCTTTCGGTGAGGCCTCCTAGCTTTCGGAGGACTCCATCTTTCGTTTACTTTTGGTACTTGTTTAAGGTTGTCGTGGGTCTTGTTCCGATGCCTATCTTAAAACAATAGAGGCTTCATAGACAGATAGTATTGAGAGTCTTTTAGTATTGCTATTTAGATGTTTTGTTAAAACTATTATTGCTTTCATTTAGTATTTTCAGACAATTTAATTGAGTACTTTGACTTAATAGTTTATTTCAACTTTAAAGTCTATGTCTGTTTGAGTCAGTCTTCCGCGAAGTAGTCAGTCAGGCCAAGGGTTCGCTTGGGGACAAGCAATGGTTCTCGAGTGCTGGCCACGTCTAGGGTGTAGACTCGGGACGTGACAAACTTAGTATCAAAGCACAGAGTTCAAGAGTCCTAGGGTGTCTATGAAGCCGTGTCTATTAGAGTCCTTCTTATCGGTGTGAAGCGCGCTACATCTATAATGAGGAAGCTACGACATTTAGGAACTTTCACCTTCTTCTTACTCATGTTCGTGCCATAGAGTTCAACTCTATTAAAGTTTCTTCTAACTCATGCTTACAAGTGTATTTTCATACCATGCCTCAGCGAAGAGCTATTTGAGGACGCCTTGCTAGGAGGACTGCTGATTCTCAAGGTCAAGAAGCTCCTAATGCACAAGAAGTGCAACCCCCTCAGGGAGATGTCACCAATACTGAGTTCAGGAATGCTATTCATATGCTGACTCAGGTTGTGGCAAATCAGGCTGGTCAACAAGGAGTGGATTGTCAGGATGTGGCTGATACTTCTAGAGTTTGAGAGTTTTTGAGGATGAATCCCCTTGAGATCACTGGGTCAAAGCTCAATGAGGATCTAGAAAACTTCGTGGATGAGCTTCAAAAGGTGTTAGAGGTCATGCATGTTGCAGATGTTGCGTGTGTGGAGTTTGCTGCATAATAGCTCAAGGGTGTTGCCAGGATATGGTACGACTAGTAGAAAAGACTAGGGGAGAAGGTGCACCACTCTTAGGCTGGACTGTGTTTGAGAATGCTTTCTTGGGGAGCTTCTTTCCCCGAGAGCAAAGGGGAGCAAAGATAAGAGAGTTCCTTAACCTAAAGCAAGAGTCTATGAGTGTGTAGGAGTACAACCTTAAGTTCACCCAATTGTCTCGCTATGCTCCGGAGATGGTGGATGATATGAGAAGCAGAATGAGTATGTTTGTGTCGGGACTTTCCCGCCATACGTGTAAAGAGGGGAAGACTGCTATGTTGATAGGGGACATGGATATTGCTAGATTTATGATTCATGTGTAGCAGTTGGAGGAGGATAAAATGAAAGTTAAGGGAAGAGTATCGAAGTAAGAGGGCCAAGACAACAAATCATGAGTCCGGCCAGTAGAAGAACGGAAATGGAAATCGATCATCCGTTCAGCAAAGGCCATCTGGACCTGCTCCATCATCAGCTAGTGCGCCTGCACCCTGAAACAGGAATGATCACCGAAACAAGAATTCTTAGAATTTCAGAGCTCAGGGTACTTAGTCTCAGGGTAGTGTTGCATAGGGATTTCGCAGCGCACCTTATTCTAAGTGTGGTAGGACCCATATAGGAGAATATCGTGATAGATCTAAGGGTTTTTTCAAGTGTGGTCAGACGGGTCATTTTATGAGAGAATGCCCTAAGAATAGGCTAGGTAATAGGGGGCAATAGAGTCCAATCTTCTTCAACAGCTCCAGTAGATAGAAATACCCAGAGAGGAGCTACTTCAGGGACAGGCGGAAGTACGAACCGTCTGTATGATATAGCTATTCGCGAGGATCAAGATAACTCACCAAATATTGTCACTGGTATGCTTAAAGTCTTCACCTTTGATGTTTATGCCTTACTGGATCCGGGTACGAGTTTGTCTTTTCTGACTCCTTATGTAGCCATGAAGTTCGGTATTTCCCCCAAACAACTTCTTGAGGGTTTCAGTATTTCCACACCTATTGATGAGTCTATTGAAGTAGAAGAGTCTATCGTGATTGTACCATCTCTGTCTATAACCAGGACACCATGGCTGACTTAGTTGAGCTAGATATGGTGGACTTTGATGTTATTCTATGTATGAACTGGCTTCATGCTTGTTATGCCTCAATCAATTTTAGAACTCGAGTAGTCAAGTTTCAGCTTCCTAATGAGCCAGTTTTAGAGTGGAGAAGTAATTCAGCAGTGCCTAAAGGTAATTTTATTTCATACCTTAAGGCCAAAAAGTTAGTTTCTAAGGGGTGAATCTATCACTTAGTCCGAGTTAAGGACTCTAGTATTGAGCCACCGCCTATTGAGTTAGTTCCAATTGTGAGTGAGTTTCCTGAGGTGTTTCCAAGTGATCTTCTCGGAGTCCTTCCTGAGAGAGAAATAGACTTCAAGATAGATATTCTTCCCGATACTCAACCCATTTCTATTCCACCAAATAGAATGGCTCTAGCTGAGTTAAAAATGCAGTTGAGAGATCCTCTTGATAAGGGTTTTATCCGACCAAGTGTCTCACCTTGGGGCGCTCCAATCTTATTCGTGAGGAAGAAAGATAGTTCCCTTAGTATGTGTATCGATTACCGCCAGTTGAACAAGGTCACCATAAATAATAAGTATCCCTTTTTGAGAATTGATGAACTTTTTGACAAACTTCAGGGCGCGACTTTTTTCTATAAGATAGACCTCAGATCTGGCTATCATCAGTTGAAACTGAGAGAAAGTGACATCCCGAAAACAGCATTCAGGACTCGTTATGGTCATTATGAGTTCCTTGTTATGTCATTTGGTTTGACTAACGCTCCTGCAACATTCAAGGATCTTATGAACAAAGTATTTAAGCCGTATCAGGACATGTTTGTTATCATGTTCATTAATGACATATTGATTTATTCGAGGAATGAGGAGGACCATGCTAGTCATCTCAGAATAGTCCTGTGAACTCTCAAAGATTGAGAGTTATATGCCAAGTTTTCTAAGTGTGAATTCTTGCTCGAATCCGTGCCATTCTTAGGCCACATTGTGTCTGGCAAAAGAATTCAAGTTGACACTCAGAATATTGAAGAAGTGCACAGTTGGCCAAGACCAGCATCTCCAACTGATATAAGGAGTTTCTTGGGGTTGGCTGTTTACTACAGAAGGTTCGTCGAGGGGTTCTCATCTATTTCATCTCCGCTGACTAAGTTGACTCAAAAAATAGCAAAGTTTCAATGGTCTGAAGCTTTTGAGAAAAGCTTTCAGGAATTGAAAACTCGGTTAACTACTGCTCTAGTGTTAAACCTACGAGAAGGTACAGAGGATTTTATCATCTATTGTGATGCGTCCAGAGTTGGACTTGGTTGTGTATTGATGCAGAATGGTAAGCTTATAGCCTATGCCTCAAGACAACTTATGAATCACGAGAGGAACTACCCGACTCATGATCTCGAGTTGGCAGCAGTGGTTTTTGCTCTCAAAATATGGTGTTATTATCTCTATGGTGTTCATGTGGATGTGTTCACAGACCACAAGAGTCTCCGGTATGTTTTCAGTCAGAAGGAGCTCAATCTCAGACAAAAGAGCTGGTTAGAGTTGCTGAAGGATTACGACATGAGTGTCCTCTATCACCCAGGTAAGGCTAATGTTGTTGCGGATGCTTTGAGCAGATTGTCCATGGGGAGCATTGCTCATGTCGAGGAAGGAAAGAAAGAGTTAGCTAAGGAAGTGCATAGACTTGCACAATTTGGTGTTAGATTGTTGGATTCCAGCGAAGGTGGAGTTGTTGTGATGAATGGAGCCGAGTCTTCATTAGTGGCAGAGGAAAAGGAGAAGCAAGACAAATACCTCATTTTTCTTGAGTTGAAGGCAAATATGCATAAGTAGAAAGAGATGACTTTTGCACAAGGGGGAGATGGTGTGTTGAGATATCAAGGAAGGTTCTGTGTTCAAGAGGTGGATGATTTCCAAGAGAAGATTATGGAAGAAGATCACAGTTCAAGATATTTAATTCATCCGGGGTTCCACAAAAATGTACCATGACTTGAGAGAAGTCTATTGGTGGAGTAGTATGAAGAGGTGTATTGCAGAGTTTGTTGCGAAGTGCCCAAATTGCCAGCAAGTCAAAGCTGAGCATCAAAGGCCGTGTGGTGTGGGTCAAAATATACCCCTTTTGGAATGGAAGTGGGAGATGATTAATATGGACTTCATTACAAGTTTACCGCGGTCTCACAAGTAGAATGATTCTATTTGGGTGATTGTGGATCAGATTACCAAATCAGTCCACTTCTTACCAGTAAAGACTACCAATACAGCAGAAGAGTATGCAAACCTGTACATTCGTGAGATAGTTCGACTGCATGGAGTCCCCTTGTCCATCATCTCAGATAGTGGTGCTCAGTTTACTGCATAGTTTTGGAAGTCATTTAAAAAAGGTTTGGGTTCGAAGGTGAACTTTAGTACTGCTTTTCATCCTTATACTGATGGTCAAGTAGAGCGCACAATTCAAACCTTAGAGGACATGTTGAAAGCTCGTACTATGGATTTCAAAGGTAATTGGGATGATCACTTGCCTCTTATCGAGTTCACATTCAATAATAGTTATCATTCCAGCATTTAGATGGCTCCATATGAGTCTCTGTATGGGAGAAGGTGTAGATCTCCCATTGGCTGGTTTGAGGTTGGTGATGCTGAGTTGATAGGACCAGATTTGGTTCATCAAGCCATGCAGAAGGAGAAGACTATTCAGGAAAGGTTGAAAACGGCGCAAAGTCGTTAGAAATCTTATACAAATTTGAGAAGGAGAGACTTGGAGTTTGAGGTTAATGATTGGGTCTATTTGAAGGTTTCACCTATGAAGGGTGTTATGATATTTGGTAAGAAGGGAAAGCTCAGTCTTCGATACATTGGTCCTTACAGGATATTCAAGAGAGTTGGCAATGTAGCTTATGAGTTGGAGCTACCGTCAGAGATAGCAGCAGTCCATCTGGTATTTCACATCTCTATGCTAAAGTAGTGTTTGGGCGATGCCTCACTTTTTGTGCCTACCGAGGATATTTGTACCAAGGATAGCCTATCTAATGAGAATATTCTCATTCAGATTCTTGATCATCAAGTTCGCATGTTGAGAACCAAAGAGGTTGCATCAGTCAAAGTCTTCTGGAGCAATCAGTTTGTTGAGGAGGCTTATTGGGAGGCCGAGGAAGATATGAAGAAGAGATACCCTCATCTTTGCATGACCCAAGGTACCCCTAGAAGTGACATGGCGTACAAGATTCCGAAAGGCCCCATACAAGTCACTTAGCATACATACATACAAGATCATAGAGATTAAGAGTTCAAAAGACAATGTCATATAAAAGTTTTTAAGAAAATAGCGGAAGTCTACATCTCATGTCTCAAAGCCAATCTAACATAAGAATGGTAAATAAGGTTTGGGAAGTAACCCAATACAATGCCAAAATGAAAGAACATGAAAGTATGAAACAACTAGGCTATGTCCTCAAATGGATGAGGACTCACCAAGTCTTCACAATTCTTCTACTAAGCTCTAGCCTCGAGTGGATGGTAAATCACCAAGCCCTACATTAACAAGTCAATGTAGGCAAGAGCATGCGTTAGTACATTCAAGTACCAAGTATGATAGAAATGCACAAAACAATTAAAATATGCTAAAATGGGACATTTTCATGAGATGCGATGACCAAGCTAAACATGATAAGGTATAGGAAGCATAAAGCATAAACCAAGGTCAAAGCAAGCTAAGCATCTTTACTTTACTTGAGAAACATTATAGCAACACTTTTTGTTCGTTGTTTGTGGGAAATAGCTTTAACCGACATATAAGACCATGTGAGCTATCAACATGGAATCCGAACTCTAACCCCACACCGATAGGGCCGTCCTACTTGCCAAGGTAGGACCCTTTACTTAACAAATAGCTTACATGGATCCACTAGCTAGTGTCTATCATAGACCATCATCCTATGGTGACACATAGTTTAGGGGACATGGGTAATCGCCACTTGTCCACTCGGTGCAAAGTGTAATTCCGACGGATTAGATATAGTTCAATTATCATAAGTAGACATGGGTAGTCGCCTCTTGTCTAAAATAGGATTATGAGTGATCGCCTGTCATCCCTTCATTAGAATAGCTCCTTAATCATCAATTCAAAGTTAGTTGAGCAAACCTTTCAACGAGTTATCAATCATTACATGTGAGAAAGCCTTTCACATTCATGGGTTGAGTAATATATGAGAATTTCCTTTCACAACTCAACAACATCATTAACATATTATAAACTTTGATGCTTCAATCCCAAAGCACCTTTAATTCATCATTAACTTCAGAAGAGACATGCATGATTTCATAAACTTCATCTTCACATAGTTCATCATGCTCATAACTTGCAAATCATAGGGTTCACATAGATTCATGAGAATTCCTCTTAAATCATGCAATTCAATGTAAACTCATGCTTAGAAAACCATAAATAAGGCAATTTAGTCATAGTTGAAGGAACCCACATAATAGAGAAAAAGCATAGTTTTTGATTGAACATGCTTACTTTCAAAAAACCATCCTTAGATTATTCATAATCTCATCATGGGAACCTTAATTTAGAAATCATAATTCATACATGGATTCATAGAGATTTCATAACATTCATCACTTCATAATTCAACCCACCAACAAAAGCATAATTTCGATATTGGGGGAATTAGCATGGTTTCATGGGGATTCATTTAAATTCATGAAACTCAACTCAATTTGTATTCCAAAGTTCAGAATTCAATCAATTCAATCATCATTGCAAGGAACCCATGACATGGAAGAAAACCCTAATTCAATTAAGAACTTCTAACTTGCAAATTTGAGATTTTAGGGATTTCCATGGAGGAAAGGGCTCCATGGATGAACACTATCATACCTTACTACACAATTTCATTAAGCAATTGATGAAGAAACCCTTGATTTCTTGAACCCTACCTTGCCCTCTTCTTCTTCTTCTATCTTCTAGAGAGAGAACATTTGAGAGAGAAGACTTTGGGGGAATTTTGTAAAGTGGTTGAAAAAGGTAAATTTTAGGATTGAATAGACTTATATAGTGTTAGGGAATGAGGGAAACCGACATAAGTAAGTAAATAAGTCATTTGGGTGAAAAGACCAAAAGACCCCTTTAAAATAACTACCGGGCCCCTACCTACAGTGACACCTATGGTCCATCCTGTCTTTCCGTAGGTAGGTTCAGAGACTATCAATTTGGACCCTGCAATAACGGGTCCAATGTACGGCTCATGGGTCAATCAACTAGACGTCTTAGTAGACCGTCATTAAGGTTCTGAAACTTGACATCTTATAGATTTTCAGTGGCCCAACTACGGTTCCCACCTACAGTCCGTCAGTCCATCTACGGTTCATAGGTGACCTCTGTCACTGGTACCAAAACCTAGAAAAGTCAAAAAATTTCCACCCTTTGAATCCGGGGTATTACATTATCTCCCCCTTGGAAACATTCGTCCTCGAATGAGAATCAAGACATCATAAGGATGGTAAGAAAGAAGAGCTAACAACCCAACTAGAATGAAGTCACATAAATGCACATATCAGAGGAGGAAACCTCAACTCCAAGCTAAAGCATGTTCAACACAACATTTCATGAAGACCTTATGCAAATCATACTCAATGCACATAATCATAGATAAATCAATCAAGCTAGCTCATTTTCTCAACATTAGACTTTTCATGAACACGCATAATCAAGGAATCATGGAAATAACTAAAACGCATGTAACCAAAAGAATGAACCATGAGGAACTAGGTACCTCAAGCTAGAGTAGGATCAGAAGAAAAGAGATGAGGATATCGGGACATCATATCGGCCTCGGCCTTCCATGTAGCACCCTCAACTAATTGATTCCTCCAACGAACTTTCACGGAAGCAACTTCTTTATTTCTTAACTTCTGAACTTGCCAGTCTAAAATCTCAACCGGAACTTCTTCATAGGAAAGACTATTCTTTATGCAAAGATTCTCTAATGGCACTATAGAGGTTGGATCATCAACACATTTCTTCAACAATGAGACATGGAAAATCGGATGCACCGATGCCAAATCATTAGGTAAGTCAAGTTCATAAGCAACCTTACCAACATGTCTCAAAATTTGATATGGGCCTACATAGCACGGACTAAGCTTCCCTTTCTTCCCGAATCTCATTACACCCTTTATGGGTGAAATTTTCAAGTAAACCCAATCATCAACATCAAATTCTAAATCTCTCCTCCTAACATTGGCATAGGACTTTTGTCGACTTTGAGCCATTTTCAACCCTTCTCTAATAAGCCGAACTTTCTCCATAGCCTCATCTACCAACTCGACACCTATCAAAGAAACTTCACCACCTTCGAACCAACCTATAGGAGATCTCACCTCCTACCATAAAGAGCCTCAAATGGAGCCATACCAATACTAGAATGGTAGCTATTATTATAAGCAAATTCAATCAAAAGCAAATGATCATTCCAATTACCCTTGAAATCAATTACACAAGCTCTCAGCATATCTTTCAAAGTTTGGATAGTATGCTCCGCTTGCCCATCGGTTTGAGGATGAAAAGCCGTACTAAGCTTAACATGAGTACCAAGACCCTTTTGGAAGGACTTCAAAAATTGAGAAGTGAATTGTGCACCATGATCGGAGATAATGGATAAAGGAACTCCATGCAACCTAACCATTTCATTCAAGTAGAATAATCCTCTGCCGAATAAGAAACTTTGACGGGAATAAATGGGCTGATTTTGTCATACGATCCACAATAACCCAAATCGAATCATATTGTCGCCGGGTACGTGGTAAATCAACAATAAAGTCCATATTCAAATATTCCCACTTCCAAGTAGGAATACTAATATCTTTGGGCAAACCTCCTAGCTTTTGATGCTCAACCGTCACTTGTTGACAATTAGGGCACTTAGCCACAAACTCCGCAATATCCTTCTTCATCCCATTCCACCAATATATCTCCCACAAATAACGGTACATCTTGGTAGCTCCCGGGTGAATGGAATATCGAGAACTATGGGCTTCCGATAAAATTTGTCCTCTTAAGTCATCTACATCTGGAACACACAAACGCCCTTGATATCAAAGTACACCATCTCCCTCTTGGGAGAAAGCCTCAACGGACTTTTTGAGCACCGCTTCCTTCAACTCAACAAAATTAGGATCAAAATCTTGTTTAGCCGTTGCATCATGCAGAAAGGATGATTTGAAACCATTATAAACCACAACATGACCCTTAATGGAATCAATCAACCGAATACCCAATCAGGTCAATCTATGTACATCACGAACCAACTCCTATTTATCATCCTCAACGTGAGAAACACTACCCATAGACAATCGACTAAGAGCATCTGCCACCACATTAACCCTGCCGGGGTGATAGAGGACACTCATGTCATAGTCTTTTAATAACTCGAGCCACCTCCTTTGGTGAAGATTCCAATCTTTTTGTTTAAACACATATTGCAAACTCTTGTGGTCATTGAAAATGTCAACATGCACACCATACAAATAATACCTCCAAATCTTTAAAGAAAACACAACCGCCGCTAATTCTAAGTCATGAGTAGGATAGTTCTTTTCATGTACCTTGAGTTGCCTTGAAGCATAAGCAATAACTTTTCCGTTTTGCATATGAACACATCCTAGCCAATTCTTGAGGAATCACAATAAACCACAAACCCATCGGACTCTTCCGGTAAGGTCAACACCGGAGCCAAAGTAAGTCTATCTTTTAACTCTTGGAAAGCCGTCTCACACGCTTCGGACCAGGTGAACTTAACCTTCTATTGAGTCAAAGCCGTCAATGGAGAAGCAATCAAAGAAAACCCTTCAACAAACCTCCTGTAATAGCCGGCTAAACCCAAGAAACTACGAATATCTGAAGGTGATAGAGGTCTAGGCCAATTCTTAACCGCATCTGTCTTCTTAGGATCTACCTCAATACCCTTACCGGAGACGATGTGACCAAGGAAAGCCACGGACCTTAGCCAAAAATCACATTTACTAAACATCACAAAAAGTTGTTGGTCCCTTAGGACTTGCAATACTATCCTCAAATGATCGGCATGCTCACTTTCACTACTTGAGTAAATCAGAATATCATCTATGAACACAATTACAAACATATCAAGATATTGTCTAAACACCCTATTCGTCAAATCCATAAATGTGGCCGGCGCATTTGTTAATTCAAACGACATCACTAGGTATTCATAAAGGCCATATCTAGTTCGAAAAGCCAATTTCAGAATATCATCTTCTTTCACCCTCAATTGGTAATAACCCGAACGGAGGTCGATCTTAGAGAAGTAACTAGCCCCTTGAAGTTGATCAAACAAGTCATCTATTCTTGGAAGAGGATACTTATTCTTAACGGTAACCTTGTTTAATTGACGGTAGTCAATGTACATACGGAGTGAACCATCTTTTTTCCTTACAAACAAGACCGGAGGACACCATGGGGAAACACTTGGTCGGATGAAATCCTTATCCAACAAATCCTTCAATTGCCCCTTTAATTCCTTAAGTTCTGCCGGAGCCATTCGGTAAGGAGGAATTAAGATAGGTTGCGTATTTGGGAGAAGGTCAATTCCAAAGTCTATTTCCCTCTCGGGTGGAATACGAGCAAATAATCGGGAAACACTTCTGAAAACTCATTAACAATGGGGACCGACTCAAGAGTAGGAATTTCGGAATCCACATCCCTCACCCTAACAAGATGGTATGTGCATCCCTTAGAAATCATCTTTCTAGCTTTTAGACAAGAAACAAATTGACCTCTAAACATAGAATTTCCCCCCTTCCATTCTAGGACAGGCTCATTCGGGAATTGGAACTTGACAATTAGGGTCCTACAATCCATAGAAGCATAACAAGAGTGCAACCAATCCATTCCAAGAATAACATCAAAATCTAACATATCAAGCTCTACAAGATCAACATGAGTGACTCTATGGGATAAGGAGATGGGACAATTTTTATAGACTCTCTTAGCCACAATAGACTCACCAATTGGAGTTGAGACATGAAAAGGGTCTAATAACACATCCAGAATAACATCAAACCTCATAGCCACATATGGCGTCACAAAATACAAAGTAGCACCGGGATCAAGTAAGGCATAAATATCAAAGTGAAAAACTTTTAACATACCGGTAACCACATCTGGAGAGCTCTCTTGCTCATGACGAGCTTGAAGTGCATAGAATTGGTTTTGCTTTTGATTTCCACTAGAACTCGATGGATGTTGAGGTTGAGTGCGTCGACGGTTGTCACCTTCATTCCTAGCCACTATGGGACAATCCCTTATCTTGTGATCCATGTTGCCACAACCAAAACATGCATTTGAACCGGCTAGACATTTACTCTCATACTTTTTCCCACACTTAGCACAAGTAGTCGATGAGAAATCACCACCATTACCTCCTTGAGGCTTAGGGTTGGGAACCCTATTCTTGTTGGACTTAGGAGGAGCATTGGAGGAACCTTGACCGGAGAACTTTTGTCGAAATCTAGAACGACCCTATCCATCGGACCTTGAGTGTGAAAAATTACCATCACTGGTCCTAGCCCTCTTTGCCTCTCTAGACCTTTCCTTGAGTTTGTCCTCTCTATTTGTTGAGCATACACCATGAGACGAGAAGTATCATTGTCATTGACAAGCATGGCGGTACGGCACTCTTTGATCACCATTTCAGACACTACTGAAACAAACTTACTCAATCTTGCCCTAGGATCGGCAACCATAGAAGGAGCATATTGAGACAATTGTGTGAACCTAAAAGCATACTCTTTCACACTCATGTTTTCTTGACGAAGGTTGATAAACTCAAGCACCCTTGCCTCCCTCACCTCAAGGGGAAAGAACCTATTAAGAAAAGAAACCTTGAATTTCTCCCAATCAAGAGGACCCTCACTAACCACCCTATCACTCTTCCATTGGTTGAACCAAACTTGAGCAACACCCTTAAGTTAGTAAGCGTCCAACTCCGCCCTTTCCTCCGGCGTCACACCCATGTTCATTAGCACCTTGTACACCTCATCGATGAACTCTTGAGGATTTTCCTCAACCTTAGAACCATGAAATTCCAGAGGGTTCATTCTAGTGAAGTCCTTCACCCTTGATTCCTTCGTACCCACATTTGGGTTCACGATAGCCACAACCTCTCTATTGGCTTGAGCCATCACGGCTTGAGCCAATACTTAAAAATCAGCCCTAAACTCCGCATTAGTCACCTTTTCTGCCAAAGGGTCGGCCGAAACTTGAGGAGCTTGAGGGGGAGCTTGTTGATCCGCATTCTCTCCTGTATTTCTTCTAGCAAAAGATCTTCAGCTCGCCATATCCTGAAATGCATAGGATAGGGATTAGGAGAGAGATATAGAGTTAAACTCTATTCCACAACTAAGGAGTAATGAAAGAAGTGAGGTTTCATAAGCGTCTTATAGCCTCTCATTCATAAATGTGGCGTGGTTCACACTCATGAACAAGACTCTACTCGACGCGGCTCATGAGACATCCTAGGATCTTTTCTAAAACCTGGCTCTGATACTTAGTTTGTCACCAACCAAGGTACCCCATGGACGTGACATGGCGTACAAGACCTCGAAAGGCCTCATACAAGCCACTTAGCATACATACATACAAGATCATAGAGATTAAGAGTTCAAAGAACAATGTCATATCAAAGCTTTTAAGAAAATAGCTAAAGTCTACATCTCATGTCTCAAAGCCAATCTAACATAAGAATTGGAAATAAGGTTTGGGACGTAACCCAATGCAATGCAAAAATGAAAGAACATGAAAGTAAGAAACAACTAGGGTATGTCCTCAAATGGATGAGGACTCACCAAGTCTTCACAATTCTTCTACTAAGCTCTAGCCACGAGTGGTTGGTGAATCTCCAAGCCCTACATTAACAAGTCAAAATATTTAAATAATGCTAAAACGGGACATTTTCATGTGGTGCAATGACAAAGCTAAACATGATAAGGTATAGGAAGCATAAAGCATAAACCAAGGTCAAAGCAAGCTAAGCATCTTTACTTTACTTGAGAAACATTATAACAACATTTTAGTTCATTGTTTGTGGGAAATATCTTT